>JANAVB010030814.1:5850830-5893330 GCA_029216955.1 Iris pallida
GTGCTCCCCTCAGGACCCGTCCCCCGGTTGGGAGACGAGTGTACTGTGCATGTCTGCTGTGGCGGGCCCCCAGGCCACGCGTTGTTGACTTTTTTGGGGGGCGCTCCTTCTGGCGTAGCTGCTGATTCGGTTCTCCAGCACGTCACAGTTGGGGTGGGCCCCCACGTGGTTGGCACACTTCCTGGTGCTTGTGGTGGCGCAGTTCAGATTGGCCCATGTGGCGCAAGTGGGGAGGGTCACCGTGTGGATGGCGCTCTTCCTGGAGCCCTTGGCGCTCTTCCTGGACCTCTTGGTGGTGCCCCTTTGGGGTTTTCGCACGGCTCACTTGAAGGTGGCGCACCTTTTGGTGCTGTAGCCTCTCGGGCGGTCCCGTCTGGCGCTGTTCCTGTTGGTCCATGTGGCGCCACTTTTGGCAGCCTTTTTAGTTCGGCTGTGCCTGTGGGGGCCCAGGTTGGCGCTGTTGCCTTGGACCCTTCGGATCTCGTTCCAGCTTCCGGTGCGGCTCCTGGCGCGTCTGTTCCGGGGTATCCTGTTTGGCACGGGTGTGGTCCCGTACTGCATGCGCCGTGGGTCTGTGTGCGGCGCCTCCAGTTTTGACCCGTCTGGTCAGTCTGAGGTACAGGATTTTGTGGTGACGCGGCCTCTTGGGGTGCCACCTGCCAGTTTTGGCGCACCCTCTTCTGGAGTGGTTGGCGTGGGTCCTGGTGGCGCTCCCTGTGGGTATGCTGTTGGCGCTCCCTACGGCTTCGGTACCCCCGTTAGCGGTGCTCATCCTCCTTCGTCTCCCCTGGGCGGTCCTGCCCGAGGTGGAGCTTCCTCTGCGTCCCTTGGGTCGGGTCCTTGCCTGGCCCCCTCCGCCCCTCCCTCTCTGCCGGTCAGGCTTTCCCTGATGATCTGGCCGCTCTGTTTCCCTCCTTTGAGCCGGCCCCCCTCTCGGCAGGAGCTTTGCCCCGGCTTTGTCCTCTACCAGTCCCTCTCGGCATATCCCTTCGTCTTCCGTGGCCTCGGTTCCTTCCTTCGTCGAGAAGTTCCGCCCTGATTTATTCGCTAGTAAGGGGTTCTTGCTCCCCGACGTGCCTCTCCCCGAGGTTGCGGACAACCCGGATTCAGACGTGCTTAAGGTTCTCTGATCTGGAACTGTCCGTGCTGTCCACCTCATTTTCCCACACCTTTGTCCTCAAATTCTCATCCGGCTGCCCTAAGTTCTGCAGAGTGCAGGAGGTTATCGCCAGTTGGAAACTTTCCACAGCTTATCAAGTCGCCCCACTTGACCCCAGGCATCTCCTGCTTCACCTCTCCTCCGAGCTCGACCACCGGACCGTGTGGGCCAAGGGCACCAGCAGGGTGGACTCTCACCAGATGAAGATCATCAGGTGGTCTCCGGATTTTAATACCAAAGCGGACTTAGCCACGGTGGCGGCTTGGGTGACCCTACCCAATCTCCCCCTGATTTGCTTCGTTTCCGCGGCTCTCAGGCGTATCGCCAATTCTTTTGGGAAGTACGTGGCCACCACTGCCGAGACTAACAATCTTTCTAAGGCTCGCTATGCCAAGATCTGTGTCAAACTCGATCTCACCAACGAACCTCCCAATCACATCATTATCGAGCTAGGCAGTCGGACGCACACCCAGCAATTGGTTTACGAAAACCATATCGTGTTCTGCAATTACTGTCATCTGAGAGGTAATCTCCCTAAACATTATTTCCGTCTTCACCCAGAGCTCAAGAGGAAACCCGGACGAAAAGACTTCCAGACCAACGAGAGGAGGAAGCTTAAACCTCAGATGCAGACGCCCTCCCCCTTCTTTCATTACCAAATTCCCACATAATATTCGAATCCAATGGTAGCAACCCCGGTACGTCACCAGGCAAAGCGATGGTCCCCTACAATGGCCCTGCGCCCTCCCTATCTAATCGATTCAACACATTAATTACAAATAAGGAAGACATCACTCAGGAGATTGACCTCATCGAAGGACCGCCCGCGAACTCCGAACCGGAAGCAGAGAAGGGGACCTCCGGGGAGTCTTGCCCGACGGCCATTGGGGAGATCCCCATAGACCGGAACCCCGGATCTACACAGCCCTTAGCTGCCCACCCCTCCAGAAACGAAATCCCCGGGGCAGAAGCCCTTGCTATCTTGGGACCAGAGCAGGTCCTTCAGGGACAACAGGTTATCGTCGCTGGTCTTATGCTATCTGCAAAAGATTCATCCGGCTACACCGAAGACACCCTTATCATCCCCTCCGAGGAGCCCACCCTGGACACGGCTGGAGAATTGCTTAATAAGGCCACCGACACCTACATCCCCCCAGACAGCTTAATGTTGGCTGAGCCTACCTCCACCATAAAAAAGACAATCCAGAAAGGAGCCCCCAAGACAACAGTCATGCAAACCAGGTCCACAGCCAAACGGACCAAACATATCCCTCCAAACTACATTAATGCTTAACATCCTCTCCTGGAATATTCGAGGTCTGTCGAACAAACCAACTATGAGGCGCCTGGGTCAGTCTCAACAAGATTCACAAGATTGACATCCTAATCATCATAGAACCTAAAATTTCCCCCAAAAAACTCAAAACCATACAGCTGCAGCTTGGCTTCACTAAAGCCATAGATGGCAGACATGACATCTGGATCCTCTGCTCGAAGAACGTCAATATCGGAGTCATCCAGGACTCGAAGCAGGCTCTTTCTTGCAGGATGGAACACCCATTAATCCCTAAGCGTGCCCTCCTGTCCGCGGTCCACAGCAGTTGTGACATCGCCGAACGTAAGCTTCTATGGGGTGATCTCATCGATTTCCACCACAACCACACCAACCTCCCTTGGCTTTGTATTGGGGACTTTAATGCTGTTACCTGCAGGGAAGAGAAGTCTGGCGCCCCCCTCCCCCCACGGCCATGCAAGATTTCAACAACTTCATTTTTAACGCTCACCTCTCTCCGCTCCAGTTCAACGGTAATACTTTTACTTGGTGCAACATGTAGGAAGGCGACAATAGGTGTAATGACCATGGTTCGTATTACGTATTTTGGGATATGTGTACGTATCTGACTCGTATTGCATGTCTCCTGGCTTGGTTCGGCTTGTTTGGGTTGGCTTGGTTCGGCTTGGGTTGCTTATTGGTTCTTCATGAACCAAGGGGAGAACCCTTACCTACTACTACCATCCCCATTTATTAACCCAACACTCTTTCTCTCTCCTCATTCACACTTCTTCTTCCTCACCATTACTCTCCACCTACACCCAAGAGCCCTAGGCAAGTGCAACTTGCTTCATGATGGATCTCAAGTTTTATTGTTCCATTCCCTTCTTTACATAATTATAAGCCTATTTAGAACTTGGAGTTTTTGATTTTTATGGATAGATTCTTCTAGATCTACATTATAATTTTGGAGTTTCATGAGTTCATAGAGTTTTCTTGGTTTTGATCTACTAAAAACTTGTTATTTTCAAAAACTAATAGTTCCATGAGCAAGAGCATGAAATTTCGTGTGAATTTGGTTTTTGATTCACCTCATTTCGAGTTAAAATAAAGTTTTTATGGCCAAAACAAGTTTTCTGAATTTTTTATGTCGGCTGAGTAAGATTTTGCGCAGGGAACCCTGAAATTGCGTATTTTACGCTGGATAGCATCCAGAATGTAAGATTTTACGCAGGGAACCCTGAAATTACGTATTTTATGCTGGATAGCATCCAGAATGTAAGATTTTACGCAGGAAACCCTGAATTTGCGTATTTTACGCTGGATAGCATCCAGAATGTAAGATTTTATGCATGGAACCCTGATATTGCGTATTTTACGCTGGATAGCATCCAGAATGTAAGATTTTACGCAGAGAACCCTTATATTACGTATTTTACGCTGGATAGCATCCAGAATGTAAGATTTTACGCAGGGAATCCTGAATTTGCGTATTTTACGCTGGATAGTATCCAGAATATGAAATTTTACGCTGGAACCCTCCCCTTTTGCGTATTTTACGCAGAATTAAACTTTTGGCGTAAAAAGTGCACAGAATGACTATTTTTGCCAAGTTTAGCTATTTTCTAGCCAGAATTTCGAAAAACTTAAAACATGAAAGTTTTAGATCTTTGTCTTGCCTTTCTGAATATCTCCGAAGCACCTCATTTTGAGTTCGTATGTGGAAGTTATACCCCGTCTCCCCTGAGCCGCATGATTCCTCCATAACTCTTGCACCCTGTTTATATTTAGTTATTGCATATACGCTTATACCAGGTTAAATGTTAATTTTAAATATGTTCTGTGACACGATGGTGACCAGTTGTGGTGTACTTTTGACAAATGACATGACATAATAGTGTTCCATCGTGGCGCACTCTTGACAGTGAATTTGACATGATATACATCTCGAATACTGTTGCGACGGCTAGCATGTCATGACAGAATTGAATGACATTGATACCGTGGGCAATTGCGTTTGTACAAATAAACTAGTACTGTCTTGCATCATATCTAGGATAGGGATCCCAGAGTACCACGGTCAGGGATACCGACAGTAATTGACTAAGGCCAATAAACTAGAATAATTTAGTAGACATTAAGAGATTCCCAGCTACAGGCAATCCCGTTATCTGGGCGCATTAAGTGGACTTGTAGCCTACCGACGAGTAGGGCACATTTCCAGCACACTGTCACGTGTTACATTCTTCATAAATGGACATTCGACCTGGATAACCAGATGGTCTGCAGGGCTTGTGGCTGTTGGGATAATCTTATTACATCTTGCTAATAACTAGGCCTGTGATAACCCTAGTTAGTTAAAAGTATCAAGCCGTACTCTTGATTGGCCGTGATTGATTGGATGGAGTTTATTCCAGCTTAGTCTTATCCTGATCCTGTGCAAGATTGTGACATGACATGATTATTGATGTTTGCCTTAACAATAATGATCGGGTGTCCAGTTCTGTTCAGGCGAAGGGTTACAATCCCGGTCCTTGTTTGGTTTAAGGATTGTAACCTGGCTCCCGGAGCAGTTCTGTGTCATCTCTTCGTTTATTGTCTTATTGCAACCCCATGCCATGTTCGTCATGTTTTACCTTACCTTAATACTATGATTATTTATACTGGCCTTAGAGATAAAGATCAGGGGTCCAGTTATGTTCAGGTGAAGGGTTAAAACCTCGGTTCTTGTTTGGTTAAGGGTTATAACCTGGCTCCCGGAGCAGTTCTGTGTCCTCTCTTCGTTTATTGTCTTCACTGTACCAATTGTATTTGAGACGGGTTTCTATTCAGGTGAAGGGCTGCAACCCCGGTCCTTATTTGGTTTAAGGGTTGTGACCTGGCTACTTGAATGATTTCCTCGTACTCAGTTTACTGTTGTTCTCTCTATTATTATCAATTTTTTATTTATTATCTTTAATATTCTATTATGATATACTGGTTTTAGTTCCTAAATGAAGCCTCATTTGTAGCACTTGCTCTTTTTGGGTTCTGACCCAGCTGGTTTTGTGTGGCCAGATATCGGAGCAGCACTAGAGGATCCACCTGTCTTCCAGCCAGATGGTGACCACCAGGCGTAACCCTGGCAACGAGTGGGTTTTTTTTGTCCTCCCATTTTATTGTAAAAAATTATTCTTTTGAGGCGTTTACCGGCGAGCACGTGTTAGCTCGTATTGCACCTTTATTTACTGTCCGCCTACGGGCTGTAACATGATTGACAGATCCTAGGGTTGATCATGTATTACTGAACTCTTGCTAGTCCTCACATTTTGTAACGACTAGCTTCATGATCAGCTGAATATGTAATATTTGGGACGCCTTACCATTGTATATCTGGTGACCTTATATTTTGTAACTTTACTTGATTGCTTGAGATTGAGACATTTAGGCTTGTTATTGACCATAGGAGACTGATGGATTGTAGTTAAACCCTCATATATCTAGACAGCCGTGACCGTATAGTGAGGTGGATTCTATTTCATTATACGTAGCTAGCTATGTATGCCCACGTTCTCCAGTATTCTGGTTCTGGGGCGTGATATAGTTTCAGTGGTGGCCCATGCAGGTCTTGTAAATCAAGATATGTGAGGGTTTACCAAATAGAAGTCTCAATCAGCACTCGCCCTTGATCTTTGCTTGTATCTTCTGAATCCCTGTAATCTTGACCTGATCACATGCTTGTATCGTTGATCTGTCCTGGTCCTTCCTTATTATTCCCTATGTCGTCTTCTTCAGCGGCATTGTTCCTGGACCTGCCGGTCAGCAAGGCGGAGCACCTCCCGTGGACCAGCAGCAACCCGGAGATCAAGCCCAACATTCAAGAGTAGCCTTCAGAGTCATGCCTACTAGAGGAGAGCCACCAGTTCAGCCCGTCCAGCCTGCAGAGCCTGATGATGGCACTTTGGTGGGTCTCATCAGGTCACTATTAGCCTCCCAGGATATCACGCCCCAGAACCAGAATACTGGAGAGCGGGGGCAGACATAGCCAGCTACGTATATTGAAATGGAAACCACCTCGATATACGGTCACGGCTGTCTAGATATATGAGGGTTTACTACAAGCCAACAGTCTCTTATGGTCATGAACAAGCCTAATGTCTCAATCACAGCAAGTAAGTAAATTCGCAAGATGTATGATCATTAAATATACAATAATAAGGCATCCCAAATATTACATATTTAGCTGATCATGAAGCTAGTCGTTACAAAATGTTAGGACTAGCAAGAGTTTAGTCGTACATGATCAACCCTAGGATTTGTTAATCATGTTTACAGCCCGTAGGCAGACAGTAAGTAAAAGTGCATCGAGCTAACAGGTGCTCGTCGGCTAAACGCCTCAAAAGAATAATTTTACAGTAGAGTGAGCGAAACAAAATAGAAAACCCACTCGTAGCTCGGGTTCCTTCTAGTCGCCACCATTGGGCTGGAAGCTTGGTAGATCCTCGGGAGCTGCTCCGAAATCTGGCCACACAAAACTAGCTGGGTCAACCCCAGAAAGAGCAAGTGCCACAAGGGGGCCACGAAATAAGAACAAAAGCCAGCAATCAGTACAAGAAAATCTAATATTAAAATTAAAACTTACAAAAACATGACAGGGTGATATACGACGAGATAACCATGGAACTATTCCGATAGCCAGGTTACAACCCGTAAACCAAACAAGGACCGGGGTTGTAACCCTTCGTCTGAACAGAACTTGGTTTCCCACCATTTATCGGCAAGATAATAATACAAGAAATCAAGGCAGGGAGCAATCTTGTACTGGATCAAGACATGGCTAAACTGGTTATACCTCATTCAATCAATCACGGCCAAGCAAATACTACGGCTTACTACTTTAACTAACTAGGGTTATCACAGACCTAATTACTAACAAGATGCAGTGAGATTGTTCCACAGCCACAAGCCCTGCAGACCATCCAGGTTACCCAGGACGAAAGATTAGGGTTGAATTCAGGTGGGTACTTTGTCCAGGAAACACATGTACCCTTAGGTGACTTAGAGGGTGCAACATACGACGGTGTGCTAGAAATGTGCCCTACTCGACGGCAGGCTACAGATCCCAAGAGCGCCCAGGTAACGGGATTGCCTGTAGCTGTGTCATCTCTTCATGACTACTGTGTTATTCTAGTTATTAACCTTAATCCATTTTATTAGGTACTCCTGACCGTGGTACTCAGGATTCCCATCCTAGACATGATGCAAGAGAGGACAAGTGGATTTAACAAGCAAGCAAGAAAGAACTACCCACGGTGTCAAGGCAAGTCAAGTTAATTAGCCGTCGCAACAGCATTAAGATAAATCATGTCAGGGTACTTGTCGGGAGTGCGCCACGACGGGCCACTATCATGTCAGGTTGGTCAAGTCAGGAGTGCACCACTACGGGTCACTGCCGTGTTATGCTAGTTCCTTGTTATACCATGCCACGTACAATAGTCATTCCAAACATATTAAGTAAAATCAAGTTCATGACAAAAGGCATAAGGATATAAAATGGGCGTAAAATATCTAATAAAATATCAATATACAGGGCTATAGAAGAGCCAAGCTTAAAGAAATAAGACCAAAACTCCAAGAGTCAATGGGTTAAGCAAGGGGTCAGGGGAGCAGCGTACGCGCAAGAGCACGCACGCAGGGGAGCAGCGTACGCACAAAAGTCACGCACGCAGGGGAGCTGCCTACGCACAAAAGCACGCACACAGGAGAGCTGTGTACGCACAAAAGGCACGCACGCAGGAGAGCTGCGTACGCGAAAAGTCTCGCACGCAGGAGAGCTGCGTACGCAAAAAGTCACGCACGCAGGAGAGCGGCGTACGCATAAAAACATGCACGCAGGAGAGCTGCGTACGCGAAAAGTCACGCACGCAGGAGAGCGGCGTACGCGTAAAAACACGCACGCAGGAGAGCTGCGTACGCGAAAAGTCACGCACGCAGGAGAGCGGCGTACGCGTAAAACCACGCACGCAGGAGAGCTGAGTACGCGAAAAGTCACGTATGCAGGAGAGCTGCGTACGCGTAAAAACATGCACGCAGGGGAAAGGATGTTCTTCTCCATGGCTGAGAAGAAGCTCCTATGGCTCCCAAAATTTTAAAGCATCACAACTTGGCCATCCGAACTCCAAATCCGGATTTCCAAAGCTCCAACCAGGGTGGAATTGAACTCTCTTCCACATGGAAACATCAAAACCCATAAAAATCCAACCTAAATAGAGCAAAACCATGCAAAACCAAAAATAGGGAAAAATTAGATCTAGAACAATGGAGACTCCAAACCATAAAATACCAAGTTCTAATATTGATCACCATGTCCTAATCTATAAAATGGACAAGTAAAATAGGGTTCTCATGTGGTGGCAAGGTGCACTTGCCTAATGGTTGGTGTTGTGTAGAGGAAGAAGAAGAGTGTTGTGTAGAGGAAGGAGAAGAAGAAATTAATGGAGGTTTATGAGGAGAGAGAAAAAGTTGGTGGAGTTTTAAAGAGGGTGGGATGTGGTATGTTGAGGGTGGAGCATAGGCTAAGGTGTTCCAATACATAATAAACCAAACCAAACCAAACCATCCCAATTAAAACCGAGCCATGTCAAAACCCGAAATACGAGAAACACCGAAATTCCACAAGTTAAGAAAAAATAAAAATACATGCCAAAATCCAGATACGAGTATAAATATGAAATACGGGAAATACGGGAAATGAGGGTGACACAGGATCGTCGATGAGATGCCTTACACCAGGTGGTAGCAGACGCTTTGACCAGAGGAGGTCATCAGGGTAATAGCACGGCCAACAGCTTCAAGCGCTTGAACCCTCCCTTCTTCGACGACAATGAAGATACGATCGCTGCAGATGCATGGCTTCATGACACAGAGGTGATTCTAGAAGCAGCCAGGACTCTAGAGAACGAAAAGGTGGCCGTGGTGCGCCTACAGCTATTAGATCTTGCCCGTAGCTGGTAGGCGGCACAGGCCGTTGGATTAGTGGCCCCTATTGCCTAGGCAGTATTCAGAAAGAGATTCCAGACCAAGTATTTTGATATTGTAGCTCGATATGATCTACAGACTAGGTTCACCAATCTGAAGAAGATAGGCAGGACGGTCGATGGATATGCGGCCGAGTTCTCCAGGCTTAGTCGGTTTGCTCCCACCTTGGTGGCGACTGATTTAGATAGAGCCCAGTGGTTCCAGCAGGGGCTCCACCTAGAGATTTTGTTGGCGGTGGAGCAGTTTAAGTATCAGACCTTTGATGTAGTACTGAGGATAGCCCGGAGGCATGAATATACCTCCCAGAGGATCGTGGATAGGACCGGAGGTCGGAAGCGATCCCATAGCCAGATGAACCAGTCGTCAGCCCAGCCCTGGCAGCCAGGGCTTTGACCATTGGATCTTCGAGGCGGCCGGCCTCAGTGACGTCGGTTCAGCATTCCACCCCGACGCACCCTCAGCAACAGAAGCAGAAGCAGTCTTCCGCAGTGGGATGTTCACACTACGGGAAGCCAGGGCATGTGGTATCAGATTATCGCAGAGCACAGGGTTTGTGCTTGGTTTGTGGTACCCCGGACCACAGGGTTGGGAACTGCCCGAACAGGGAGAGTTCGTGGGCCTTCTCTAGTCCTTCAGTTAGAGGAGCAGCAGTAGTCCAGCAGCAGCAGCAGCTGTAGTTCCCATTTCCGAGGCCATTGCCGATGTAGGCACACCAGCAGTAGAGACCGCAGCAGTATGCCCAAGCCCAAGCCCTGATCCAGAACAGGCAGAGGAATTTTCAGCAGAGGGGACCTGCACCCAGAGGGCATAGTCAAGTGCTGGCCTTGACCATGGGAGAGGAAGGAATAGCACCCGGTGAGGTAGTAGCAGGTACTATTCTCGTCAACACCTTTCCAGCTTCAGTATTATTTGATTCTGGTACCTCGTATTCATTTATGTCTGCATGATTCGCGACACGGATAGGACTGGAGCCCGAGTCATTATCAGTAAGGCTCAATATACTTACTGGTAACGGTCTTGTGGGAGTAGATAGAGTATTTTCTTCGTGTCGGATCGTAGTTAGCGGTAGAGAGTTTTTCGCTAGGTTGATAGAATTCCCGATGGCCGATTATGATGTGGTCTTAGGGATGGATTGGTTGAGGGACCAGTATGCCAGGATAGATTGCCATATTGGCAGGGTTGTTTTTAGCACACTAGGCGAGCCGAAGTTTTCCTTTTCCCGAGACAAAGTTGAACCTTCTCCTCCCATATTGCGGATAGCAGTAGCAGCAGTACAGTTACCCCGGATCGTCGAGGTGTTTCCAGATGTTTTCCCAGAAGAGCTTCCAGGAATGCCGCCAGAGCGAGAGATCGAGTTCACCATAGACATGATCCCCGGGACCGCACCTGTGTCAGAGAGAGTCTACAGGATGGCGTCGTCAGAATTGGAGATATTGTACAAAATGATTGAAGAACTCAGTACCAAGGGATTCATTCGTGCTAGTGGATCGCCTTGGGGAGCCTCGATGCTTTTTGTGAAAAAGAAGGATGGTACGTCCAGATTATGTGTTGACTATCGTACCTTGAACTCAGTGACAATCAAGAACATATATCCTCTCCCAAGGATAGATGACTTGTTTGATCAACTCAGAGGAGCAGCAGTATTCTCGAAGATAGATTTGCGGTCAGGGTACCACCAGATCAGAGTCAGAGAGCAGGACATCCCGAAGACGGCATTCAGATCTAGATATGGGCATTGGGAGTTCCTTGTTATGCCATTTGGAGCAACCAATGCGCCGGCTGTATTTATGGACCTCATGAATCGCATCTTCATGCCTTATTTGGATCAGTTCATGATTGTGTTCATAGACGACATCCTGGTCTACAGTAAGAGTGAAGCGGAGCATGAGCAGCATCTCAGAGTTGTCCTCCAGATTCTTTGAAAGTACCAGTTGTATGCCAAGTTCAGTAAATGCGAGTTCTAGCTCGATCGCATTTCGTACTTGGGTCATATCATCACCAGATGAGGAATAGAAGTGGATCCCCAGAAGATCGTGGCTATCAAAACGTGGCCAGTGCCCAGCACAGTTACAGAAGTTCACAGTTTTCTTGGATTGGCCGGCTACTACCGGCGATTTGTTTCGAACTTTGCCCAAATTTCAGCGTCGTTGACGCAGTTAACCCGCAAGGATGTGTAGTTTGCTTGGACAGCAGAATGTCAGGATTCTTTTGAGAAGTTAAAGCGAGGCTTGATGACGGCACCCATTCTTACACTTCCAGATGAGCCGTAGGATTCTCAGTATATTGTGATACTTCAGGCCGAGGTTTAGGATGTGTTTTGATGCAACATAGGAAGGTAATAGCTTATGCGTCACGACAACTTCGTGATCATGAGAGGAATTACCCAACCCACGACTTGGAGCTGGCAGCCGTGGTATTTGCACTAAAGCTTTGGAGACACTACTTGTATGGAGGTAGGGTGGAGATTTTTACCGACCACAAGAGCCTGAAGTATGTGTTCACTCAGAAGGATCTTAACATGCATCAGAGAAGATGGCTAGAGCTGCTTGTAGATTATGATGTCAACCTGCAGTATCATCCTGGAAAAGCCAATGTTGTTGCAGATGCATTGAACAGGAGAGCCAGAGTCTATTTTCTGACAGCGCAACCAGAATTGTTAGCAGATCTTCAGAAGATGGGTATAGAAGTTGTCCTTTCTACCAGTGTGGCATTGATGGCCAGCATGCAAGTTCAGTCCAGTATAGTTGAGAGAATCAAGATAGCTCAGTCATCAGATTCTAAGCTTCAGTGGCTTAGGACAGAATGTGTAACAAGGCGAATACCAAAATTATGCATTCATGAAGACGGTACACTTCGACATGGTAAGCGTCTTTGTGTACCCAGTGGAGATATCAGACAGGAAGTCATGACCGAAGCTCACCGTTCTCAGTATTCGATTCATCCCGGTGGCACGAAGATGTACCGAGATATCCGTCAGCACTTTTGGTGGAATGGCATGAAGAGGGAGATAGCTCGGTTTGTATCTCGGTGTTTGGTTTGCTAACAAGTCAAGGCTGAACATCAGAGGCCAGCTGGACTTCTTCAGCCCTTGCCGATTCTATAATGGAAGTGGGAGCATATAACCATGGATTTCGTGACTGGATTGCCTCGATCTCCGACTAGTAGAGATGCTATTTAGGTTATAGTTGACAGGCTCACGAAGGTGGCTCACTTTCTCCCATTCAGAGTTGGTCAGTCGACGGCTCAGCTAGCAGAGATGTACCTCAGGCAGATAGTCAGACTTCACGGAGTGCCGATCATTATCACCTCGGACAGAGATTCGAGATTTACGTCGCACTTTTGGCGTAGTCTACAAGAGAATTTGGGAACTCTCCTCCAGTTCAGCTCAGCTTATCACCCGCAGGCAGATGGTTAGTCGGAATACACGATCCAGACTCTTGAGGATATGTTGAGATCTTGTACGCTCGACTTCGGCGGTTCGTAGGAAGATCACCTGTACCTGGTGGAGTTCTCGTACAACAACAGTTTCCAAGCTAGCACCCAGATGGCACCGTTCGAGGCACTGTATGGTAGGATATGCAGATCCCCACTAGTATGGGACGATATTGGAGAAAGGCAGATGCTCGGTCCCGAGTTGATCACTCAGACAGTTGAGGTGGTCAGGAGAGTCAGAGATCATCTTCACGTTGCACAAGATCGTCAGCGCCATTAGGCCGATTCTCATCGGCGTCCCCTTGAATTTTCTGTCGACGACCATGTATTCCTTAGGATCTCTCCTAACCGTGGCATCATTTATTTTGGCATACGGAGAAAGCTTAGTCCTAGGTATATAGGGCCGTTCGATATCCTGGAGCGAGTAGGAGATGTGTCCTATTGTCTCGCTCTTACGCCGTCTCTGAGTGAGGTGCATGACGTGTTCCATGTATCCCAACTACGATGGTATATCCCGGACCCGAGCCATATCCTGGATCATTCAGAATTGGTTGTTGGTACCAACCTTTCGTATGAGGAAAGGCCCGCGTCCATATTGGACCGGAGAGAGAAGATACTCAAGAACAAGACTATCAAGTTAGTCCGAGTTGCTTAGGGTCATCACTCTTTGGGTGAGTCAACGTAGGAGCGTGAGGATGATATCCGATCGCGATATCCCGACCTGTTTGACTCGTGAGGTATAATATCCTTCTTATGCCTCATGTCTTCGATTCCTTGCTTACATGAATAATTGCTTGATTGCTAGGCTAGTATAGCTTGCCTGTGATTAGTATAGCTTGTCCTTGCTTCTCTAGCCTCTTGATTAAATTCTGAGGACGGAATTCTTTTAAGGTAGGTAGAGTTGTAATGACCACGATTCGTACTACGTATTTTGGGATACGTGTACGTATCTGACTCGTATTGCATGTCTCCTGGCTTGGTTCGGCTTGTTTGGGTTAGCTTGGTTCGGCTTGGGTTGCTTATTGGTTCATCATGAACCAAGGGGAGAACCCTTACCTACTACCACCATCCCCATTTATTAACCCAACACTCTTTCTCTCTCCTCATTCACTCTTCTTCTTCCTCACCATTACTCTCCACCTACACCCAAGAGCCCTAGGCAAGTGCAACTTGCTTCATGATGGATCTCAAGTTTTATTGTTCCATTCCCTTCTTTACATAATTGTAAGCCTATTTAGAACTTGGAGTTTTTGATTTTTATGGATATATTCTTCTAGATCTACATTATAACTTTGGAGTTTCATGAGTTCATGGAGTTTTCTTGGTTTTGATCTACTAAAACTTGTTATTTTCGAAAACTAATAGTTCTATGTGCAAGAGCACAAAATTTCGTGTAAATTTGGTTTTTGTTTCACCTCATTTTGAGTTAAAATGAAGTTTTTATGGCCAAAACAAGTTTTCTGAATTTTTCATGTCGGCTGAGTAAGATTTTACGCAGGGAATCCTGAAATAGCGTATTTTACGCTGGATAGCATCCAGAATGTAAGATTTTACGCAGGAAACCCTAAAATTGCGTATTTTGCGCTGGATAGCATCCAGAATGTAAGATTTTACGCAGGGAACCCTAAAATTTCATATTTTATGCTGGATAGCATCCAGAATGTAAGATTTTACGCAGTGAATCCTGAATTTGCATATTTTACGCTGGATAGCATCCAGAATGTAAGATTTTACGCAGGGAATCCTGATATTGCGTATTTTACGCTAGATAGCATCCAGATTGTAAGATTTTACGTAGGGAACCCTGATATTGCGTATTTTACGCTGGATAACATCCAGAATGTAAGATTTTACGCAGGGAATCCTGAATTTGCGTATTTTATGCTGGATAGTATCAGAATGTGAAATTTTATGCTGGAACCCTCCCCTTTTGCATATTTTACGTAGAGTTGAATTTTTGGCGTAAAAAGTGCACATAATGACTGTTTTTGCCAAGTTTAGCTATTTTCTAGCCAGAATTTCGAAAAACTTAAAACATGAAAGTTTTAGATCTTTGTCTTGCCTTTCCGAATATCTCTAGAGCACCTCATTTTGAGTTCGTATGTGGAAGTTATGCTCCCGTCTCCCTGAGCCGCATGATTCCTCCACAACTCTTGTACCATGTTTATATTTAGTTATTGCATATACGCTTATACCAGGTTAAATGTTAATTTTAAATATGTTCCATGACACGATGGTGACCAGTTGTGGTGCACTTTTGACAAATGACATGACATAATAGTGGCCCATCGTAGCGCACTCTTGATAGTGAATTTGACATGAAATACATCTCGAATGCTGTTGCGACGGCTAGCATGTCATGACAGAATTGAATGACCTGGACACCGTAGGCGATTACATTTGTACAAATAAACCAGTACTGTCTTGCATCATGTATTGGATAGGGATCCCTGAGTACCACGGTCAGGGATACCTACAGTAATTGTCTAAGGCTAATGAACTAGAATAATTCAGTAGGCATGAAGAGATTCCCAGCTACAGACAATCCCGTTATCTGGGCACATTAAGTGGACTTGTAGCCTACCGACGAGTAGGGCACATTTTCAGCACACAGTCATGTGTTGCATTCTTCATAAACGGACATTCGACCTGGATAATCGGATGGTCTGTAGGGCTTGTGGCTGTTGGGATAATCTCATTGCATCTTGCTAAAAACTAGGCCTATGATAACCCTATTTAGTTAAAAGTATCAAGCCGTACTCTTGATTGACAGTGATTGATTGGATGGAGTTTATTCCAGCTTAGTCTTATCCTGATCCTGTGTAAGATTTTGACATGACATGATTATTGATGCTTGCCTTAACAATAACGATCGGGGGTCCAGTACTGTTCAAACGAAGGGTTACAATCCCGGTTCTTGTTTGGTTTAAGGGTTGTAACTGGCTCCCAGAGCAGTTCTGTGTCCTCTCTTCGTTTATTGTCTTATTGCAACCCCATGCCATGTTCGTCATGTTTTACCTTACCTTAATACCATGATTATTTATACTGGCCTTAGCGATAAAGATCGGGGGTCCAGTTCTGTTCAGGCGAAGGGTTACAACCCTGGTCCTTGTTTGGTTAAGGGTTGTAACCTGGCTCCCGGAGCAGTTCTGTGTCCTCTTTTCGTTTATTGTCTTCACTGTACCAATAGTATTTGAGACGGGTTTCTATTCAGGTGAAGGGCTGCAACCCCGGTCCTTGTTTGGTTTAAGGGTTGTGACCTGGCTACTTGAATGGTTTCCTCGTACTCAGTTTACTATTGTTATCTCTATTATTATCAGTTCTTTATTTATTATCTTTAATATTCTATTGTGATATGCTGATTTTAGTTCCTAAGTGAAGCCTCCTTTATGGCACTTGTTCTTTCTGGGGTCTGACCCAGCTGGTTTTGTGTGGCCAGATATCGGTGCAGCGCCAGAGGATCCACATGTCTTCCAGCCAGATGGTGACCACCAGGCGTAACCCTGGCAACGAGTGGGTTTCTTTTTGTCCTTCCACTTTATTATAAAAATTATTCTTTTGAGGCGTTTAGCCGACGAGCACGTGTTAGCTCGTATTGCACCTTTATTTACTGTCCGCCTACGGGCTGTAACATGATTGACAGATCCTAGGGTTGATCATGTATTACTGAACTCTTGCTAGTCCTCATATTTTGTAACGACTAGCTTCATGATCAGCTGAATATGTAATGTTTGGGACGCCTTACCATTGTATATCTGGTGATCTTATATCTTGTAACTTTACTTGCTTGCTTGAGATTGAGACATTTAGGCTTGTTATTGACCATAGGAGACTGATGGATTGTAGTTAAACCCTCATATATCTAGACAGCCGTGACCGTATAGTGAGGTGGATTCCATTTCATTATACGTAGCTGGCTATGTATGCCCCCGCTCTCTAGTATTCTGATTCTGGGGCGTGACAATAGGCAATATTCTCGTCTTGATAGGGCTCTCACTAACGCCCTATGGACGGGTCCGGGGACCACCTCTAGACTTTTCCACCTCTAGACTTTCCTACCTCGATTTCCTACTCCTCCTCTGCCTCCTGGTGCTAAGCCAGTTCCGGATGCTGACCCCGAGGCTCCTGCTGCTGCTGCTGCTGCTGCTCCAGCCCCTGCTCCAGGTTTTGACCCTGGCTTCTATCAGCACTTTGATGATTTCGTTGCCCTCTCTGTGCAACGATATCAGGGTTATCGTGACTCAGAGTTCCGCCATAGCATCCAGGCTCAGGTGTTGCGGAACAGCATTGCTGATCTTCACTGGAGTCTCTCTCATGACCCCTCACATCCAGTTACCATACTTCATCACCCCAGCTTCCCTGGACCTAGGTTCGACGATGAGACGACATTTTCTCACTTTGATCCTACTGCTGCATATTTTCCACCGGATGCTCCTGGAGGTGACGACACTCCGATGTGATGAGGACTTGAGCTAGTGGATTTTGGATAGGGTCTGATAGATGATGATCTCTGATGTAGGTTTTTTTTTCTTATGTCTAAACTTTGCAGTTAGACATTTATTAGCAGATTATGATGGTTTGTATCTTTCTTTTGTGCATGACATTTTCAGTATTTCACTACTAGTTATTTCTTTTATGCACTAGTTGTTTGTGGAAATGTTGTTATTTGGTTATCTCTCTAGTATTACTTTGTCTGTTTGATGAATATTGATGACTTCACACATTACGGGGGAGCCAAAACCATTTTTTTATTGACAAAGGGGGAGAAAGAGAGCAATACCAAAATCAACAATTAAAGAAAGAATATCAAAACCACATTTTAGGTAATTTTATTTGTTCTATTTAGATATATTTTGGTATAGACTCAAGTTTGTCTATTATCAAAATGAGGGAGATTGTTGGCCCATTCCATGGTCACACCCTATTTTAATAATCGACATAAACTTAAGTCAATACAAAAATATATGAACTGCTGTTAATCATTTCAGGTCTTGTGAAATCAATATCAACAAGCGTACTACTGCATCAGCAAGCACGTAAATCATCATTCTGAAGCTTACTTTCATTGGAATCTAGTCCGAGTCATTTTACAATTTATTATGTATTTTATCTTTATTGAGTCTAGGATATAAATTGTAAGATCGACTAGGTAATACTGGCTTAGGTTAATCATAGTCCACTTTTCTATACAGCCTACCTATCCATATTCCACCTACCAAAAAGTTTATTTCCATTCTGCAATAATATTTTACAAATGTTTAACATTTTTACCTAGACAGAACTCAAGCCGAGTTCGGCCCGAGTTCGGTCGGAACTCTGACCGAGTTCGGTTAGTTTAATTTTAAATATTTGTTGCCTCCAAATCTGCATGCAACGTTCATTTGCAAAATCTTTGCATCAGAACTCTGCCAGAACTCTGCCCGAGTTCGGACCTAGAAAACACCTATAAATAGAAGAGAATTTCTCATTCCAAATCACTCAATCAATTTTATCTTCTCTTCTCTCTTCAATAAGTGTTTTCATCCGATCATAAGTTTTCATATCACACCTACACTCCTCTTAGCCAAAAGCCAATAATATCTATTTCGATCTAGAGTCTTTTGGTTCTCAAGAGTTGTAAAGAGGTTGTTTAAAGTACAAAAATTATCTCTGTTGTGGAGCCGGTCATGCGCTCGTCACCAAGCATGGTGTTGTGAAGTTGGTCGTGCACTTCTCACCAAGTACGGTGTTGTAAGAGACTGCAAGCTCTTAATTATCTTGTACCTTAGTGGATTAACATCGAGCCAGAGTACTCGAGACTGGATTAGTCCTCTCAGAGGGATACCAGTATACATCGCTGTGTCGCTGAGTTTGATCTCTCTATCTCTTGCTATATTTATTTACTGTCTCTTATTCACTGCCATAGTTATCTGTTTATAATTTTTAAATTGGTGATTATTTTCTGCTGCACTCGTACTCACTCTATTCATCCCCCTCTAGAGGTGCTCAACGGTCCTACAGATCATACTTTCTGGGGGTTTCAACTTTGGTTCTTGCATCCTAACTGGAAAACACCTACAGTTTGAATGGTGTTGTATCTGGTATGGCAGTTTGAGATTGAGCTTAATTAGTTTTTATAAGATATTAATTGTAATACAATCAATGTGGTCAGATTACCGTAATGTATAGGATCTACACTTAGTCAGAAAAAAATTAGAGTTCACAAATATTTCTTTGCGTAAATATTAATATTCTAAGGTGTTCAGATTAGCACTTTGATTAGTTATTTCATAGTAATAATAGTGATAAAATGTCAAACTGGCTATATACATTGAGAGATTGTTTCCCAGGCTAAAAATATGTACCCTTCAGGATACAAGGAACAAGCCTTACCATCGTGCCAAGCAAAACCCTCTACAGAGTACATTAGTTTACCGACTTACATTGGCTGGTATTGTTCTAGGTAGTACTGGAAGTGCTAGCAACATCAAATTTAGAAACTATGTATTATAATCCAAATAGCCTTATCCCTCTACAGTGTCTGCATGTGTCTAAATGGTATTTGCTTATTGTTGAACCCCCATTATGTCTGAAGTATGTTAAAGCTGTTGGCCCATTGGTCATGGTCGAACTTGATTTTAATAATTAATCTAACCCTGTCTCGATATAAGGGCTACTTGGACAACTGCTAAAGAACTGCTACCTATCTGATCAAGACTGAAGCCGTTTTTGCCGTATGAGTCTGTATTTTATATTCAATATAATTTTTATATTTATTGAGTCTAGGAATACTTTGTGCATCGAGTCGTACTGGCAAATAGGCTATCCCAAAACATTTTCAAAAATATCCTATGTTTTAAAAATAGCCCATTTTATAAAAGTTCCTAACTATTTAAACTTTTCAAATAAGCCAAAACTAAAATCCGTTTTATAAGACATCCCAAAAATCAATATTGGCCCTGGGGGAATTCGGCCAGAGTTCGGCCAGAGTTCATTTAGTGCCATTTGGTTTTTGAATTTGGTCCTCCTATAGTTACGGATGCAACGGCTATTTGCCGAGATTCTCTCAAAGAGTTCTGCCCGAATTCTGCACGAATTCTGTCAAAATTCTGCCTTTGGAAAACCAATAAATAGAGAAGGATTTCAATCATTTCAACTCACTCATTAACTTTTTATCTCTTCTCTCTAAGCTTAAACATCTTCCAAAGTGTTCTAAAAGCTTTCATTTTCAAAGCTCACGTTGTAGAAGTTGTCTTTCTACAATCTAGAAGAAAGATTGAAATCAGAGGTACGGTACGGTCTAGAAGTTTCAGAGAGATTGTAATCAGAGGCTAGATTGAAGAAAGACACTTCATAATTGAAGTTGGTCGAGTACTTCGTATCGAAGCTCACGTTGTAGAAGTTGCAAGGACTTCGTATGAAAACTTACGGTATTTTCTAATAGTAGATTCAACTGGAAGCTAGAGTTCTTCCGACTGGAATAGTCCTCACAAGAGAAAAACCAGTATACATCGTCATCTTTGTATTTTCTTTGTAATCTCTGCCTTTACATTTTACATACTTGTGATAAATTATTTGTGATCTTGTTGCTAACATTTTTAATTAACTAAATTTTGCTACCTACTCTATTCACCCCCTCTAGAGTATTGTACTTTATAATTTGTTACTACAATTGGTATCAGAACGGGTTATACAGGTAGAGCGAGATAATACTGCTATTATATTCTTAATTATTTCAGCTGTTACATAGATCACAGTATAACACATGGCAACTGTAAAATTCACAAGTGAAGGCCAAGCCACAAACAGACCCCCATTGTTTGATGGTACAAATTACACATAGTGGAAAACACTGATAAGTTTCTTCTTGAAATCTCTAGATTTTGATTTATGGTCTATTGTTATTGATGGCTATAACAAGCCTGCTCGTATTCTTGTTGAAGGAGAGTTGGTTGAGAAACCCTATGACAAGTATACTAAAGTTGAAAAGAAACATGTCAATCTTGACGCACGTGCTATTAACGCTTTGTTTTGTGCTTTAAACAGGACTGAATTTAACATGGTGTCTACATACACAACATCAAGTAAAGTGTGGAAACTTCTCGAAGTAAACCACGAAGGCACGACACAAGTCAAGAAGTCAAAGATCAGCAGAGTTACTCAGGAGTATGAGGCATTGAAGATAAAGCCAAACGAATCTATCACTCAGATGTTTACGAGATTCTTGGATATTGTAAACCCTCTGTTATCATTAGGCAATGAGTACAGTAACCATGAGAAGATTCACAAACTTCTACGAGCTCTCACGAAAAACTAAATTCCGAACGCTACAACAATCATTGAAGGAAATGACCTCACAACTATGTCTCTTAAAATACTCATGGGTAAGCTACTCACTCACGAGCTGGAACTTCATGATTTTGAAGATGTTGTACCGAAGGAGAAGTCGATCACTTTCAAAGCTCAACACAGAAGAACTGTCGAAGATAATTTCGATGACAGTGACTCTAACTCTGACGATCAAGCTCTCCTAATAAGAAAGTTCAACAAGTTCATGAGATTTAATAGAAGAACAAAGGATCACTATGGAAACAACAGCAACAACGAAGAAGATCCTATCTGCTACGGTTGCAAGAAGAAAAGACATATAAAGAAGGATTATCCAACAGCATCATCATCAACCAGGAAAAGCAACAAGATGACAAAGGCTACCTGAAGAAATCAACATCCAAAAAGTATGCCAATACAAGCATATGGCATGAAAGCGAAGCCAGCGACTCAGAAGATGAATAATCAGATGTTGCTACAAATGTATGCTTAATGGCATTCGATCAGGTAACTACTAACCCCTGTTTGATACATATGATGATTTTACCTTTGAGCAATTAGGTGAAGCCTTTAGTGACCTCTCAGGTGATTACAGAAAACTGCGTAGTAAATAACAAAACTCTAAGAAGGTACTCAAGGAGTACAAAGGTGAAATAGGAAGATTTACTGACCTACTAGCTGAGGTTAGAAGTAATGATAATTCTAGTGTGGTAGGTGAGCTTTATTCTGTTAAGCTGTTACTACACGAGGCCACAAGACTATCTGAAAAGAAAGACAAGACCATTACCTAATTAAAGGAAGACCTACTCAAAGAGAAGAAGAGTCTTCAGCAAGCACTTATCTGGAATGATACACTTACTGCTGATTATACTGCATTGTATGACACTTCCAAAATACTGGAATCACTGGAATCATTTCGGAATCTATTTATGGAATCATCATATTTTGGCTGGACTCATCTCGATTCTCGTGTCGAATTCTGGATTCATTTATATTACGGGGCGGGGAAATATTGGAGTAGACATGTGAACATTCCTAAATACTGGAACCACCCCCTTGGAATTATACTAGAATGATAGCCATCCCACACTTCGCAAGTGTGCGATGTGCCGTATTACCTACAGCCGTTTACATGTCGATCTCGGTATTTTAAAACACATTGTTAGAATAGCTGGGCTCACCTGGATTCTTGATCACTACCTAGAATCATTTTGTACTGGATTCATCTTGTATTAGATTCATCTCGTACTGGACTTATAGTAGTTTCACATTGGTTTTGTATTTACTGTCTGGACTTATTATGTTACTTTAGTTCAGCTAGATTTATTTTACAGCCTTCATTGCCATCATTCTTCTCTTGTTTTAGTTACTTTACTTTTCTTGTATCTTACTGCTTCTCTATACTATCACCTAAATATAAACTGCCATATTCATCAATAAAACTGTTTATAACTGCTTTATAGTTCTCTGTCTTTACTTGGGTTTTCTTGATGAGTTGTACTCGTTCCCGTCCTGATTGGACCTGTTGAAAATTTTACAGAGGACGAGGAGGAGGCCTGCATAGATACTTTCTATAGGACAGCCTTAGAGGATACTTGCGATCCGAACTTCTAGTCGGATCCCTTAGCTGTAGAGACTGTTGCTCCATAGATATCTTTATCTTATTTCTTGTATTGGAGATTTGAGTTGTTATTTGGATCTGTATTATTTCTGGTTGTCAGTGGAGTTTATCGTAGACACTTAGCTTTCTCTCTATTTGTATTCCTGTGGATTTGGATCTTGCATCTTTTATATCATTCTATCTTATCGTATTCTATCTTAGATGTGATTGAGATATATTCTGTTATGTTACCCCCATTCGGGGAGTATAACTATTTATTACCTTAAACTGTTAGATGTTGTGACCTAGGACAGTATTCTACCGCCGACACTGCGGCGTAGGCTGGACGTACCCACGTCTCGTGCCCTTACTCTAGGGTGCGGGTCGTGACACGTTTTTAGTGGTAGCCCACGCAGGTCGAGTTTATGTAGTAGTATTCGAACTAGAGTATCACTACAGCCTAGAGTAGGATTAGGATATTTTTTTTTGAAGGTACTCAATCACAGTTAGGACTCCTTGAGAGATTCCTGGGACGACCCTTGAGAATCTTATTTAAACTTCAATTGGAAATCCTTTCCCTTGTTTTGTTCGCTCTCGCTCCTTGATTATTGAATTTGATTTTGATGGATCGTTGTTGATTTTGATTTTCCTATCGAGATGAATTTTATGGCCTGAGTTACGATATTTTCTGATAACATATGTTGACAGGAATAACATGGATGGTAAAACATCTACTTAATTATGGAACCTGTAGTTTATCGCAGCCATATTAGCTGGCGTGGCGGAAACATAGAGACCTGACTTCGGATGTACGTATCTTGGTTATGAGATTTAGAATTTCTCGCAGCTATACTAGTCGGCATAGCGAGAATTCCAGACGACATAATTGTAGAGGTGCATGCCCCAGTTATAGAATCTATCGTTTATCGCAGCCTTGCTTACTGGCATGGCGAGGACTCTGAGTAACATGATTTTGGATGATTATCAGACTGTATCTTAAGGAGGTTTTTAAACATATCATCTCTATCGTACCCTTCTATTATTATAAATTGTTTTCCAACATCAATAATTTAGGAGTAGGGATATTTTAGCATTATAGAGCTTATTCATATGTAGTTCTTTCTTAGTATGACGATTTGATGACTTGTGATTAGGCCCTTATCTTAGGGATGATAGTATAGCCTAGCTTTAAAATAGTGACTCTTGTAGCTAGTTCTCCTTTGTTTATATTTACCAGTTTTCATATGGGATGATAGACTGCCTTACAGCCTTGATGATTGATTTACTTTTTTTTTCTTTCAGTATGGCACCCATGACCCGATCCCGTCGCCTGAGAGCAGCTGCAGCTACTGAGAGTGTGCTTCCACCTCCTATTGTTCAGGAGGTAATGATCCCTCTATCTGATTAGGGGTGGTGGCACCTCCTGCCATTGAGGAGATGGTGGTAGCCTCGCCAGAGAGTCTTCCTTCATCTCCTGTCGTTCAGGAGAGAGCTGCAGATTTGCCTGAGACCGAGAGCCTTTCCCCACCCCTTGAGATGGTACCCCATACTGTACTACCCGGAGGTTTATTACTTGACGCAGCCCAGATATTTGGATATTTTCAAGAAAGGATGTTGGAGTCACAGAGAGTTCATAATGAGGCCATGAAGGAGCAATACCAGAGGTTGCTGCGTCTGTGGGACTCTGTGCTTCCAGGAAGAGAGCCTAGCTCCAAGAGGGCGAGGAGCAGTACCCAATCCTACCCAGAGCTTGAGGAGTACCCATATATCCAGCCTATATTATCATACCCAGTCCAGTCTCCTGTCCAGCAGAGGCCAGCTGAGCCAGAGCCTATCTGTACCTACTGTAAGAAGTCTGGGCACAAGTGGAACTCATGTAGAAAGAGACTAGGATTGTGCCTATTCTGTGGGTCAGCTGTACACTGGATGCAGCACTGTCCTGATATACATGCCCCAACCAGGGCCCTGCTTCCAGGTGGGAGTTCTAGTTCTCAGACCTAGCTGGAGGTGAGTTTTGACCTAACCTTAGTATCCCTTTTTGAGAATATTTGATGCATCCCTTGCTTGTATGTTTTGATACCTTGTGAATGCCTAGTACTATAGCATGTTGGTATAACTAGATGAGACCCCAGACTGATATTACATGCCATGACCCCATAGGTTACACTTTCCAGCTGTATGATTTAAATAAGTTTCTGAGACTATGATTGCTGGGGGTTTAACCTAGAAGGAGTACGATCATCTTAATTTCGAGAACGAAATTTTTCGAATGTGAGTAGGATTGTAACATCCAGTTTTCTAAAATGAGGGTAATTTTGAAATTTTGTAATTTTAGTCTTTTAATAATGATAATTAAATCATGATATGATTTTTGGTAATTTTTAAATCATTTTGAAACTATTTTAAATCATGACTTAAGATTTTGGTGTTTTGATAGTGAAACCTTGGAGACTGGTTGACCTAGAGCCTAACCATGTTATTGGGATACTTATTTGTCATTTTAGCCTAGAGGGTATTTTGTCATTTTTAGGATTATTTGAATTTAATATAATTTATTTGAATTTATGATTTATTTTGAGTTGATTTGAATGATGGTTGAATAGGTTGACTTTGACTAGTGTTGACCTTGGTGGACTGACCAATTAGTTAATCCTAGTCATGACCACTTGGTTAGAGTGTGTAACCCTAGATTGACCTAAGTTAGTGATATTTAACTCATTAGAATTTATTAGGAGGAATTAGGATTTGATTTGAATAGAAAATGGCTTGTGGTTTCACAAGTCATGACTTGTGACTTAAGCCTTAGAGGCCCAACCCAACACTAGTGGAGCCCTAACCCTAGCCCAACAGCCCATGGCAGGCCACATAGGGATTCCTCCTCTATTTAATGCCTCATAGAAATTAGGGCCAGCCTCCATTAGGAATATTTGCAAGTTTGAGGAAGAGGTGAGTCCCCAACTTCAATAGTCCCTAGAAAATCCTATTTAATTCCTTTTCCATCCAAACAAATTGCATTAGGTTCTAATTCACATGTTCTTGCTGTTTATGGAAGATTATTTCAGCTTGGGAGCAATTTGGAGAAGTTTGGCTATCAAGAGGAACACCCCTCTTTGGAGTTTTTTGAGGATTTGACACCTATAGGTAACTCCTTCAAAATCTATTGTAATTGCTGTTATTATTGCATTTTAGCCTAGATCTAGGTGTCCCCTAGCTAACCCTAGATTTCTAAAGGATTTTGTGTCCTATTCGTGTCCTATTTGGACACGTATCAGTCCAATATACCCACTGTTCGACGAAATACCCCAAAGGGGATTTCGATCTGATTTTAGGAAAACCTTTGAATAGGAATTTAGGTTTTAACCTCGCTTATGAGATTCCATTGCCCTGAGCACGTATTGGTGTCGTGTCATGTCGCCACGGATACGGGAACACGCGGGTGCACCACACGCACGTGCGCAGATTCCCTCCCCTGCTGCTCGGGGCTGATTACGAGCAGCATACGCCACTAGGACACGTGTAACTAGACACACGTGTTGTATTCGTGACTGACACAAAGTTTCCCAAGTGACACAACCCCTCGTGTCGTGTCGGATACGGTGTCACGCGTGTACTGTGCGTGCACTGTCCGTGTATCGGTGTTTTATTGGTTCACTGTTTGTTTTCGATTTTAAATGATTTTAATAGTGATTTTAATTATTAAATTGATCCTAAATATGATGTATGAGATATGTTATATTAGGTTTACATGTTAATTTAGGTTTTAATGTGGAAATGTGGATTCGAATGGGTTAAATGGCATGCTCACTGATACTATATCTGATACATTATTTTCTTTTTAAATTTTTGAACTGTAAATCCTATTCTATTGATGTTTCCACTGTTAACTCACTCCCACATATTTGTTGATTCATATTAATGAAGTATTTCAGTCGAATTTGGCTTTATGACTGTGAATGGGATTTGGAGTGTGTGGGTTTCGAATATAGAAAACTGAGATTGAGTTCCTCCTTACTGTAAACTGTTCTGAATTGGAATTATGAAAACTGAGGTTTGTTTTCTAGCCTACTGATTTCTTCTAAAATTGAGCATGATTCCTCCTATATACCTGAGGTTAAACCATTCTTAATGAACCATATATTTCACTGAATTGTTTTCCTGTAACTGTCAAAACTGGATTGGTTTCCTGTCAATTGATTCCATCCCCATTGCCATGCCACTGTTGCATTGACACTTGAACACAAGTTCATACCGTATTACACCTCACTGTTCCAGATTTACCCCATGTTTTCAGGATCCTAAATAGCCTGTTAAGTATTCCCAGTTATTACACTAATTCTAGGATACATGGTTGTCTTCACTGTTACTGATTTTTCCTAATTTACCTAACACTAATTCAGGATTATGCAAACCAATGTTAGCTCACTGTTCTTTTAATACTTCACTGTTTCCTTTAACATTTCACACACTCTATATGCCTTCACTGATTTCCTTCCCCTTTTTTACTGTAAATTGAATTGAGCTTTTAACCTGAGATTTATGAACTGATTTATTCATTGGTTAGCTTTATATGCTTCCTGTCAACTGAACTGCCTAAAACATGAGAATTGATCCTCTTAGAAACATGGACTGATTCCTTTATTTCACTCTAACATGTATTACTCCCTGTTCCCATTCCTGTATACACTGAATTCAGGATAATATATATACTTTACTGTTTCATTGCCATACAGTAAACACATTCACTGATTTCCCCTACACTCTCTTGACACATGGGCACAATTGTTACACTGTCTTTCCTATTTCACTCACTGTTTTCTAATTTTCTCCTTTACTCTATAACACACAGGTCCTTCTTAGCACTCTAACACAACACCCTCTAGCACACACACAATTTTATAATGCATATACTGTTTTCCAGGTACTAGACTTCACTGATTTCCTAATAGACTTCACTGATTTTCTTATTAACTAGTCACTGATTTAATATGGAAGTTCACTGATTTTCCTATAATGCCTTACTGATTTCAAGTGTCTCACACACACACATGAGCACAAGTGCCCTTTCTTTTCCTATACACATGTGAATGTACATATATATATGTATATATATATGTAGGTATCCTATATATTATAGTAATATATGTGTACTACTATATATATTATATATAAATGTATATGTAGTATACATATAGGTAGCCTATATGTTATGTGTGTTTCTAAGTTATATTATATAATATATCAATATGTGTATCCTATATTAGAGTGTATTATATATTAGATATATGAATTGACATTGTGTAGATGTGTTTTATGGTTTGGTTTATAGGCATGGAATAGCCTATGGCCTATGGTTGTGTCTGCTTGACTAGTGAGTCTAGATTGGACTTGTATAGCCTTGTTAGACTAGTATAGACTTGTTTGACTTAGGTTTGACCTAGTTTGACCTTTAGGGTTGACCAGAGTTAACCAAGAGTTAACTTTGGCCTAGATTGACCTAGATTCATGTAGAATGCATTACAGTGCATCTTATTTCCATTCTGGACTTGCTGTGACTTGTATTGTTCTAAATAGGAGCCAGACACCAGTCCTCGGACAGTACTTTCATCTTGGACATTCAGATAACAGGCGAGTACATTCTCTGATAGCTCTCATTTAATTGTCAATTACTGTATTTCAGTTATAGTTAGTTTTATGTGATTCTCTGTTACAACACATATGGATATTTTTGGATTCATGTATGCGACACAAATACCATACTTATCTGGCCTCTATTACTGGAATCACTAGAATCATTCCGGAATCTATTTATGGAATCATCATATTTTGGCTGGACTCATCTCGATTCTCGGGTCGAATTCTGGATTCATTTGTATTACGGGGCAGGAAAATATTGGGGTAGACATGTGAACATTTCCAAATACTGGAACCATCCCCTTGGAATTATACTGGAATGATAGCCATCCCATACTTCGCGAGTGTGCGATGTGCCGTATTACCTACAGCCGTTTACATGTCGATCTCGGTATTTTAAAACACACTGTTAGAATAGCTGGGCTCACCTGGATTCTTGATCACTACCTAGAATCATTTTGTACTGGATTCATCTTGTATTAGATTCATCTCGTACTGGACTTATAGTAGTTTCACACTGGTTTTGCATTTACTGTCTGGACTTATTATGTTACTTTAGTTCAGCTAGATTTATTTTACAGCCTTCATTGCCATCATTCTTCTCTTGTTTTAGTTACTTTACTTTCCTTGTATCTTACTGCTTCTCTATACTATCACCTAAATATAAACTGCCATATTTATCAATAAAACTGTTTATAACTGCTTTATAGTTCTCTGTCATTACTTGGGTTTTCTTGATGAGTTGTACTCGTTCCCGTTCTGATTGGACCTGTTAAAATTTTTACAGAGGACAAGGAGGAGGCCTGCTTAGATACTTTCTATGGGACAGCCTTAGAGGACACTTGCGATCCGGACTTCCAGTCGGATCCCTTAGCTGTTGAGACTGTTGCTCCATAGATATCTTTATCTTATTTCTTGTATTGGAGATTTGAGTTGTTATTTGGATCTGTATTATTTCTTGTTGTCAGTGGAGTTTATCGTAGACACTTAGCTTTCTCTCTATTTGTATTCCTGTGGATTTGGATCTTGCATCTTTTATATCATTCTATCTTATCGTATTCTACCTTAGACGTGATTGAGATATATTCTGTTATGTCACCCCCATTCGGGGAGTATAACTGTTTATTACCTTAAATTGTTAGATGTTGTGACCTAGGACAGCTTTCTACCGCCGATACTGCAACGTAGGCTGGACGTACCCACTTCTCGTGCCCTTACTCTAGGGTACGGGTCGTGACACGGGGCGAGGGTGACTTATCTTGAAACTGACCTGCGAGTCCACATTCGGGGCGAGGGTTAGTGATTATTTCAAACCTGCGAGTCCACACTCGGGGCGAGGGTTTGGTATTCCATTGATCTCTTGTTCTTCCAACAGTTCATTTATGCATAGTTGATCCCGTATCCGTGTTCATAGTTACCTGTCAGTAGCCACATGTCAGTCTTATATCTAGTTTATGTTTATACCCTATTTATATTATTGCATGATTAAACCGTTAGATAGGCATGCTTTTATGTATCTTGCTATGTCCCCTGAGGACCTGATGATCTCTTCAGGTAGCTGATTGCATAGAGTTAGTTAGCGGCTCATGATGGTAGTGATTACACCTGCAGGGATACAGGTATTTGCTTGTGATATTTCTTTATTATCCTTCCGTGCTTTATATTCTATTCCATGATATATCCTGCTTAATTTATAGACTCTTATCATTCTTGGAGTCTAAATCGGACAATATGCTAATGGGCTGCAGACCATGACCCATAATTGTTCATTCTTGTCTTATATATTCTTGTGGATTGAGATACACTGTAGATTATCATATTAGCCAGGATACCATAATCCTGACAGCTTATACGTACTCAAGCTAGGCTGGAGTTCGCTCGATACGTAGCTGGCTTGCTCACGAGCTTGCGCCCGAAAAGCGGGTGCGGGTCGTGACAAGTTTTTATGGTGGCCTATGCAGGTCAGAGCATATCGTATCGGTTACGTAACTATACCGGTACGAGCCTGCAAATATGACTAAACCTTAGAAATCTCAATCCACTCTGCCTTGAAAATTCTCCTAGAAATTCTCTACATCCTTGAAAACTCCATATCTGCTCTCGATTATACTTCCTTGCCTTCTGTACCATTGATTCTTGTCCCTTCCTATTCCGGGGTGACGAATGATCGTGTTGTCTAGAATTCATCAGAAATTCTTAAGATATAGTATAATATTGCTTGATTATTTAATTTTTGGTTGCTTGATAGCTAATGAGGATTATAGAGCCATATGTCCTAGGTAGCTGTTGGTAGTAAGTTTAATAACTAGTTGGATGGTTATAAATTTTTAGTGACCTGTGTTTTGAGGAGTAGTATGACCAAAAGTGGGTAGAAGTCCTCCAGATTTTGTAGTTACAAAATTGCTAGGAGAAGGTTATAAAATATTTTTGAGAGATTAAATTTGAGGGGATTAAGGTAATAGTAGACTTTGAATTTGAAGGGATAGCCATGAATTAGAATTTCAAGGACGTAATTATTTTTAAGGTGGGTAGATTTGTAGCTCCCCTTCCAGAAAAATTTGAAATATTGTTATTATTTATTTTATTTTATTTTAATGGTGATTTTTTTAGATTTTTATAAATAATTAATTAGTTAATTATTACGGTAGGTGATTTTAGCCATGGTTTGGAATTGGAGTACAAGGTGACTAGAAATTGTGGTACGGATAGTACAGTGGCGTGCTTTGACTAGTGTACTAGCCTAGGTAGGGAAGACCTGTCCACCAGGGTGTCCTAATTAAGAAAACCAGGCCAAGTTGTGACATGACTATTAAAAATAGCTTAATTATTTATTATTATTATTATTTGACGTTTAAGTGACCCGGTTGTACCAAACTAGTCCAGTCTAGACCTGAACCAAACCCGGGCCCATGTAATATTGTAGAGCGACCAAAGACGTTCACGACGATAGATGCATTGTATGAATGTATGTACTTTGTAATTTATGTAATAGTCTAGTAAATGCTTTTAATAATAATATTTTCTATATAAACATCTCGATAATATTTTATTTAATGATTATAATGAATATTTCCTTGAATATGTATTTTGGGATTTTGTAGGCTACATAGGTATGTACCTGTGCATATATATGATTATATTCCTGATATAAAATTAGGCTTTATATAAATATATATATAGGTATAGCTATCTGAGTGTGTATAGCTATCTGAGTGTGTATATATATATATATATATATATATATATATATATATATATATATATATATATATTGATTAACGATGCTATATTATAAATATTGATTATATTTTAATATTGTATTGTCTGTATGGAATTTGTGGTATATATGTATATGTATAAATACAGGATATATATTAATTATATATGTATGTAAATATACATATAATTTATTAATATTTTATATATATACATTTTTTTTATTTTTTTTAATATTATATATATATATATATATATATATATATATATATATATATATATATATATATATATATATATATATAAATGTATGTGTATATATATATATAATAATATATTATATATGTGGGTATGTATATATAAATATAAATGTATATGAGTGTATATATATATATATTGATTATATTTTAATATTGTATTGTCTGTATGGAATTTGTGGTATATATGTATATGTATAAATACAGGATATATATTAATTATATATGCATGTAAATATACTTATAATTTATTAATATTATATATATATATATATATATATATATATATATATATATATATATAATATATATATATATATATATATATATATATATATATATATATATATATATATAATATATATATATATATATACTTATAATTATAAAGAAAAGAAAACAGAGAGGAGCAGTAACCCGGCCCAACTTCTCCCCACACCCAGCCCGAGCGTGTCCCCCGACTGGTACTCCGTTTAAACGACAGTATATAAATATACATATGCTCGGGGAGATCGAAATAGAAACCCTAATGCAAACCCCAACCTGCGGGCCCCTCCCCCACGCGCGCGCGCGCCGCGGAAAGCCACCGCCAGCCGGCCAGAGCCGCCAGAGCCGCCAGAGCAGTGCGCGAACAGAGACAAACAGAGCAGCAATCAACAGCAGCAATGGCAGGAGCCGCGGTGATGTTCGGGATGCCGTATCTCCCTCGATGCTCCACCGAATCGTGTTCCATTTGTTGAGCTTTCAGAGACAGTTGTGTTGATTTGGACTTTATGCCTTAGCAGTTGACTATATTTGTTGGATCTGCGTGCAACCTCCAGACAAGATACCTTGCCTCCCTCTATAATCTATTATCATGCTTATAGATATCATGTTGTTATCATGTTATCTTTCAGTTTCTCTAGTTGCTATGGATTCATATGTTATCTTCAGTTCTCTAGTTAAATTGACTTGATATGCTTTCTTCATACCATGTTCACCTGTTTATTATCTGCTTGACTGGATAGTGTAGCATACCAGCTTGTTCATATTATAGTCCATGTTAGATTAGTCCTTACCTGTGTCATGACTGAGTTATACCGTGTCGTCATCTGTGTCTTGACTGAGTCGTGTCTACAAGTATGTGTGATTGAACTGTTATTCCTGTATCGTTTCCACAACCTGCGAGTCCACACACGGGGAGAGGGTTGTCCGTTTACACCTGCGAGTCCACACACGGGGCGAGGGTGATTTGTCTTAAAATTGACCTACGAGTCCACATTCGGGGCAAGGGTTAGTGATTAGTTCAAGCCTACGAGTCCACACTCGGGGCGAGGGTTTGGTATTCCATTGATCTCTTGTTCTTCCAACAGTTCATTTATGCATAGTTGATCCCATATCCGTGTTCATAGTTACCTGTCAGTAGCCACATGTCAGTCTCATGTCTAGTTCATATTTATACCCTGTTTATATTATTGCATGATTAAACTGTTAGATAGGCTTGCTTTTATGTATCTTGCTATGTCCTCTGAGGACCTGATGATCTCTTCACGTTGTCGATTGCATGGAGTTAGTTAGCGGCTCATGATGGTAATGATTACACCTGCAGGGATACAGGTATTTGCTTGTGATATTTCTTTATTATCCTCTCGTGCTTTATATTCCATACCATGATATATACTGCTTAATTTATAGACTCATATCATTCTTGGAGTCTAAATCGGATAATATGCTAATGGGCTGCAGACCATGACCCATAATTGTTCATTCTTGTCTTATATATTCTTGTGGATTAAGATACACTGTAGAGTACCATATTAGCCAGGATACCATGATCTTGACAGCTTATACGTACTCGAGTCGGACTGGAGTCCGCTCGATACGTAGCTGGCTTGCTCACGAGCTCGCGTCCGAAAAGCGGGTGCGTGTCGTGATACAAGTTGTCTCATGGAGAGGATGATCTCGTGGAGAGGATGATCTAAAATTTTGTGTCAGTGTTCCTAACTGCATTGTCCCTAACTTGGGGTATCAATTTCATAAAGAGTTTTGCCTTCCCTGGGTATTAATACCACACTTAAAATTTATGAGTATGAGTTTCATAATGAGAGAAATGGTTTATTGGCTACTCATTGGGGTTGGAAATATTTTTCATGAATCCTTTACTAAATTCTGAGCACATACTTTCCCTTTCGAATTTCTATGTCCAGGTTAATTTTTTATGTTATACTTTTTTTGAGTATCAGTAGATTATTTGGTTGACTATCATTTGTCTCAAACATTTGTTGACTATGTCCATTTGGACCTTACTTTTGTTAAGGCATCACTTGCTTTGTTTACTATAAAGTGAAACTGTATTGATAATTCTGTAATACTGGTTCAATATCTATATATGAACATATATGAAAGTATTAATAATTTGTGTTCTTGTTCTCTCAGGAACTCGCTGAAAAATTAAGGTGCATGCTGTGAATAGGGGAATGCTGTGGATATGGGAGGGATGTGCTCCGATCTGGCTTATTACTTTTTTTGTTTCATTTGTATAATTATCACAGTTTGGATGTTTAAGTGGTATGGAAACTACATACAGATGTTAGATATGTGTACTTTGTGGTTGGATATATTTTATGGTTGGACAAGTGATGGATGTTTGTGGTGGGAAATATTGGAAGTTTTTGGTGTATGAACAATACAGTTTGTTAATATAAAAATTGGATTTTATAGTAATTTGATGTATGTGTATCTTCTGGATTGATATTATGTGTGTTTGATTACGACATTTTGGCAAGCTTCTCTTGACGGCATTTTGGCAAGCTTCTCTTGACGGTTGTCAAACGTCAATTTTAATTCAAATCATGCTGCATATTAGCCTGTGAATAAATGCTTTTCTTGACGGGTTTTGCCCCTAAAAACGGTTTTCTTGATGGTTAATAGCCGTCATCTAGGCCGGAGTCAAGAAAAGTTTTCACATACGTTGACGGTTTTTAAAAACTGCTATCTTGACGGCTAAAAACGGTCAAGAAAACTACTTCATCTGACGGCCAAAAACCATTAAGAAAAGCCCTGCCAGCGACCGTCAAGAAAAGGGGGTCTTTTCTTGACACCGGCCTACTTGATGGATCCGCAACCATTAAGATAGCCCTTTCTTGACGGGGAAAACCGTAAAAAAAAGCCTTTTTTCTTGTAGTGCATGCACCAATACCTTGCTATCCATGGTGTAGTATCACCCATTGCAAACACATATATTTTGTTAAGCACTTCATACATTTGCATGACTTGACACATATATACCCTTGCCTAACAATGGTGAGCATGCCATGAATCAGAAGACCTCTAAACCTATATGTGCACATGTTATGACTTTGTTCTTAATATTTATGTGACAACCATACGCATCTACATATGGACACATGTCATTAATTGAGGAGCATAGGACACATGAGCACTATCACATAAATATGCCATTGCACACAAAGATATATAAGTTGCTTTACACGTTACGAGTATGTAAAGCTCTAGTCGTTACGCCAAGTTGTGTATTGTATTTCATGACCATTTAGCTCGACGCAAGGATGACTCGTTAACCACCATTGGAAGAGTTGACTCATAAGTCAACCATGCTTCCAAGAAAGCGGAAAGGGTTGCTCTTGTGCGTATAAGCCAAACAAATGCAAACCCTAGCCCATGGATATATGTTGCAAAACTTGTTGGGCTTCATGATTAGTCATTATCATGAAGGTTGAATGTTGATACTTAAAGTAACATAGCGTAGCCTTTAACATATTTTACTTGTAAATACTTGTAGGTGCCCATGATGATACGATCGAGACAGGAGGTACCGAAGCTTTGCTTGCATATTTTGAAGTTGCTGGCAAGTATAACTTGCCTTGTATTACTGGTTTAAATATAGTTATTTGTACTATTGCTTGTGTGGACTTAGCTATATGAGACCGAGAATTGCCTCGGGTATAGTCGATGATGGCATCGACACCATGATATGTGTACTCGACTTAGCTCTAGGTGACGTACCCTCATTTATAGAGTTATAATTATGACTTCCATGACCTTGACACGCTTTACGACACGGCACCGAGTGAGATCATGTCATGACACGAGCTGATGCTTTTGACTGGCCATCGGTGCGAGTAACACGTGTGACGACACATATGTAGTAGTTACGGTTCTAGTTAGCTGACTTTGCATTGAAAGTAGATGTTCGGGTCGTAGATACGACATACATTTCCTAGGGGAGGGAAGGCAACCAGTAGACGTATGGGATAGACAATTATTTTATTTTAGCCTCAGCATGACCCGGTTATGGGATATACATGCACTAGGGATATGTCTGGCAGCGGCCACTAGCTGTGCGCTAGATACGGTCGGGAGGAATACTACTACATGTATCTTTACATCGGCACGTGATCCGACATCATCCCGTGACCTGATGCCATTTCCTTACCTACCTACCCATGCGTCCTAAAGTTGTTTTCATATGCGTTCACTTAGACCGGTTAGCTCACCCCTTTATGTTTATATCAGTATTACCTTTATGGCATATTCCTTTTTGTATCTTGCTATGTCCCTTGAGGACCTGGTTGCTTTCCAGATCTCGACGAGCATTTATACTCGACGATATATGGATCAGGAGTTGAGACAGGATACGTGGAAGAGGACTACGAGGTGTTTCCTGAGGAGTTCCCTTGATTCAGGGTATACTGCTATTTTGGCTGAGAGCTTCATTATCTAGCTAGTTGTTGTTCTTAGCTAGTTATCTTTCCATTTCCAGTACTTTCATTTTGTTTTGTATTGTGGATTTGTTCCCACCAGACTCTGGATTTATTTTGTTGTACTATGGATATTCAAACTACTCTGCATTTATTTCAGTATTTTCTTATACTATTTTTGTGGATAAGATTTGATGATTACCTACTATTTGTTACATAGTTATTTTTACAACGTAGTACACCTAAGTGAGTCCATTAAATTGGGCAGCTCAATCTAGGCTGTACCAACTGGACAGGTTATGCCCAAATCCTATATATTTTTGGGATTGGGGCGTGGCATGGTTTTAGTGGTAGCCCATAAAGGTCAGTTTATCGTATAGGTTACATACCGACGCGAGCCTACAATTAGCTAGGTTATGCCCATGAAGGTCAGTTTATCGCATAGGTCAGTTTATCTCCCTTGACTTCTATATTCCTGTCTTACAAATGAAAAATCCAGCATCATGCTTGTTTCCTATACCTATCTTATGGAATTATGTCTCTTTCAGAGAGATACATCAGCACAGCGGACGCACAACGTATGGTGCCCCCTCGGAACTTGACATGACACCCAGCGACGATAGGACTCCTGCTCCCACAGAGATCTAGACTCCCGATCGCGTTCTGACCGTCCCGACGACCCCGTCCATTCATGTGGGGTTCGTACCGCAGCCTACACCGATGCACTAGGAGAGCCAGACTTTGCAGACGCCGATGCAGCTGCAGGATAACCCTTTGCCACCTCCACCACCCTTCCCCCCCAGATGCTGCATGGAGCTTACCTGTAACATATGTCGTATGTGCCTATTTCGCCCCAGATGCCACAGTCGGAGGGTCAGCCCCAGATGTTCCAGTTCTTTCAAGCAATGATGCAACAACAGTGGCAACATATGGAGGTCATGAGGCACTCTGATGACTACCTTAGAGAGGATAGCAGCCCCAACACCTGCACAGCCACCAGCCCTGGTACCATCTCAGTAGATGGGCACCATTTGGGGATATCGCCAGGTGAACCCGAAGCGCTTCGAGGGTAAGAAGAACCCAGAGGAGATCTCTCATTGGATAGCCAGCATACGGAAGATTTGGATGCTTCGCAGCTACCTACTGACTTATGGATGACTGTCGTGAGGACCCAGCTGGAGGGGAATGCCCATCATTGGTAGGAATCAAAGGAGCACAAAGTTGGCAAGGACAAGACGTGGGAGCAGTTTTTTGAGTACTTTAAGACAAAGTACTTCCCAACAACCATCCGTGACGCTTTCTATGATCAGTTCCTCCACCTTAAGTAGGGGAACATGACCGTCGATGAGTATGATGTAGAGTTCAGCCGCCTCAGCCGGTTCGGCACATTACTGATACCCGCTGAGAGAGAGAAGGCCCGGAGGTTCCATCATGGTCTGATGAAGGAGCTCCAGAGGTATACAAGCGCACAGTAGAGGACTTCCTATAATGAGGTATTAGCCAAGGCCAGAATCCAGGAAGCCGTCAACAGGGATCCGTTGAACATGAGGCATCCTGCTCACATAGTCGCACCAGCCAGAGTTCGAACCGGAGGACCAATCAAATGCTCGGGAACCCATCAGCAGCAGCGGGTTACCCCGTACCAGACGAAGGATCTCCCGACTTATCACTTTTGTGGCAAGAAGGGACACGTTCAGAGGGACTGCAGGAAGAAGCTCGGAACAAGCTTGAGGTTCGGATCAGGACAATACCTGGCCACAGATTGCCCATAGCATTATGACAGGGTCCAGCAGTTGGCCAGAGGCCAGCTCCACCAGGCCCTAGGCCACAAGTACAGGTTACTACAACCCAGTGAGCACCAGCACCTGGAGGATATCAGAGGGGATTACTGCCCACCCCAGGAGGCACAGTTCAGACAGCAGAGAGAGGCTCAAAGGAGAGGACATGTCTTTGCTATGTCACCAGAGCAGGAAAAGCCAAAAGAAGTGGCAATCACAGGTACCATCTTAGTTGCATCATTGTCTACTATTGTACTATTCGATTATGGAGACACATTATCTTTTATATCTAGTAGCTTTGTAGCTATGCACAAAGTAGCCACTTCGCCCTTGTCCAAGAGTTGGAAGATTCTTTCGGGTGGAGGGATCGTGCCAGTCACCAGCACGTATAGAACATGTTCTGTGGTTGTGTTTAGGAGAGAGACGAGGCTCAATTTTTGGTGTTCCCTATGCCAAATTTTGGCGTTGTATTGGGGATAGGCTGGTTGAGCTAGTATCATGCCATCTAAGATTATCGGAAAGGAGTGTCATCTTTAGGGCACCAGATCGTTAGGAGTTTGAGTTTATGACAGGGACCATTGAGCAAAGAGTAGTCCAGCCCATCGGAGCCTACATAGCTATAGAGGAAGCACCCCCGTCCATCGTCGCAGAGTTCATGGACGTCTTCCCGAAGGAGTTTCCAGGTCTTCCACCTAATAGAAAAGTAGAGTTTTCTATCGAGTTGGTGCCAGAAGCAGCACCAGTCTCTTCTAATGTGTACCGATTAGCGAAGAAGGAGTTAGATGAGTTGAAGCTTCAGGTAGAGGAGTTGTAGGCCAAAGGATTCCTCCGACCAATTACATCATCCTAGGAAGCCCTAGTATTGTTTGTACCAAAGAACGATGGGTTCGTCTGAAAGTGCATTGACTATAGAGCCCTAAATGCCTTGACCATCAAGAACAAGTATCCTTTGCCTCGGATCGATGACCTATTTTATCAATTACTGGAGCCAAGGTGTTCTCGAAGATCGACTTGAGATCGAGATACCATCAGGTGATGGTGCAGAAGGAGGATATTCTAAGGACGGCATTCCGGACTCGTTATGGTCACCACGAGTCCCTGGTGATGCCTTTTGGGTTGACTAATGCACCTGCTGTGTTTATGAATCTGATAAACGGAGTATTCCACCAGTACTTGGACCAGTTCATTATCGTGTTCATTAATGACATAGTGGTGTACTCGAAGAGCCACGAGGAGCACAAGAAGCACCTACAGATTGTGTTGGAGACACTGAGGAGCGAGAGACTTTATACCAAATTGAGCAAATATGAGTTCTTTCTAGATCGTATCTCTTTTCTCGGACACGTAAGGTACCTCGGTGGATCCAGAGAAGATCTCAGCCGTAGAGACATGGTCGACCCCTACCAATGTCTCAGAGGTGAGAAGTTTTCTTAGACTTGCCGAATATTACCGAACTTTGCAAGGATCGCTGAATCGATGACCCGCTTGACCCGCAAGGAGCAGGAGTTTATCTAGACAGAGGAGTGTCAGGTGGAAATCGATGAGCTGAAGAAGCGCTTGACCACAACACCTATTCTGACCATTCCATCCAGACCAGGAGGATTTGTGATCTACAGAGAGGCATCCGGGAAGGGACTGGGATGCATCTTGATGCAACACGAAAAGGTTGTGGCCGATGCTTCGAGACAGTTGAGGATTCGTGAGAAAAATTATACAACCCACGACTTGGAGCTTGCTGCGGTTATCTTTGCCATGAAAATTTGAAGACACTACTTGTATGGAGAAAGGGTTGAGATATTCACAGACCATAAAAGCTTGAAGTACGTCTATACTCAGAAGGATCTGAATCTGAGATAAAGACGATGGTTGGAGCTAATAAAAGACTTTAAGATCGAGGTGCAGTACCATCCAGGGAAGGCTAACGTTATAGCAGACACCTTGAGCATGAGGCCCATGGCATACATGTTGATGACTCAGCGCCGTCTACTAGATGAGCTGTGAGAGTTAGAGATAGAGGTGATATTGTGGGAGGCAGATGGCCAGTTAGCTAGACTTCAGGTGCAATCTTCGTTAGTTGGAAGAATCCGAGCTGCCTTACCGACAGACGCTAGATTTGAGCGACTTCGGCATAGGACCGAAGCCGGTATGCAGACGGGACTGCGCATTCATGAGGACGAAACTTTGAGGTTGGAGATCGCCTCTACATTCCCAATGGAGAGCTTCTCAGGAGATGATGATGGAGGCACATAGTTTAGAAAACTCTATCCCCCAGGAGGCACGAAGATGTACAGAGATCTAAGACAATATTTCTGGGGGCCTGGAATAAAAAGAGAGATAGCCCGCTATGTAGCCAAGTGCTTGGTATGTCAACAAGTCAAGTCTGAGCATTAGAGGTCAGCAGGACTGTTCCAGCCACTCCCGATACCGGAGTAGAAATGAGAGCAGATCACTATGGACTTCGTTACGGGTTTACCTAGGAGTCCGAGTAGACGTGATGCAGTTTGGGTGATAGTGGACCGACTCACCGAGTCAACTCACTTTTTGTACTTCATAGTGGGACAGTCTACAGAAGCCATAGCTGAGATGTATATAAGGCAAATCGTACGAGTTCATGGAGTCCCTGTTAGTATAGTGTCTGACCGATATTCGAGGTTCACATCGTACTTTTGGCAGAGCCTGCATGAGAGCCTTAGGACCTGTCTGAAGTTTAATATGTTATATCATTCCCAGACAGATGGACAATCAGAGTGCACCATTCAGACCCTGGAGGACATGTTGAGGGCATGCAGGCTAGATTTCGGGGGATCATGGGAGGACAACTTGGATCTGGTAGAGTTCTCCTACAACAACAACTATCAGGCTAGCATCCAGATAGCCCCCTTTGAAGCATCGTATGGCAGGAAATATCGTTCTCCAGTATGTTAAAGTAATATGGGCGAGAGGCAGATACTCGGACCAGAGTTGGTGGTTCGTACAGTAGAGAAGGTGAAGCAAATCCAAGGGCACTTGAGAGCAGCACAAGACCGACAGAAGCACTGGGCGGACACACACCATCGACCCCTAGAGTTTAAGGAAGGAGACCATATTTTCCTGAGGATCTCATATACCAGATATACCATCAGGTTTAGAGGAAGAGGGAAGCTGAGTCCAAGGTATATTGGACCCTTTGATGTGCTAGAATGGATTGGAGAGGTCGCCTACCGGTTTGCTTTGCCCAGACATTAGAGGGTGTTTATGATGTGTTCCACGTATCTCAGTTGAGAAGGTATGTGCTAGATCCTAGCCACGTCCTTGACCACTCGGATATCACTGTCGAGCCGAGTTTATCTTATGAGGACCTGCCGGAGGAGATCTTGGATCGAAGGGAGAAGGTTTTGAAGGGTCAGACCATACCTCTAGTTCGTATCGCTTGGAGGAATCATGTGCCAGGCAAATCAACTTGGGAATGCGAGAATGCGATCCGTGAGTGTTTTCCCCATCTCTTCATGGGGCTAGATATGCATGCATTATTTTTTCAGTTATTTATATCTTTGCTGTTATATTAGGTGTCTAAATTTTGAGGACAAAATTCTCTAAGGTGGATAAGTTGTAAGCCCTCTAAAATTTTAATTATAGAATTAAAGATTAATTAGGATTGATTAAGTTTATTTAGGATTAAAATATGTTTAAATTATGAATTTCTAGTTATTAATGAATTTCTACTTTTATTTATGATTATCAAATGCACATTGCTGTGACTTTTAATTTAAGAGCACGAGACTAGTCGTTTTCTCAAAAACAATTTTACATTTATGATCTAGTTGAACACCCTACACTTATCACCTTCGTGTCCCACTCAAACATACCTCCATGCGCTCTATTTTAATCGTACAACTTTTCTGACACAAGACCCGATTTTGACTCATACCATGGAATCACATTTACTTTCGACTTAAATTGGGGACACTATTTCGACCCAAACCTGTCAACCCAAAATATGGACATGAACCACATTAAGCCTACTACACACATGACACTTGTGTCCCATTCAATTGAGCTCCCACATATTACTTATTTATCCATGATCATAAATGACTTAAATTAAGCCATTGATCACATCTAGCCTGACCTTGACCGAACCCAATTCCAAT
>JANAVB010030814.1:5898330-6200830 GCA_029216955.1 Iris pallida
CCCATCAAAAAGAGAAAATCAGAGCACCATGGCTGCATCAAAGAATTGTGAAGGTTGTGAGAGATCTTATAATAAATATATTGATACAGATCCTATTGAAATTCATGTGCTATAACTATGGCATAAATGTCAGCGTACAAAGCACTACAAGAGTAGAGGGTGTGTGGGGGGGGGGGGTTTCTAAGGAACACTTGTATGTATCTTTTTTCTATTTAATGCAATAAAATAACTTACCCTTTTATTATTTATATAACTATTTGCTGATGTAGGAACGAAATCGTAAAGCAGAATACTCTAGAGGGGGGGTGAATAGAGTAGGCAGCAGAATATTACTAATTAAAAAAACTTTTTAGCAGTTAGATCACAGATATAATAATAATCACAAAGTAAATGACAGAAATTAAAAGTGATCAGAAGGCAAACGCAAACACCGAGATTTATACTGATTTTTCTCTTGTGAGGACTAGTCCAGTCGGAAGAACTCTAGGTTCCAATTGAATCCACTATTGGAAAATCTCGCAAGTTTTCATACGAAGTCCTTGCAACTTCTACAGACGCGAGCTTTGATACGAAGAACTCGACCGACTTCAATTGTGAAGAGTTGAATCTTCTATCAAGCCTCTGATTACAATCGCTCTTGAAACTTCTAGACCGCACCGCACTGGCAAATCGACTAGAGGATTGTAACTGGCTTGGGATTTGAAAATGAAAGCTTTTTAGAACTCTTTGGAAGAATGTAAGATTAAGAAGAGAAGAGATTGAAAGTGAATTGGTGATTTGAAATGATCGAAATACTTCTCTATTTATAGTTTTTCTAAAGACAGAACTCTGACAGAATTCGGGCAGAATTCGGACAGAACTCTTTGTAACAAACCACAACTGAAGGGTGACCAAGTTCAAAATCAAACGTTCACTAACGTTCATCTTGGCCGAACTCTGGCCGAACTCGGGCCGAGTTCTGCTAGGGTTCTGCCAGTTCATTTTTGAGAAAAATTAATTTTGGCTTTTTTTTTGAAAAGTCCTTCAGAAGCTTTTTGTAAAAAGGATATTTTTTAAAAACATAGGTCATTTTTAAAGAGATAGGGTGATTTTGAAAAATAATTCCGGACAGCCTATTTGCCAGTACGACTTGGTGTACAATGTATTTCTAGACTCAATAAAATAAAAAATTACATTGCTTTGACAGAAATAAATTTGGAATGGCAAACGGCTTCAGTCTTGAACATCGTAGATATCTATCGTTGAGCAGTATCCAAAACATCGTAGGTAAACATCTGAATTGACTTGCATTTATATCGAGACAGAGTTTGATCAATTTTTAAAATCAGGTTTGACCATGACCAATGGGCCAACAATCTCCCCCATTTTGATAATTGACAAACCTTGCCGATATAACATCTAAGTTTGGATCAATTCAAAAATGTGTAATACCAGAGAAAATAAAAATTGTTCTTAACCTGCATTCATGAAGATGTTAGATCTATTTCTCCTCCGTTGTCACTTAGCAAAATAATTGTAAAAGAGAAAGCTCCCCTGCAATAAATGCATAAGTAACACATAGTGAAGAAACACATAGTGAAGAAACACAAAAAATATATATAAAACGTTCATCAAATACATGGTATAGACAGTTAAAAAGATATTGAATAGACAACACAGGCAGGGTAATTTTCACAGACAGTTTATATGGAAGCATAAAAAAAATAATGCTAGAAGAAAACTGAACCAAATAAAGTGCTGAATAATAAACTAAGTGAAACATATGCCAAACTGAGGCATAATAAAAACCATGTCTATGCAGAGTCACAAATAATAACTAAAAGAGTGCTGATAAAAATAAAATAAGAGTACTGATAAAATTATGGAATGTCGGAGCATTTCCAAGTAAACATAAGACATAATATCAGTCTCAAAAGTCATAACAACTCAAAAGTCATCATCCTCATCATCATCATCAGTGGCTGCAGCACCAGCATGTCCAGAAGAACCAGCTCCAGAAGTACCAGCGCCAGAGGTATGAGGAGTAGCACCAGTAGTATGATACCAATCGTAGGCGTTCCCTAGATGGAACAGAGAGTGGATCGCCTCATCATCAACGCGGTATCCAGAAACAGAAGGGTCTTGAGGTAGAGAGCTAGCAGAGTGACCCGTCTGCACAAATCTCAGATCGGCGAAGGAGTTGGCAATAGCCTGGAATCGAGTCACGTCACGGAACTCACGTTCCCTGGAAGTGTCAACATAGAATGACTGCAGATCTGATAGGTGCTGATAAATACCCTCAAATGTCATAGGGTAAGAATGAGGAGGTCCAGGTGCTGTGGGAGTAGGTGCAGGAGGAGCAGGTGCAGTAGGTGGAGGAACAGTGGCAATGCTGCGATGAAAGAGTTTGAGGAACTTGGGTTCAGGGTCAACAGCACAAGTAGAGAGGTCAATGTCAAATCTCTGAAAGATGCGTGGAATGATCATCGCATAAGAGAGGTTGCGGTCTCTTCCGCGACATCTACCCATCATCTGAATGATAGTCTTAGGGGCAGAAAAAGGAATCCCCTTAAGAATATGATATAGAGCACAAAGCTCAAGAGCAGTAACATCATCTTTGGAAGTGGATTTTAGAAGTAAAGTGGAATAGATGATGCGATGTAATTCGTAGTTAAACAAGTTCAAGTTATTAGCCTTGAACTTTCCAGGACGAGCGCGTGCGGGCGCACAAAGCTCATTCTTGAAACTAACGAGAGTCGTACCATCGGGGAAATCAAAATCAGTGATGTCATCGAGCGGGGCACCTTCGTTTGGAATACCAAGGATTTTTGCTAATGTTTCATCAGTGAATTCGATATCGATCCCTTCGGCACGTGTTCTCACGGTAAAAGTGTATAACACGAAATTACAATAGAATAATCTAATGTCATTAGTAGAAATGGGGAATTGTAAGGTAACAAAGTGTTGTAACCCTAATGCCTCAAAGTAAGGGCGGGTGATCAGGAAAAAACAGTCTATTTAATCGGTGAACCGGTGCAAATAGTACGCATAATAAAATCGGCATACCATAATAAAGCTTGGTCGGAAGTTTTAAAGTAAAACTCGTCCGATGCACCATCGTCTGATTGGACCGGAGAAAAGAGGCAATCCGTATGCGGATCCGAAGATGATGCCTCTTCACTGGCATAGGTCTTCTTTCTCTTGAAGGGATTGAACTTAGGCATTCTTTCCCAAAATTTTAGAAACCCTAAGAATTGAAAAAGTGGAGGAGAGAAGGAATTATACCTTCCAAGAATTAGATATGCTGTTGAGGATGAGATTCTCCGCACGAATCCAAAGTTTGGACGAAAATCTCCATGCGGATTGGAAGAACAAGGGTGGAGAAGAGCTAGGGTTTGGAGGCACGGCTGCTGCTGTTTGAGGATGTTTGAAAGAATGAAGAAGCTGGGGGCCTCGGGTTCTGGCTGGTACATATATATACCCAGCCGAACTCTGGCCGATTCAGACCGAACTCGGGCCGAATTCGCCAAGGGTTGCCTGGCTATATATATATATATATATCAAAAATAATAGAAATGGGGCCACATCTTTTTCATTAATTCGTTTCAAATATTTAATTCAGAGTTTAGTAATTTTAAATCTCAAAATAATATAATTAATATTATTTTATAAATTAATATTCTTTACTCAGCGTCTGTCTCGGATTAGCTGTAGGAGTACTGTCCTTGCTAACGGAGGTTCACCGAGGAACTCTTAAGTGCCACTTCGCTTCGACCGTAGTCGTGGTGACAGACAGACTCTTTTTAGGCTTATCTCAAAAATAGTTTTTGAGTATCGAATAAATAATTAATAAAACAAAATAAATTAATATTATTGACATCTAAAATGCCTAATTCTCGACGTAAATAATTGAAACGATCTTCCGCTAAAGGTTTTGTGAGTATGTCAGCTAATTGATTCTGAGTTTCTATGTATACAAGGTCTATATCTCCATTTTGTTCATCATCTCTAAGAAAGTGATGTCTAATCTCGATATATTTAGTACGAGAGTGACATACTGGATTCTTAATTAAATTAATAGAGCTAGTGTTGTCACAGAAAATGGGTATGTGTGTAAAATGCAATCCATAGTCTTCTAAAGTTTGTTTCATCCACAAAATTTGTGCACAACAACATCCTGCGGCGATATACTCAGCCTCGGTTGTTGATAATGCAATAGAATTTTACTTTTTACTAAACCAAGAGACTAGAACTTTTCCTAGGAAATGACATGTGCCGCTGGTACTTTTTCTATCTACTTTGCATCCGACAAAATCAGCATCAGAATAACCAGTTAGGTCAAATGATACAGTTTTGGTATACAATAAGCCGACAGAAGAAGTGCCTTTAAGGTATCGAAAGATACGCTTAACTGCGCACAGATGTGATTCCTTAGGATTAGCTTAAAAACATGCACATAAGCAAACACTAAACATAATGTCTGGTCGACTAGCAGTTAAATATAGCCAGCTACCGATCATACCTCGATACTTACGTATGTCGACAGGTTTGCCTTGTTTATCAATATCAAACTTGGTTGAAGTCGCCATTGGAGTGCTAAGTGGCTTTGCTGCTTCCATGTCAAACTTCTTTTATAGATCCTTTGTGTACTTTGCTTGATTTATGAACGTCCTATTGTTGGTTTGTTTGATTTACAGTCCGAAAAAGAATTTCAGCTCTCCCATCATGCTCATCTCAAACTCATTCTGCATACACTTTAAAAATTCTTGACACAGAGATTCATCAGTAGATCCAAAGATAATATCATCTACATAGACTTGAATCAAAAGAATATTGTTATTCAAAGATTCTATAAACAAAGTAGTGTCAACCTTTCCCTTTGAAAAACCGTTATCAAGTAGAAAAGAGCTTAGACGATCGTACCAAGCACGAGGGGCTTGTTTCAAACCGTAGAAGGCTTTTTTCAACTTGAAAACATATTCAGAAAATTTAAAATCAGTAAAACCAGGAGGTTGAGCTACATAAACTTCTACTTTTATAAAACCATTTAAAAATGCGCTTTTAACATCTATTTGAAATAACTTAAAATTATAAAAACATGCAAATGCACATAACATGCGAATGGATTCTAATCTCGCAAATGGGGCATAAGTCTCATCATAGTCGATACCCTCTTCTTGATTGTATCCTTGAGCTACGAGTCGAGCCTTATTACGAGTCACTAAACCATTCTCATTCAGTTTATTTCGGAATACCCATCAGGTGCCAATGACCAGATGATCAATGGGCTTGGGAACAAGTTCCCAAACTTGATTTCGTTCGAATTGGTTTAATTCCTCTTGCATAGCATCTAACCAAAAATTATCACTATATGCTTCATCAATATTTTTGGGTTCAAACTGCGAGATAAAAGCAACACAAGAAGCTATATCTTTATTAGAGAAACGAGTACTTACACCCTTGGTAATCTCACCAATTACCAAGTCCTTTGGATGATTAGCCAAGAATCTCATCTCTTTTGGTGTAGTCTCAAGATTGCTAGTTCCGGTTTCTTTGCTTGGAGGTTCATCTGATGCCTGATGTGATGGTTCTGTATCTTTGTGTGAAGGTTTTGCAGTAGTTGTACTTGGTGCGATTATGTCTTCATTGTCATCATCGTCTAAGTGTTGATTTAGCTCATCAAACTTGACATTGATAGATTCTTCTATGATCATGGTTCTTTTGTTGAAGACTCTGTATCCTTTGTTCTTTGCTGCATAACCTAAAAATATACCTTTATCGGCCTTTTCATCAAATTTACTCAAACTATCTTTAGTATTAAGAATAAAATATTTACAACCAAAGATCTTGAAATAAGAAACATTTGGTATTCTATCAAACCATAATTTATAGGGAGTCTTCTTTGATATAAGTCGAATTAGAACCCTATTGAGAATATTACATGCTGTATTTACAGCTTCAGCCCATAAGTATCTAGGTAGACTAAACTGGTTTAATATTACTCTAGCCATTTCAGATAGAGTTCTGTTCTTACGTTCCACAACTCTATTTTGTTGCGGAGTCCTAGGGCAAGAAAATTCATGCAGATAACCGTGTGTGTCACAAAATTGCTTGAATTCTGCATTCTCAAATTCGCCGCCATGATCACTACGAATACGAGTAATCATGAACCCTTTTTCATTCTGTACTTTCTTGCAAAAGGTGACGAATTTTGATAATGCATCGTTCTTACGTGCAAGAAAATAAACCCATGTATATCTAGAAAAATCATCTATAATAACAAATGCATATAACTTACCACCTAGACTAGCAATTCTGCTGGATCCAAATAAGTCCATATGCAACAGTTGTAAAGGTCTAGTGGTACTTACAGCGTTCTTAGATTTGAATGCGGATTTGGTAGCTTTGTTCTTTTCACATTCACTACATACCGTATTCTTCTTGAAGGAAATATCCGGTAAGCCGCGTACCAACTTCTTCGTAGATAATCTTGAAATAGTATCCATGTTTGTATGACCGAGTCTCATATGCCATAGTTGACGCTCAATGCTTTTGGCCATCAAACATCTACCTGCTGTGTTAGCATCTTCCAACAAATAGAATACATATATATTGTCTTCCCTAATACCTTCAAATATAGTACTACCAGTTGAACTATCAACTATAGTACATTTATCTTTTACGAAGTTAATACCATAATCGTGATCAGCTAAATGGCTTATGCTGAGCAGATTATGTTTTAACTCGGTAACTAGACAAACATCTTTAATCACTGGATAGGAAGCCTTACCAATGTCACCGATACCGATTATGTACCCTGTTAAATTATTATCGAAGGAGATGTATCCTTCTTTATTCCTCTTCGACAGTGTTGCGAATAATGAAGCGTCACAGGTCATGTGCCGTGAGCAACCGCTGTCGAGGATCCATTTGCTTCTAGCATGTGAAGGGCGTCCCACCTACAAAATAATTTGCAGATGAAACTTTTGGTACCCATTTCTTGTTGGGTCCTGACTGGTTAGTTTTCGGTATCCATGCATAAATATTTAAATCTACTAACTTTTTGATTCTACATGCAGAAGATATATGACCAATGAGGCCACAATAATGATATTTAGCATGTTGAGTGTTGAAAGTAGTGTGAGGTGCATGATTGGTAGATTTTGGTTTTATAGTATAGAAGAATGCATGCTTATTAGTCTTCTTGGGCATAGTCTTGATATGGTTTGGTCTGACAGTGTTGGGCGTGTTCCGATGATTCGGTAATTGACACGTGTTAGAATAGGAAGCAGCAACTTCAGGCCATTTTCCTAAACTAATTCCTAACTTTTTGGAAGTGTCATATAGTCTAGTATAGTCAGATGTGAGTGATTCTAATATGACCTGTGCAGACTGGAGACTCTTTCTCTCCTTAGATAGGTCTTCCTTTAACTGGGTAATAGTTTGGTCTTTTTCTTCGGATAGCTTAGCAGTCTCGTGTAACAACAATTTAATAGAAGAAAGCTCACCAGACTCGGTTGAAGAGTCATTATTTCTAACATGATCTAATTGGTCGGTAAGTCTTCTTATTTCACTTTTGTACTCTTTGAGTACCTTCTTAGAGGTTTCATATTTGCTACGCAGTTTACTGTAATCATCTAACAGTTCACTGAAAGCCTCTCCTAGTTGCTCAAAGGTGAAATCATCATAAGGATCAAATAGAGGATTAGCAATTAGCTGATCACAAGCCATCAAGCACACATTTGCAGCGTCATCTGATTGTTCATCTTCTGAGTCGCTGGCGTCACTTTCATGCCATATGTTTGTGTTGGCGTACTTTCTTGATGTAGATTTCTTCAGGTAGCCTTTGTCATATTTGCTGCTTTTCTTTGATGATAATGCTGAGGGACAATCTTTCTTTATGTGTCCTTTCTTCTTGCATTCGTAGAAAATAGGATTTTTCTCATTGTTGTTGTTGTTGTCTTTGCTGTCCTTTGTTCTTCTATTAAATCTCATGAACTTCTTGAATTTTCTTACCCGAAGAGCTTGATCTTCAGAGTCGGAGTCGCTGTCGTCATAATCATCTTCGATGGTTCTTCTATGTTGAGCCTTGAGAGTGATCATCTTCTCTGACTTCTCCTTTGGTGTAGCATCTTCAAAGTCTTGAAGTTCTAACTCGTGAGTGAGTAGCTTACCCATGAGTGTTTCTAGAGACATTGTTAAGAGGTCGTTCCCTTCAATAATTGTTGTAGCCTTTGGAATCCAGTTCTTTGTAAGAGCTCGTAGAAGTTTGTGAATCTTCTCATGGTTACTGTAATCCTTGCCTAGTGAAGACAGTAGATTTACAATATCCAAGAATTTTGTAAACATCTGAGTGACTGATTCACTTGGCTTCATTTTGAACGCCTCGTACTCCTGAGTAAGTCTGCTGATCTTTGACTCCTTGACTTGTGTTGTTCCTTCGTGGGTTACTTCGAGAAGTTTCCATACTTTGTTTGATGTTGTGCAAGTAGACACCCTGTTGAATTCAGTTCTGTCTAAAGTACAAAAATAAAGCGTTAATAGCACGTGCGTCAAGACTGGCCTTTTTCTTTTCTTACTCTGTATATTTGTCATGGGATTTTTCAACTAAAACACCATCAACATTAATATGAGGTGGTTTTTTATAGCCATTAATAACTACAGACCATAAGTCAAAATCAAGAGATTTCAGAAAGAAACTCATACGTGTTTTCCAATAAGTGTAGTTTGTGCCGTCAAACAGTGGAGGTCAGTTTGTGGCTTGGCCTTCACTTGTGAATTTTACAGTTGCCATGTGTAATGCTGTGATCTATATAATAATTGAATATAACTGTAATTTTACCTTGCTTTACCTGTATAACCCGCTCTGATACCAATTGTAGGAACGAAATCGTAAAGCAGAATACTCTAGAGGGGGGTGAATAGAGTAGGCAGCAGAATATTACTAATTAAAAAAATTTGTTAGCAGTTAGATCACAGATATAATAATAATCACAAAGTAAATAACAGAAATTAAAAGTGATCAGAAGGCAAACGCAAACACCGAGATTTATACCGGTTTTCCTCTTGTGAGGACTAGTCTAGTCGGAAGAACTCTAGCTTCCAGTTGAATCCACTATTGGAAAATCCCGCAAGTTTTCACACGAAATCCTTGCAACTTCTACAGACGCGAGCTTTGATACGAAGAACTCGACCAACTTCAATTGTGAAGAGTTGAATCTTCTATCAAGCCTCTGATTACAATCGCTCTTGAAACTTCTAGACCGCACCGCACTGGCAAATCGACAAGAGGATTGTAACTGGCTTGGGATTTGAAAATGAAAGCTTTTTAGAACTCTTTGGAAGAATGTAAGCTTAAGAAGAGAAGAGATTGAAAGTGAATTGGTGATTTGAAATGATCGAAATACTTCTCTATTTATAGTTTTTCCGAAGACAGAACTCTGACAGAATTCGGACAGAACTCTTTGTAACAAACCGCAACTAAAGGGTGACCAAGTTCAAAATCAAACGTTCACTAACGTTCATCTTGGCCGAACTCGGGCCGAGTTTTGCTAGGGTTCTGCCAGTTCATTTTTGAGAAAAATCAATTTTGGCTTTTTTTTGAAAAGTCCTTCAGAAGCTTTTTGTAAAAAGGATGTTTTTCAAAAACATAGGTTATTTTTAAAAAGATAGGGTGATTTTGATAAACGATTCCAGACAGCCTATTTTCCAGTACGACTTGGTGTACAATATATTTCTAGACTCAATAAAATGAAAAATTACATTGCTTTGACAGAAATACATTTGGAATGGCAAACGGCTTCAGTCTTGAACATCGTAGATATCCATCGTTGTGCAGTATCCAAAACGTCGTAGGTAAACATCTGAATTAACTTGTATTTATATTGAGAGAGAGAGTTTGATCAATTATTAAAATCAGGTTTGACCCTGACCAATGGGCCAACAGCTGCACCATCAAGTCTCTTAATGATCATGTAGGCAATAGCTTGCAATTTTTTTGTTATGGAATTTATAGATACATGAAGTGTATATTCTTGTGGAGCTAATACATAATATATATCCCATCATACAAGCTATGATCTGAACTTAGCCTAATTATTAGAGCAATCACTCCATATTTGTATGCCAAACTCCTACTCTTCCTATTGAGCTACCAAGCATCTATTCAGAGACTCCCAAAACAGTCCAGACTAGCATTCAATCCGAGAATCATACATAAGAAATACAGACAGGATAAGGATAGACTAAGTAGAAAATATACAACCCTAAAATAATGAATCAAATAGGATTTTATACAACAAGTTTATAAAAATCAATTTGAAAATCCTGCCCTTAACTCACTGATACTAGCCACAAGTAAAGCCGTTAACCCTACAAAACCCACATAATTGAATTCATACAAAATTTAACAATTCTAAATACCACCACAGGCCGGCTAGCAAAATCCCCAACCAACATCTATATACTGTCTGCAGTCCAGTTATTACAAAATTATATCTACTAAGAATGATACGCGAAATAAAATCAAGGTGACTACAGCCATAACTCCCAAAGAATTCTGCTACAATAAATCAACCAAAACATGACGAAAAACCCGCATTCTGTTACTCTATCCATTCGAACACGAACACACATTCGGACCCCTGGACACAATCTGATCCAACACTAATGTGCAGAAATCGAACACGGATAAGTCTTGGACACGCACCCTTCGGACAGGAATAACACCAAAAATATATGCGCAGGACACGAACATACCTATCCGGACTCAAGCAAGGTTCTGGACACGCACGCACGCGAACACAATACTCTTGGATACTGGACACAATCAAACCAACAACCTGCATCCCGACCAAAATCTCACCAATCGACTATAACTAATTAAATCAAGAATTCATGGCATCATTCACAGCAATGGAGAGGACAGAGCAATACCTGTATACAAGGAGTGGAATCTCAACTTCGGAATTTTGGACACAGCTCTTCTTCGTGTCCAATTCGATCCAACCCTTCGAAACAGTTATTTGCACAAACAGTTGATGTACGGATCAAAACAAGAACATTTAGTGTAAAATTCGAACCTGAGATAATTAACAGAGACAAACTCGATTTCAAAATTCAAATAATTAACAGAGACAAGTTTACCAAAATAGGAAACAATATCTCGAAATAAGTTTCGACATCAACCAAGGTTTCAAAAATAGGAAACAAGAAGTTTCAAGAAATAATCTAGGTGCTAAGAGGAATTAAAGGGAAGACTGGATTATGAATCACGATCCATGGTTTTCTCCAACCATGCAAAAGAGTCTTCTGCCTTCAGTCCGTCTTCAGTATTCCTTCAGGATTGGAATTGCTTCAATTTCTTCAGCTGCCCTATCGTAGGCTGGTCCTGGCAGTAGTGCTCCATTTGGTTGCTGAACCTGGAGAGGTGGGTCCTTCTGCTGCGGTATTAGTGCTCCTTGTGCTCGTCCTTGGGCAGTACGATCAACGATCTCCGGCAATTCTTGACTTGATGGGCAAACGATCCGCAGTACCAGCATAGCCTCCGTTTTTTACGGCACTCTTTATAGTGGTGTCCTGGCGATGGAAGAAATTGCAAATAATCGTCGGCTGAATCTGAATCTGGATCTCCCGCTGGAGCGACTGAAGTGCCGGGACTCTGACAGAAATATACGACTGCTGGCGTGCTGGCTGCTGAGATCCTGCTGCTCCTCGGCCATTGTGATCTACGACTTGCTCACAATCCTTCATTCGGTGGGCAAAAGTTCTACAGTATACACAGAGTCCGAGCCTCTTGTGACACTTGTCAACATGATGTCCCATCCTCTTGCAGAACATACAACGAATGTGGCCTGAATTTGCCTCTGATGATGCAGCTGATGATGTGACTAAATAAGCACCATCTGAGTGTTGTGACGCTTTGCGGGTCCAGGGTAGTTGTTATCTTCTTCATAAGTCTTCATGTCTCTCCTGGGCTTCAGCTTCCCATCTTGTTGTATGTACTACGAGCTGGATCTCCCGGTTGGTGACTTTAATCTTCAGAGGAGTCGGATCCTCAAAGACTTGGATGATCTTCGGTGGAGGCTCCAGGTTCTCGATCTGCTCCTTGGTACATGATATGCGTTCAGTGTCGAAAAAGTCCAAGGATTCGAGGAAATCATAAGTCCTTCCTGGCTCGGAGAGTGTATCCACAAGTTTGGCTTGGAAAAGGATGGCATGCTCCCTCTGGGTGTCAAGAAACTCTTCAAACATCTCCGTCAACTGCGTACTACCCATGGGGATAGTAGGGTGATAGAAGGTAGTGGGAGCTTGAAACTCTCAAGTGTAGGTGGATCGACTATTCCGGTGTCGTGTGCTTGAACTATCTGAAAAAGAAAAAACTGTTAAAATGTCCTAATCCTAAAACAACAAGTGTTTATTAATATCAATATACCCGATGTACCCGATTTCCTATGCTGTGATCAAGTTTCCCTAGTTTAATCAAGTCTCCCAATAGTACACTAATACCTGGGTACCATTAGGATAGACCTGCATGGGCCACCACTAAAAACATGTCACGTCCCGCTCCCGAATAATCGGTCACGAGTCGAACACGCCCAGCCTACGTTGGAAGACTCAATGTAGTAAGCTGTAGCAAGCTAGGAAAACTAACAAGTCAATATGAATAAGTATAAATCACAGCTTCTATAAACGAATCCCAAAAAGATCACCATGATCCTCAAGTCCATATAACGTAAATGTAACCAGAGTCAACAAAATGAAATACGCTATGAACACTAAAACCATATCTAGGAGTAAAGCTAAACAGTCTAAACCTGAAGCCTCTAGCTAAGTCATGTCTCCATCCTGCTCAGCTAAGATCCTGGGCTCTGGCCCATAAGATAGAACAATATCCTGTAAGTTCACCTGCAACATATCCTAGTCAGGAGAGGAGCTAAGTATATCCAAGGAAATGAACATGAACATCATGATATGGAAATGAATACAGAAAAAATATAAAGTATGAGAAATAAGAACATGAAATAAAACCTGAACATGAATACTGAGAAATAAATACAGAGAACATGAAATGAAGCCTGAACATGAAATATACAACGAACCTGACGTGTGCAATATATCAAAATACATCCAGAGTGTGTGATCGGCTTGGGTAGATTCAGGGAACATGAAATGGTACGGCTTCGATCCCGCATGCACGACGCGGGGCCTAAGCTATTCACATGAATAGTAACTCAGATTTGATCACACATCTGTAGTATTTCCCCTCCCAGATACAAGTAAACTCAAGGAACAAGATACAAGACAATCTCGTGAAATATCGTGTCAGAAAGAAAGTACAAGCATGAATATATAAAAGCACAAGACATGGAGTAATGGACAAATCCGAGGAGTATACTTGCCTTGCTCAGGATGATCGAGAATGGGTAGTAAAGCTATATGTCCACCTGTTTATTTGGTACAAGTTGGTTAATATCTAAATAAGCTCAAATTAGTTATCTTGTAATTTCTAACTATGTCTAACTACAAATTATTTATAAGCTATATTAATTGGTTAAGTTCTAATAATAACACCACCTAATTTACTAGCTAGTTAGCCATCCTTACACCCTCCAACTAATAAATCTAACATGATATGAATATGATTTAGGACACTTACTAGTTAATTATGTACATATTTTTATTTAAATAGTACCTAGAGCCCAAAATATGATTAGTAGATATCTTATAATATAACTATAACTGACCACAGACATGTTCTAGTTAGTTAATGCATCAAGTATTACACAAAATATTTGTATAAAATTTGATAGTTTAAAATATGGTTACTAATCATGACTTGCGCTTAACAAACAACAACTGACTTTGTCCAAAACCAAATCCCAATTTATATCTCAGCTGGCCCAAATAACAACAAATTATTTAGGAATAATTAACTATATTCTTTAAAATGTTGACCTAGATGAACTCAGTCCAAGCTCCTTCCAATAGTGATGCCATTCTAATCTTTCAGCCCAGCTAGTTCATAACTTCCATTGCAACATGAATACACAGAACCAATCCCGAGTTTATCCCAGCATACAAGCCATAATCTGAAATTAGCCTAATAATTAGAGCAATCACTCCATATTTGTATGCCAAACTCCTGCTCTTTCTATTGAGCTACCAAGCATCTATTCAGAGACCCCCAAAACAGTCCAGACTAGCATTCAATCCGAGAATCATACATGAGAAATACAAACAGAATAAGGATAGACTAAGTAGAAAATATACAACCCTAAAATAATGAATCAAATAGGAATTTATACAACAAGTTTATAAAAATCAATTTGAAAATCCTGCCCTTAACTCACTGATACTAGCCACGAGTAAAGCCGTTAACCCTACAAAACCCATATAATTGAATTCATGCAAAATTTAACAATTCTACATAACACCATAGGCCGGCTAGCAAAATCCCCAACCAACATCTACATACTGTCTGCAGTCCAGTTATTACAAAATCATATCTACTAAGAATGATACGCGAAATAAAATCAAGGTGACTGCAGTCATAACTCCCAAAGAATTCTGCAACAATGAATCAACCAAGACTTGACGGAAAACCTGCATTCTGTTACTCTATCCATTCGAACACGAACACACATTCGAACCCCTGGACACAATCTGATCCAACACCAATGTGCAAAAATCGAACACGGATAAGTCTTGGACACGCACCTTTCGGACAGGAACACCACCAAAAATATGTGTGCAGGACACGAACACACCTATCCGGACTGAAGCAAGGTTCTGGACACACACGCACGCGAACACAATACTCTTGGACACTGGACACAATCAAACCAACAACCTGCATCCAGACCAAAATCCCACCAATCGACTATAACTAATTAAATCAAGAATTCATGGCAGCATTCATAGCAATGGAGAGGACAGAGCAATACCTGTATACAAGTAGTGGAATCTCAACTTCGGAATTTCGGACACAGCTCTTCCTCGTGTCCAATTCGATCCAACCCTTCTAAACAGTTATTTCCACAAACAGTTGATGTGCGGATCAAAACAAGAACATTTAGTGTAAAATTTGAACCTGAGAGAATTAACAGAGACAAACTCGATTTCAAAAATCAAATAATTAATGGAGTAAAATGAAGGGAGCAAGTTTATTTCGAATAGATCTTACTAATATCAAGAACCGAGCCTCGATCTATAGTTCTTGAGCTTACTGATGCTCAAAACAGCCGTCAATTTCTGCCATGATCATCGCAGATCGATGAAGGAGGATTGGACTGATCGATGTTGCATTCGATCCCGATCGTCGCTGTAATTTACACGGCGAGATCACCGTGGGCAGCGTCAAGAAGAAAGGAGATTTGCTGTCGAGGGAAGTCGAGATGACCGCGATGGTGGAGGGCTAAGCTCTGATCGTGCTGAGATCTGGTTCCCGATCTGCCGCTCGTCAAGAAGAGTTCGTCCATCACTGCTGTTGACACCTGGAAGGAGCCTTCGTCGTCGTCGTCTGCAGTTGAGCGCTGTCATGGCTTCATCTCTGGAGAAGGTCGCCGCAGAGAGGAGCCGCCATCATCGCCAGGGTTGATCTCTCAAGAAATTAGGGTTAGGATTTGAGGAGCAAATGAATTGGGAAATAGAGGTTTCGATCGATTTGAGAGCTGTAGAAAATAATGGCAGAGACACCCTCTCTTTCCAAAGCTGAGTTTAAATAAAGGGGGGAAGAGAAAATGAATATTTACATAAAAACCACCAATCAATTGTTTGGTTGCAAAACACCCAAATAGTTGTTAAAAAATATGGTTAAGTGGTTAGAAAAGTTGTTGGGAAACTTAAAGAACACTCCAAGTTAGTTAGAAATTTGAGAAGCACAATTGATTTAATTATTCATGCTTGATAATTTAATTAACCATAATAAAACTTTTCAAAATAGTAATCATGAATCACAATTTCTTAAAACCAAAATATTGGAATATTCAAATTTTATGAAACTAGAAAGGTGGGGTTACAGTTTTGCTCCGAAGAACACGCAAACTTCACCACCGTCGTGTTTTTATCCGAAGCCCACGAACAAACTTCAACACTGTCGTGTTTTAATCCGAAGCTCACGAACAAACTTCAACACCGTCGTATTTTAATCCGAAGCTCACGAACAAACTTCGACACCTTTCTGAAGAAAGCTTTTATACTCCAAGGTTGTACAACTAAAATACTCCTAATCGGAAACCACCGACACTTAGAAGAATAGGAGTTGTCTTGGGAATAGACAGATTTAAAGCTCTTGGTAAATAGGAAGACTTTAGAATAGATAAGGAAGATGAAGAAGGATTGAGTCTGTGTTTAGAAATGACAAAATCTTCTCTATTTATAGAAATTTTTAAGACAGAGTTCGGGCAGAACTCGGTAGGGTTAACGTTCATAATTTTAAACGTTGCAGATCCAAAGGAGTAGGAATTTGCAGCTGACCAGGAGAATTTCAAGTGGACCGAGTTCGGACAGAACTCTGGCCAAGTTCGGTTTCTTTGGTTCTGGTTCAACCTAAGTTGGTTTTTGGTTCAATTGGGTTTGGATCGGTTTAAGGAATGAATCAAGATAGGTTGAGATAGACTTCTAATTGCCAGTGATCCCGACTCACAAATAATCTAGACTCAACAAAATAGAAAAATACAGAATAAATATGAAAACCAATAGCCCATATGATGACGCCTTTTCTTGACATTGAAGAAGTATTTTTCCTTGACGGCAATCGTCCAAAGATAAACAGATCTGGACAGGTCGTTGGGTGATTCAGAGAAATCTTTTTGTATAACGTCGTCTTTAGCCCATCATTAATTCTTCATTGCATATGTCCTGCTTTGACAAAGCTTGATCAGGCTTACTGCATGTCTTACAAGAACATGTTAGACGAACAAAGTAATATGATACAAGCATAGCAATATTGATATAGTGAACATAAGGATAATGCTATGTTTAAGTAGCAACAAGATAGTGATTATATGCATATTAGTGACTTCAATAGTTAAACTTAATTGGTTAGTCATATTCAAAAATATGATATAATCATTGGGCTACAAGCTTTCCCTTTTTTATTATGGCATATCGGTTAAGCTTAAGATATATACAATAGATGCATGTATCACTAATAAACACATACTACTAGAATATTGTGTGCTAACTTAAACTTATTTATTTCCCCTTTGACATGATCAAAAATAAGCACCCCCGTAATAAGAGATAAAACGAACTCAAGCATAAGTAAAGGAGGAAGGCAAAAAATAATCATGATTAAGGATTAGGAGAACAGTGTACCGACAAGTTTAGAAATTTGCATAATTAAAGTATAAAAAAACTTATCAAAACATAATGTAGTTGGTTGAACCTAAAATCAATTAATAAATAGTTAACCAACTAGAAATCCAAAAATGACATTTAAAACTCAATATAATGAATAAATGAAACTGTAGTTTTGAAATAGATACCAATAACATAGAAATCAATTATTGGTCATAAATGAATCATGAGAAATTTACAGATCTAGTATATACTAAAAAAATTAAAACAAAATAAGACTTTTAATAATGATCACAAAAAATATGATCCTAATTTGCACATACAAATTAGTGAATCAATTCCATAAAGAGTATAATCATCGAAAAGAAATCGAAATAAATATACTAGAATCTATGCAAAATCTATATCAAAGTTCATGCATAAGAATTCAATTACCTTGTCATGATATTTGTATATCCATTAGATCAACATGAAGGTAATGAAGACAAAATACTTTAGAAGGAGAAATTCAGTCGACTTGAATTCTCCCTCGCCAAGTACGATTAGTTTAAATATAGATAATCATGAACTTTGAGATAAATCTCAAATAAAAAAAAACCAAACTTAAGTTAAACTCAAAGAAAAATCAAATATATAATTAAATATATTTGGCAAGATAACTTTTAGAAACTCAAATAGAATGAGAGAATCAAAAAGAAATAATAATAATCATATATTATCTCATAAATCTAATACAAATTCAAATATCATGAACAACTCAACAAGATATTTAAGTAAAAGAATATATGTCCATGATGAACTAGGTATACCACATATTGAGGGCAAAAAAAAAATTGAAATAATTAATTTGCTCCCCCTTAAAATATGTGTATTCTAGATCTGAAGTAATTTAAATGTAAAAAAAACAATATCCATAAGATCTAAGGAATATCCAAGATATGCATCTTTCTTCCCTTTGATCAAATGCATATGAAGTTCAAAACTTAAAACAAAATATCATCTTTAGGCAATTAAAAGAAAAATCCAATAAATAAATACTTAAAGATGAACATACAAAATATGCCTCCAAATAAAATATGTCTCTAAAAATTCAAGACAATAAAGGACTTATGAAAACTATTTCAATGCAAATAACAGACAGATTCAACAAATCAGGGACAATTCAAAAAGTCTTTTGAAATTCAGAATTTATTATGAAAAAAATTGTCTTAATAAAAGTTCGAATGCGTCTATTTAATCTTTAGACTGACAGCTGACGATTCGAATTTTTATATCATGAAAACAATTTTAATAAAAGAATCCATAGATCATAGATAGTCTATTTGAACAAATAAAACAGGACTAGTTAAATGTCTAAAGAAAAATGTATTCTAGATATATGGCATGTCAAGGGGATAATTTATTTGACATAATTAATTACTCCACCTTTACATGGCTATATCAAAAAAATAGTATTGACAAAATTTAAAAATCAGAGGAATATTTTCAAAAGTAGGAAACTAATTCCAAAATATTAGATCTTTTTATCAACATTCATTTCTTCCCCTTTAAAGTCGTCGTACGGTATCCATCAGATAACCGTAGGGTTAAAGAGAAGAAATGCTTTGAGAAGGAGAAATTCACCGACTTCTCCCCCGCAAAGAGTTACTGTTGTAGACAGTAAATAACTTGAATAAGAAGTAATAATATAAAGCTTAATATCATGAATTTACATAAGCTAAAAAAAAATCAAAAGGCCATAATATTCAATGAGTAGTCAAAAGTTCATAAAGTCTGAATATCAAAAGATAGAAATATTGAATATATCAAAAGTGACAAATATTAACCCATGGAAGATCAATATCTGTTACCTTTTGTTTAATAAAATTAGATCATTAAATAATATTAGCCATCAAATCTAAAATCCGAAATCCATCAGATATCAATTGCAACTAGATCTCAATAAATCTTTAGGTTATAAATCGTTGATTAATATTGGATTAGCTGTAGGGGTACTGTCCCAGCTAACGGGAGTTCACCGGGGAACAATTAAGTACCGCTTCGCTTTGGCCATAGCCATGGTGACAGACAGACCCTTTGTAGGCTTGTACTAAAAATAAATATCTTCTTTAATAATCGAGGATTTAAGAAGAATTAGTGCAATATGAAATAAATTATATTCTATGAACTAAAAAGAAATCTTAGAACAATGTAACATACGGTTTAAGATGTACAATTACATTTATCCATATGCGCTACAAAATTATTGGGTAACAACAAAATATAAAAAAATTGTAAATCAAAATTTAGGGCCTAGATACGCTGATGTATTCTAGAATTTAGGGCACTGGGTTCAGTACCTTGGATCCAGAACTAGACGATAGTTGCAAGTAGACCTTAATAAATCTTAAGTCTATAAAGTATTGATCACCTTGGATTAGCTGTAGGGCCGATTTCCAGCTAGCGGTAGTCCGAAGACTATTACACCGTGTCGCTTCAGACTATTTACACCTGTATGACAGAAGGACCCTTTCGACTTGTTCCCAAATTGATCTCTACTCTTAAGAACTTAGATTTAAAGGAATATATACAGTATCATCAAATAACATCAAAATCTAGAATCCCTAAATATAAAAGAAGTAAATACCCAAATAATGGTTTATCTAGATCAAGATACTAAAAAAATAATTTAAATAAGAGTCATGTATCCAAACTGTCAACCAAAAAGCCAAAAAAAATCATTAAAAGAGGCTTTAAGGAAGAAGCTAATAAACAGAAGAACATACATTTGTTCAAAGTAATCAATAGCTAAAGTATAAGATAAGCACAAGTTTGAATCTGCTTTTTAAAATAATATAGAACTTAAACTTAACTCATATATCCCATAAAGAAAAATATATATTAATATAAGAAACATATGAACAGAATGACAATGAATTATTAATGTATCATTAATAAGTATCACATGAAAAAAACATGCATAAATATGCTTTATCAGACAACGATACAATTGATTCATAAGAAGTTAATCAAAATAAAGTATGAAAATCAATAGTGAATATATTATGCAAGCACAAGGTTAACAAGACTTGTGCTAAACGTACATAGTCACAAAATACTGGTCAAAGTAAATATGCCATGTTAAAGACAAATTATTAAGAAATGACCATAAAAGAATATTAATGACGAAGAGTCAAAAAAAACATATTAACCAAAAATTAAGCTCTAATAGACTAGAGTGGTATACATGCTTCAAGAATAAAGACTAATAGTAAATAACATACATAGTCAAATGTGTCACACTAATGAAAAATGAGTAAGACTATTTAGTGTGAGCTAAACATTTAAGCTAAACATCTAGTCATGCTAGGATTATATCTTAATAAATAATTTAAAAGATATCAATGAAAGTTAATAGCAAGACATCAGTCAGAATATGCTAGATATTAAAAACTATTTATAAAGCATGTTACCGAAGTGGTTCTACTGACCACACTTATGTTGGTGCAATTGCATGAAAGATGACCTTTATAGCTTTGCAATCACCAATACGTTCCATGGTTCTTTGGTTCAGAATAAGTAGCCCCACCTAAAATATTAGGTGAAGACTTTGGTATCCAATACTTGGATCCACATTTGTTAGCTTTGGGAACCCATTTGCACAAGTTCATATCAACTAGTTTTCTAATCTGACAATGATTAGAAACATGTCCATTCATACCACAATAATGACAGAAAGTATTAATAGTGCTATGTACAGCAGTATAAGAACGTGTAGTGGTGTGATATGATGTATGTAGATACTTGTAATAGAAAGTATGGTTGTGTGAAGCTTTAGCTTTGCTTGCATCCTTTATAGATGATCTGACATTTGTGAATTTGTGATGTATTATGTGTCTTGTGTTAGACTGAGTCGTAGGTTGTGCTACCTGCTTTCCCAATCTAATCTCTAACTTTTTAGAGTTAGCACAGATCTCATCATATTTAGCAGTAAGAGCATTAATTCTACATGAAGCAATAGAATAGTCCTTCTTTTCTGATTCTAATTCCTCCTTAAGTTTAGCATTTTCTTGAGTGCTTTTCTCAATGCAATCAAGTGCTTCATGCAATCTAGACTTAACTGTAGAAATCTCAGTAGAATTATCAGAAGTAGAAGTACTTTTAGCATCATTTAATAAGCAAGTAAGCTTTTTATTCTCACGCTTATAGGAAAGAATATCCTTTCTAGCTTGCTTATACTTATCTAGAACTTTCTTGTAATTAGTAAATTAATCATGGAAAGCATCAGATAATTCATCATAAGAGAATTCATTCTCTTCAAGAAGGGGATTATTCTGTACCTCGCTAGATAATGCCATTGTGCATATATTTACAGCTTGACGAGGTCTATCTTCTTCTTCTGAGTCGCTTGCTTCACTTTCGCACCATATGCTCGTGGTAGCGTACTTGTGAGATGATGGCCTTCATTCGTTTGATCGGTCATAATGACTTTTCCTTCTAACAGTAGTACAATCTTCTTTGATGTGGCATATCTTCTTGCAGTTGTCACATACAAGATTTTTTTCATATATAGGGTTATGTTGAATCTTAAATCTTGATGCCATCATGCACACATTTGCATCATTTTGACGACTATCCTTCTCTCTGGAGTTGCTAGTTTTGCTTTCGTACCTGCACTCATAAGTAGCTTCAAGAAGTTTCTAAATTTTATGAGATGTAGTGCAAGTAGAAATAAGATTGAATACATTTACTACAAAAATTTGTCAGATTAGCGACGTTCCAAAATGTCGCTAAACTCGGTAAAAACGTCGCTAAGTGAATTTAGCGACGTTTTGGGCGACGTTTTGGAAACGACGGAAAAAATGTGTCGCTAAACAAGAAAATGTCGCAAAACGTCGTTAGGGAGACGTTATTTGGCGACGTTATTAACGTCGCTAATTAGCGACATTATTTGCGACGTTTGTTCGTTGACGCTAATTAGCGACGTATAAGGTGACGTTATCGTGTGGTCGCCGTTTAGCGACACTGTTGCGACGTTGTAGCGACGACGGGCTGACATCAGATTTGGTGCCACGTGTTGCCACGTCAGCATTTAGCGACACTTTTAGCGACATTTATTAACGTCGCTAAAATTTAGCGACGAATAGTAGCGTCGCTAAAAACGTCGCTAAGTTAAAAAAATATAAAAAAATAGGTTCCAGAATGCAAATGGAGCTGGAGCCTGAGCCAAAACACAATACAAAATACAAAACACAGAATCCAATCCCTGGGTTCGCCGACCCCCTCAGTGGAACACTCAACACCGGCACGCACAATACATTCCAAAATATACAAAAAATATAAAGAAAAAATACTGTCCGCAACGAACAATGTCAATATATTATATTATGAACAAACCAAATCAATATTCGCAAATACGTACAAACTCAATATCCTCAACGAAAAAACTGAATATCCCCAAATACATACAAAGTCAAAAATATAGTACAGTCCAAAAATGCAAAAACAAAACTACTGATCGCCTGGAGCAGGAGCTGGATCCGGTGCTGGAGGAGGAGCTCCACCAGAGGACTATCGTTGCAACGTCAGGATCGTCTGATACTCCTCCGGTGATAACAGGTGGACGAGCATGTCCTCCCGTGCACCGTCGGATGTAGACGATGCTCCCAGCGTACCAGCAGACGGTCACTCTGTAGCCATCTCTTGGAAATGCTACATCTGCTCGACCAACCACTGCGTAGCCTCCTGCGTAGCGTGGGTCATCTGTCGCAGCACCTCCGTAGTCTCCTCCAGCCTCTCAAAGCGTGAGATAAGCGCAGAATCATCTGTATGCGGCACCTCCATCCTCTGCAGCATCTCGTCATACAGAGATGCGATCTGCGCATCGATACTCTGCTGGTGGAGGAGCGACTCCTCAGTCCGTGCGAGGCCGGGCACACTAGTGGCGGTCGCAGAGGCCTGTGACGCAAAGATGGCACTATAGGAGCCCGTACCATAGTATGTACCCCTATGCGTGCCACCAACGGCCCTCATCCACAGCTCGTCATCTGACTGAGCTATAGATGTCGAGGACTGCTGGGAAGTGCTAGCACCAGCTCCCTCTGACCGTGTCTGCCCGGCCTCCCTAAGCCTCAAAAACTCGGCCTAGAAATAACATCTATATGAATTCTCACGTGGTCGCTAAAAATTAATACTAATGCACTAGCATTAAGTAAAACTTCTAAAACTCGGCCTAGAAATAACATCTATATGAATTTTCTACGTAACTAAAAATTAATATTAATGAACTAGCATTAAGTAAAACTTACGTAGGTGTCCCGGGCCTTGTCGTCTACGAACCGCTCCCCCTTCGTGTGCGTGGCGAGGAACAAGGTCACCATATTCGGGTCTTCTCCCGATTCAACCTATTACGAAATTATTATATAATTTGTCAGTTAAGTTTAAAGAAATATATTACTATAAAGTACTAATTATGGGTATACAGCGAGATACGTACCATATGGGTAAAGAAATCCATGATGGATCGTGATCAACCACACCACTGCAACCCCGCCTGTCGCGCTTTTTTAGACTTTGCGAACTTCTCCTTGTAGGCTTCCTCCTCGAATCTCCTCTTCATTACCGCCCAGTCGGCGGCAGAGATCCAACCCTGAATAGGCTCTCCCCGGCGGTCGTGATCCTTTTGGTCGAGGATCGCGTCCCTAATGAGCTTGCTGGCGATGCTGGAAAATATAGCCTCGACAGCAACGGCGTGGTGGAGAGGGAAGAAGTAAGTCCGCTGAAAAAATCATAGAAGTACATAAGTTATAACATAAATACTAAATGTTAAAAAGAAATAAACTTTTACGTACTGAAAAGTGCTCAAACAAGAAGGCCTTCCTGTCGGCCGGGACATCCCTCCAGTTGATCCAGGGCCCCCCGTAGTTCTGTCGCAGGAATATACCCAGCGACCGGTGTACGGAGGAGGGATGATACCTGTAAAATGGAAATTAAAATTTATTAAACAAGTTTATAATAAATTTAAACTAATTAAATATAATAATTTTACTTACCGCCTGGTCCGAGTACATGCCCAAATCTCCAACCTCAGATCCACCTCCGGGCAACACGGAGGATCTGTCTCAAATGGGAGCTACACTATGCCCCTGTCCCGCCCCCTGCCCCTGCCCCTGCCCGCAGCCTGCCCCTCGGCCTCGGCCTCGCCCTCGCCCTCGGCGTAGGCCTCACCATCGCCCTCGACTTCGATGTGGGCCTCGGCCTCGGCCTGCTCCTCAATAGTGGGGTCGACCTCTGGAATACTCGACGGTACTGGCTGCATAGAAGAAGAAGGCCCTAGCCTCGAACTGCTAGAGCCGGGTATGGAGACACTGCCGACGACTAGATCGCTAGTGTATACTGGAGTGCGGGGGGATGAGGAGTCGGTAGGAGTGGTAGATGGAGACTGTCGGGGTCGTCGACTCCCACCAGCACCGGAACCAAATGATCCACGTCGAGCCATATCTGAAAAAATACAGAAGTATACCATACTACATCTTAAAAAAACAAAAGTATAACATACTACAGCCAGGGAACGTCGCTAAGTAAAGCATACTTTATCTGAAAAAAATAAAAGTAAACCATACTACACCTGAAAACGTCGCTTATTAACGTCGCTAAAACAAAAGTAAACCATACTATATCTGAAAAAAAGTAAACCATACTACATCTGAAAATTAAACATATTCAATCCTCTTCTGAAAATTCATCTTATTCTGATTCCTCTTCCTCTTCCTCTTCCTCTTCCTCTTCACTTCTATCAACTTTCTCTTCCTCTTCTGATACTTCTACCTCTTCCAATTGATAAAACATGTCATGAGGAACTTCCGTTGAGTCCACATCGACAATATTTGTAATAAGAGGTAGTTCGTCTTCCTGATAATCTATCTCGTCGACATCGAAGGTATTTCGAGCTTTAGTCTTACAGACTGTCCACCAATCTGATCTCTCGGCTCCTCGTTTTGGATAGCTGGTAAAGTAAACTAGCTGAGCCTGGCTTGCTAGAACAAACGGCTCATAAGCTTGATATCGACGACGATAATTTATGTCAACAAGACCATGTTTGTCAACTCTCCAACCTCGACCCTGGATCAGATCGAACCAGTCACATCTGAACAAGACGATCTTACAAGGTTCTATAGCATAATTGTATGTCAGTTCCACAATCTCCCGTAAGACGCCAAAGAAGTTATTGCCTGGGTCGACGTCTTTGTAGTTTGAAGATTTTATGCACAAACAGCTATTCTTCGTAGAATCCAAATCCAAGAAGTCATCTCTTATTCGAGCATTTGTTGACTTGAACGAGAAACCATTTACGCAGTAACTTGGCCAGGTCTTCACTTGATAAATTGGACCCTTGGCTAGAGTTTTAATATACTCATTCTCAAGGATTGCCTCCGGACGATCAACCTAAATACCATATAAACGATGCTAACTTAATTATTATGTGCAAGTATAAATGTACAGAAAAAGTAAATTGTGACTATATCCGTACATATGCACTCAACCAAAAAGGAAAATGAAGTCTCATTTGCTGTTCTACTTCCTCCTCGATTGCGTACGGATTGTTGGACGTTACCTCATCCTTAAACATGCTGAAAAGCAACGAAGCATAGGTATATTAGTTATATTCAGAAGCAACGAAGCACGCAAAATAATTTTACTTACCCCTCTAGCTTGTCCATTTCTTCCTCGTCGTAGTTGAGCAATACATATAACATTACAGTGCTAACCTCGTCGTCATTTAGATATCATTTTTTTATTTTACCAGATGGTTTTCCGTAAGCAGTAAATACTTTCAGCTTTGCCTCAATACCAACTTCATAGACGTCGTTATTTTTGGAAGCCCTTGTTCTGTTTGTAGCAATATGAGGCTAAAAATACATGGAACATAAGTTTGAAATCTCCTCAAGGACATATGCTTCACAAATAGAACCCTCCACCCGTGCCTTATTTTTTACCTTCCACTTGAGGTGGTTCAACTGTCGCTCGAACGGGTACATCCAACGATAACCGACAGGTCCAGCAACAAGAGCCTCATAGATAAGATGAATCGGCAAATGTTCCATTGAGTCGAAGAATGCAGGAGGAAAAACTCTCTCAAGTTTGCAAAGTGTTACCACAATGTCCTTCTCTTGCTTCTCTAAATGATCGACGAGCAACTTGCAAGAACAAAGATCTCTGAAGAATATGCTAAGCTCTGTTAATGGATCCCAGACTACCGACGATAATAATTCTCGAAATGCAACAGGAATTAACCTCTCCATGAATACGTGGCAATCGTGGCTCTTCATTCCGGTCAGTTTACACTCCTTTATATCGACACATCTTCTTAGATTGGAGACGTATCCGTCCGAAAATTTCAAGTCCTGGATCCATCTACAAAGTCTCACTTTGTCCTTCTTGTCCAGCGAGTAGATTGCCTTAGGCCGCAAAAGCTTTCCCTTTCCGTTGTCTATCATGTGCAATGTAGGGCGTCTGTATATTTCGACTAAGTCCAATCTAGCCATCTGATTGTCTTTTGTCTTTCGCTTGACGTCTATTACAGTATTAATTATGTTATCAAACACGTTCTTCTCGATATGCATGACGTCAAGGTTATGTCTAATCAGATTTGTGCTCCAATATGGCAGATCCCAGAATATACTCCTTTTGGTCCAGTTATGATCTTCGCCAAATACCTCGCAACGGCTGCTCGTTGTAGGATCTTCAATAGCATTTGGGATTTGTTTTACTTGCTCCCATGTGTCCTCTCTGGACCATATTGGCGGTGGATCGCCCTTCTCCATAGCTCCGGCACGGATTGCAGTTCTGTTCCTACGGTACGGATGGTCTTTCGGCAAGAATTGCCGGTGACAATCAAAGAAGCATGGCTTTCCTCCGTGTCTCAAACAAAAAGCCTTAGTGCGGTCCATGCAATACGGACATGAAAGCCGACCATGAGTGCTCCATCCAGATAACATTCCATAAGCCGGAAAGTCGTTGATTGTCCACATTAGTGCTGCCCGTACTGAAAATTCTGTTTTTTCGAAGCATCATACGTGTACGCCCCTATTTCCCATTGTGACGCCCCAGTCCCAAATTACGTAGGACTAGAACGCAATCATGCCAGCTGTATACATACGAAGTATATGGACCCTCGTATATATACATAAGCTGTAAAATGCAGTAACCAAGGTACTAAATCTCATCCACAAGATAGATAATGATATAAAATCAACTTTAAATTTGATCATGTACACAATAGTTGGGCGGAGACAAAGTCCACTACCAACCAAATTAAATATGGAAAAATATACAATGAAAGAATTTAGCAAGTGAGAGCAATGGCGAGTCCAAGAGCAATCATCACGAAGGAAGGAATGGCCTTAGCTAGAGCACCTGCAAGAAATCACGGAACACACACCTGGCGAGATAACCAGGTCCTCAGAGGGACGTAACAAGATACATCAACATGCCATATAAATACTGAATATAAAATATGCCACAATCAAAGAAAGTGACAAGACATAAATGAGGTAACCTAACCGTACTAAAGTGATCATGCAGTTTGAGAAACAATCCTTCGACGCATGAGCCCTGGCTGTAAATAGGATCGGCATAGTTCCCATATAGGGCACCAGGGGCCTACGTCCATAACGCCCGGGAAGCGTCAGAGGGCACCATGCAAGGGACTACGTCCATAACGCTCTGGATAACGTCAGAGGGCACCTGGAGCCTGCGTCTCCGGCGGAGCGCACAGGTAATAAGGGAAGTGCATAGAAGCCCATACGTCAGGTAATGTTCTCCCCACCCAATGTACCTGTCAAGTCGCATCCACGACCAGGTACCTCTACTAACTGCTAAGTCTCCTAACATGCCTCTATTAGCAGTTAGCCCTATCGCATGCGCATGGGGGATCAGCCCACACACAAGAACCTCTACATGATACTCATCTCACACATCCTCGTGGTATAACTGTGTCAAAGTTTTATGCAATGCACTAAGCTAATGGTAGTCTTTTAACTCTAGGTCCATGTGCAATCAAAGGTAAATAACAAGATACTACTAATATCACTGAGCAGGCAATAATCAAGAACTAAAAATAAATGAACAGTGATACGTAATAAAAATGCAGACTGAATATAAACAGTATAATGGCAAGGTATCTTGCCTGGTGTGTCGCCTGGTGTCGTGCGATATTTTCTGACATGTCCTGATTGTCCAATGGCTATGATCAACGTACAGAGGTCCAAAGTGTTGAGGAAATAGGAACACACGATTATTCAAGATCAATGATAATGATCAAAAAGAAATTTGCATAATAACTATAACTTATTTTTAGAAAATTATTTCTAATTTGGAAACTAAAATTTATTTGTAAAAAAAAATAATGATCATTTGGAAATCTAGGAAATCACCTGTAAACTTAGTGGTATTAAAATATACTATTTAGGTAAAAATTAATATTAAGTTTAGATATCAAATTATACATAAAGATTTTTTTAAAATTCCACATCGTAATATAATACAGCTAGATCCCAAGCTTAATGTAACTTCGTTACAAAAATATATATTATTATTTTTTTTCCAGAATATATATATATTGGTAAATATTATAGATTTATTTTATTAAGTAGTAATGATAAAACAAATGTTTAAGAAAACAATAATAATTTTAATAATAATAACAATATTAATAATAATAATGAATCCTACCAAAACTATGCAACTCACCCTAGTAATAATTACAATACTAATAATAATCATGATAAGATATCTAATGATAATGGTGATAATAATGATAGCAATAATAATAATTATTATAATATATTAATAAAAAAAAAGCACAGCTCATCCCTTTCCCAAATTTCCTACAGGAAGTGAGAGAGAGGAATTGAGAGGGGGGTTACCGAGAAAAATTTTTGACGAAGGCTCCGGCGTGTGTGCCGGCGGGCGGCGGATGACCAGCGCGGTGGCGGCTCTGGGAAAGGAGGCCGGGTACGGGCGGAGCGGCGGCCCTGGACGTCGGCGGGAGGAGATGCACGCACGACGGTGGACGGGCCTCAACGGCCGGCGCTCTCAGCGCGGCGGAGCAAGTCGGGGGCGACGGATCTGGATAGTCGGAGGTGCAGGCGGCGAAGGTCGGCGCTGAGACGGCTTCTGCGCGCGGGCGGCGCGCACGCCCCAGCGTGGACTGCGGCTGCGAGGTCTTCGAGGCCGGGAGGGGCGCGACGAAATGTCGGGAGGAGGCGGTCGCCGTGGTCGGCCACTGCAGCGGCGGAGCACGCGGTTGGGGGAAGCCGGAGGTGGTAGATGGTCGCAGAACAGTGGTGATGGCGGCGGGTTCGGCGCGGCCTGGCGAGTCTCGACGAGGTCGACACTGAGGAAGCGGGAGAGGGACGCACCAGCGGTCGCCGTCGACTGCGGAAGAGATCGGCGTGCTCGCGGGGACTGCGGCGGAGGTGAGGGTTTCTGCCGCCTCTTCTTTTATTTTCATCTGTTTGTGGTGTTTGCGGTGGTCGGAGGGGCTGGGTTTGGCCGGTGGCGGTGGTCGGGATGACGACGAGGTCACGGTGGTGGGGCTTTTTGGTAACCGTGATGATGGTGGTGGTGTCGAAGATGGTGACTGGCGTGGTGAGGATGATGACGGTGACGGAGACGGGTGGTGACTGGCGTGGTGAGGATGATGACGGTGACGGAGACGGGTGGCGGGGATGCTGAGCGGGGACACAGACACGGGGACACGATTTTTGTGGTGTTGGAGGTTCGTCGGCATGGGGAGTCGGTAAACGTGTCCTACGAGACACGGAACGAGTCGGTGTCCGGAGCTGACGGACACGGAGATTATTGTATTTGTATGGAAAATTTAGTGGAGGAGATGAGGCACCGACACGATGCACATTGGGTTGTTGTGGAGAAGTTGGAGGAGTACCTGCCTATTTATAGGATATGAGTATTCCCAATTAGATAAATATTAGGATTAATTTAAATCCTCTTTTAAATAAATTTAAACTAAATCCGATACAATCCAAATACAATCCAAATTTAAATCAATTTAAATTTCTAGTGTAAAATCAATGAGATAAATCAAATTTCCAATATTTAATGATTTAAATAAATTCAAAAATTTAAATCAAGATTTAAATCGCAATAATAATTCCGAAATATATTTTCCAAAAATACAAATAAAATAAATTTCGAAAATACAATAAATATTTACAAACGTCCAAATGATATTACATAAATCTACTTTCCTAATATACCATTTTATGGAAAGAAATTATTTATTATTATAACTATGTAAATAAAGATTTTATAAATAAAATAACAAATTAGAATTTTGGGATGACAACTAAAATACTTATTATATAAGAAAAATGTTTTTCCTATAAATATGTATGCTCGCACATATTCGCACTCGTCGAGCAATTTCGAAAAATTCAAAATGTCGCGCGTGACGTACAATACGATTATGCGACGTACAATACAAAATTTTTAAATCAGTACCAAAAATAAAATAAAATCAGTAGAAATTTAGGGGCTTTACATCCTACCCAACTTAAAAGAATTTCGTCCTCGAAATTTAGGAATAGGGGGTGTACAAGAGTTTAAATGAATCGGAAAGTATGAACAATTTATTTGGCGTGGCAAGGAAACAGTGTTTAACATAATGTGCTACTAGAAAGTCATGAATTCGTTAGATAGGAAAAATCCCGAATATGGTAATGGGCGAGGTTCGCTAGCCAAGATAGTAATGATAACACAATTCGAGGAATATTAAGGCTTTTGGTGGATCAAGAAGAGTAACTTAGGAACTTGGGAGGTATTGTTCCTTGAGAAAATATGGTTTTGGGTTTTAGGTTTGATTAAGGAGCTGATTTGAATCATTCTTAAGTCTCAAGAATGATTTGAATCGTGATAATAATTCTGGTGTCACGAGGGGGTGATTAATCCAAGATAGGGTTTCAGTCAAATCGGTTGGTAACTGACTAACCATCTTAGCAATAGACAGTGGACAACTAAGATAATATCAAGTACGGGTGTTTGTCTTTCTCTAAGAGGCGAAAGGCAAACATAAAGAATTTGAAGAAGGCGTTATCGAATTCAAATGAGCGGTTCAAAGACGACTGAATAAGTTCTAAAAGAATTGCCACGGCAGTCGTGGATGAGACTCTAAGGCCAAGTTTAACTATAAGACGACTGAATAAGTTCTAAAAGAATTGCCACGGCAGTCGTGGATGAGACTCTAAGGCCAAGTTTAACTATGTCTCTATCCACGTTGAACAATATACAAAAGCGAACCACGTGCACTATGGTTGATCAGACCATAATACGTCGGTTCTGATTAGACAATGTATTAGTGGGCGCCCACAATAAACATATGTCATGAACAAGCTCGATAAGAGTAAGCTTGCAAAACTAGATTATAATAGCCACGTAAGATGGTCAAAATATAAGCAATAAATGATGATGGACATTAGATAGTCCAAGATCCCTCAAAATTGAGTCTTGTCCGAAGTTCGGCCTATACAGTCGGTTTGGTTGATGTGATGAGTTAGGGTCTACTAAATTCTATAGTCTAAGTGAAGCTATCAATATGGTCCACAAGGAAAAGGTTAGCTAGGTCGTGAGGTGTTTTATACAATTTACAAGAGTTAAAACTAGTAGGGTGATGGAACAATGAGTCAAGCAATCAAAATACCACAAGGCTAAGCATGTAAGGGAAATAGAGCCAAATCATATATCGAGGTCGAGTCTATAGTTAACAAGTATATGGTTTCACGGTAGGGGTTATCGTCCAGTCTTTCCGATCTGAAAGTCGTAACATGAAATTAGGGTACAAGGAGACGTGTTTTAGTGGCACGTGATATACCTACATGAAGGTGGGCTCGTCTAGGTCTTGCATGTGAAAGTTGTTGAGATAAAAAGTCTAGTATTGTGCTCCAAATATCCAAGTCATGGTAAGGGGCGACAAAAAGTTATAAAATAGAAAGTGGGAGTTGATGAAGTGAATATTAATGCATACATTTTAAGAAGATCATGCGGAAGCATAAGGTAAAACTAATTAAGGAATCTAGTAAAACAGTTTATGGACGCAGCTTCTTGAGAGAAGATGGTCTCCTAGATGAATACAATCAAGAAACGTTCGACTCATATTTCAAAGTTGCAATGGTTAGAGGGTCACGAAGAAAGGTTGGATAAGTCAAGATTGAGATATAGTTATATGGTTGGTTAGATGATTAACTACACTTGAGCATATCACTCATAGCCACAGAGAAGATGGCAATTCATAGGAAATTAATGCCTATAGGGTCTATTTCTATGACATGGGAGTTCCTTGATGTTTTCCTCAAAATTGTTTACCAAAATGATCATAACTATTAAAACTTTAGATTATTTCTAATAACCCTTGAGATAACTCTTATCATATCTACAAAGCAATCCGAAACTTAAGCTCAATATTTTAATCAACTCCAAATCTCCTGTCACAATTAAAACCGTACTAATTGTATCAAATTGAATTCCTATTCCAATATGTCAACATATTTTCTAAGAACCCTCACAATCAAAACTTGTAGTCATAAAAATCTAAATAATTTTATGACATAATTAAAAAATTTTAATCAATTTCAAATAGCCTTTATCTTATCAAATGTACCACATTCCCTAGTCATAACAATATCATAACCAAAAATCTTCAAGACCTTGAGATACCTTTTAGTATACCCCAATTCAATCTACATACTCATTTTATTCCTTTTACCAAGACTTTTTATTATTCATATTTGAAACTTCTAGATCAAGGTGAATTTCTAGTTCGTAATCATAAGACTTTCATAACCTTCAAAATATATTAAACCAAACCTTTACTTTTTAAATCTCGAAATCTAGCAACTTATAATTTATAAATCGTAAAGCTTACAAGTTTGAAACCTCAAGCTCTCTAATAAATCGTAAAATCATAAACCCTCCACAAAATCATATCTTTAAAATTTTAAAACACTTTTAATAAATTCGAGATAAACTTTAACATATCCCAATTTGAACCAAATCGTAAATCGTGTGTCACAATTTCAAGATGCTTCTCAAATCGGTTAAATAAATCATAAACTAATTTGCAACTTCCAAAAGATCATAAATCATAATTGTGTTCTCCATCTAGCTATCCTCTTGTGTATACCGTATTGTAATAGCAAACAAAATTTCAATCTATCCTTTAAAGGCGGTAATATGCTACTACCCAACTTAAAATTTGCTAATCCTTAAAATCATACCTTCTAGAAAAATAAATTCCTTTATAACTCAAATAAAACTATGTTGCATATTAATTGCCAATGGCAATCCATCTAGCCATGTGTTTAACCTATGGGCATATACTAGAGTAGTCACCTTACTAAACACGAAACTAAGAAATTATGATGGAAGGAGTCAAACAAGATGCAAATCAAGGGGGTCGAACGAGAGTTCGGAAGTTGAAGTCAAGAAAGGAAGTCAAATGGGTGGATGAGATTCTAAATTCTAATCCTATATTGCAGGTCCGTTCGGTACAATCATGTAACCGAAACGGCAAACTCGACCTGCATGGGCCACCACAAAAACATGTGACGCCCCAGTCCCAAAATACGTAGGACTAGAACGCAATCATGCCAGCTGTATACATACGAAGTATATGGACCCTCGTATATATACATAAGCTGTAAAATGCAGTAACCAAGGTACTAAATCTCATCCACAAGATAGATAATGATATAAAATCAACTTTAAATTTGATCATGTACACAATAGTTGGGCGGAGACAAAGTCCACTACCAACCAAATTAAATATGGAAAAATATACAATGAAAGAATTTAGCAAGTGAGAGCAATGGCGAGTCCAAGAGCAATCATCACGAAGGAAGGAATGGCCTTAGCTAGAGCACCTGCAAGAAATCACGGAACACACACCTGGCGAGATAACCAGGTCCTTAGAGGGACGTAACAAGATACATCAACATGCCATATAAATACTGAATATAAAACATGCCACAATCAAAGAAAGTGACAAGACATAAATGAGGTAACCTAACCGTACTAAAGTGATCATGCAGTTTGAGAAACAATCCTTCGACGCATGAGCCCTGGCTGTAAATAGGATCGGCATAGTTCCCATATAGGGCACCAGGGGCCTACGTCCATAACGCCCGGAAAGCGTCAGAGGGCACCATGCAAGGGGCTACGTCCATAACGCTCTAGATAACGTCAGAGGGCACCTGGAGCCTGCGTCTCCGGCGGAGCGCACAGGTAATAAGGGAAGTGCATAGAAGCCCATACGTCAGGTAATGTTCTCCCCACCCAATGTACCTGTCAAGTCGCATCCACGACCATGTACCTCTACTAACTGCTAAGTCTCCTAACATGCCTCTATTAGCAGTTAGCCCTATCGCATGCGCATGGGGGATCAGCCCACACACAAGAACCTCTACATGATACTCATCTCACACATCCTCGTGGTATAACTGTGTCAAAGTTTTATGCAATGCACTAAGCTAATGGTAGTCCTTTAACTCTAGGTCCATGTGCAATCAAAGGTAAATAACAAGATACTACTAATATCACTGAGCAGGCAATAATCAAGAACTAAAAATAAATGAACAGTGATACGTAATAAAAATGTAGACTGAATATAAACAGTATAATGGCAAGGTATCTTGCCTGGTGTGTCGCCTGGTGTGGTGCGATATTTTCTGACATGTCCTGATTGTCCAATGGCTATGATCAACGTACAGAGGTCCAAAGTGTTGAGGAAATAGGAACACACGATTATTCAAGATCAATGATAATGATCAAAAAGAAATTTGCATAATAACTATAACTTATTTTTAGAAAATTATTTCTAATTTGGAAACTAAAATTTATTTGTAAAAAAAAATAATGATCATTTGGAAATCTAGGAAATCACCTGTAAACTTAGTGGTATTAAAATATACTATTTAGGTAAAAATTAATATTAAGTTTAGATATCAAATTATACATAAAGATTTTTTTAAAATTCCACATCGTAATATAATACAGCTAGATCCCAAGCTTAATGTAACTTCGTTACAAAAATATATATTATTATTTTTTTTCCAGAATATATATATATTGGTAAATATTATAGATTTATTTTATTAAGTAGTAATGATAAAACAAATGTTTAAGAAAACAATAATAATTTTAATAATAATAACAATATTAATAATAATAATGAATCCTACCAAAACTATGCAACTCACCCTAGTAATAATTACAATACTAATAATAATCATGATAAGATATCTAATGATAATGGTGATAATAATGATAGCAATAATAATAATAATTATAATATATTAATAACAAAAAAAAAGCACAGCTCATCCCTTTCCCAAATTTCCTACAGGAAGTGAGAGAGAGAGGAATTGAGAGGGGGGTTACCGAGAAAAATTTTTGACGAAGGCTCCGGCGTGTGTGCCGGCGGGCGACGGATGACCAGCGCGGTGGCGGCGCTGGGAAAGGAGGCCGGGTACGGGCGGAGCGGCGGCCCTGGACGTCGGCGGGAGGAGATGCACGCACGACGGTGGACGGGCCTCAACGGCCGGCGCTCTTAGCGCGGCGGAGCAAGTCGGGGGCGGCGGATCTAGATAGTCGGAGGTGCAGGCGGCGAAGGTCGGCGCTGAGGCGGCTTCTGCGCATGGGCGGCGCGCACTCCCCAGCGTGGACGGCGGCTGCGAGGTCTTCGAGGCCGGGGGGGGCGCGACGAAATGTCGGGAGGAGGCGGTCGCCGTGGTCGGCCACTGCAGCGGCGGAGCACGCGGTTGGGGGAAGCCGGAGGTGGTAGATGGTCGCAGAACAGTGGTGATGGCGGCAGGTTCGGCGCGGCCTGGCGAGTCTCGACGAGGTCGACACTGAGGAAGCGGGAGAGGGACACACCAGCGGCCGCCGTCGACTGCGGAAGAGATCGGCGTGCTCGCGGGGACTGCGGCGGAGGTGAGGGTTTCTGCCGCCTCTTCTTTTATTTTCATCTGTTTGTGGTGTTTGCGGTGGTCGGAGGGGCTGGGTTTGGCCGGTGGCGGTGGTCGGGATGACGACGAGGTCACGGTGGTGGGGCTTTTTGGTAACCGTGATGATGGTGGTGGTGTCGAAGATGGTGACTGGCGTGGTGAGGATGATGACGGTGACGGAGACGGGTGGTGACTGGCGTGGTGAGGATGATGACGGTGACGGAGACGGGTGGCGGGGATGTTGAGCGGGGACACAGACACGGGGACACGATTTTTGTGGTGTTGGAGGTTCGTCGGCATGGGGAGTCGGCAAACGTGTCCTGCGAGACACGGAACGAGTCGGTGTCCGGAGCTGTCGGACACGGAGATTATTGTATTTGTATGGAAAATTTAGTGGAGGAGATGAGGCACCGACACGATGCACATTGGGTTGTTGTGGAGAAGTTGGAGGAGTACCTGCCTATTTATAGGATGTAGGAATTCCCAATTAGATAAATATTAGGATTAATTTAAATCCTCTTTTAAATAAATTTAAACTAAATCCGATACAATCCAAATACAATCCAAATTTAAATCAATTTAAATTTCTAGTGTAAAATCAATGAGATAAATCAAATTTCCAATATTTAATGATTTAAATAAATTCAAGAATTTAAATCAAGATTTAAATCGCAATAATAATTCCGAAATATATTTTCCAAAAATACAAATAAAATAATTTCAAAAATACAATAAATATTTACAAACGTCCAAATGATATTACATAAATCTACTTTCCTAATATACCATTTTATGGAAAGAAATTATTTATTATTATAACTATGTAAATAAAGATTTTATAAATAAAATAACAAATTAGAATTTTGGGATGACAACTAAAATACTTATTATATAAGAAAAATGTTTTTCCTATAAATATGTATGCTCGCACATATTCGCACTCGTCGAGCAATTTCAAAAAATTCAAAATGTCGCGCGTGACGTACAATACGATTATGCGACGTACAATACAAAAATTTTAAATCAGTACCAAAAATAAAATAAAATCAGTAGAAATTTAGGGGCTTTACACCCATAGCTGCTTCAGCTTATCTATCAACGGTTGTAAGTACACGTCGATGTTCCTCTTCGGGTTGTTCGAACCGGAGATGATAATAGTTAAGAACATGTAATGTGTCTTCATGCACATCTAAGGCGGTAGGTTGTACGGAGTGAGGATTACCGGCCAGCATGAATATTGGGAGCCTGAAAAACCAAGTAGGGTGAAACCATCAGAGCAGAGCCCCAACCTTATATTACGCGTATCAGAAGCGAAATTAGGATATGCTCGATCAAAGTGCTTCTACGCTTCTCCATCAAATGGGTGATCCAACACTCCTTCGGTCTGTTGTCGCTTGTGCCAACTCATATTTTTGGCAGTCTCTTTCACCATGAACAATCTCTGCAACCGCGGCATCAACGGCAAGTAGTGCATTGAAGCAGTCGGTCTTCTAAACTTGCCTGCAGCAGTTGGCTTGTAGCGATCAGTACCACAGAATTCGCACACTTCTGCATCCTTATGATCTTTGTAGTAAAGCATGCATCCGTTCTGACAGTAATCGATCTTGTCGTATCCCATCCAGAAGGATCTCACCATCTTCTTAGAGCGGTAGAAGTCTTTCGATAACTTGGTACCCTCCGGCAAGATATCGGTAATCAATTCGAGCACTCTAATGTAACATTCTTGCGACATATTAAAGTCAGACTTTATGCTCAAGAGCCGAGTGATCACCTCTAATGGTGAATGGTCCTCACAGCCAGGGTATAAAGGAGTCCTTGCATTCTCCAGCAACTCCATGAACTTTGCGGCATCGACATTCGGTGCCTCCTCAGTTGCATCACGATTGTATGGATCGAAACTAGGCCCCGTAGCGTCAAAGACCAAGTTCACATACTCGTTGTCGACACCAGTTCGGTTATGGACATTCATATAAGGCTCCACATAAGGCTCCGCTTAGAATGCTAAAGGTACAAGCTCTCCGTGTGCGGTCCATTGGTAGTAATTCGGAAGGAAATCCTTTGTGTATAAGTGATACATCACATCCAATTCTGGTTGAAACTTCATGTTCCGACATTTTGTACACGGGCACTTAATGTCCATGCCGTCCATGGATTGAGAAAACGCCTTCGCAAATTGGAGGAATTTTTCTACTTCGGCGATGTATTCATCTCGCACACCGCACCTGTCATCTCGAATGCGGTTGTACATCCACGAACGGTCTAGCAGATACATGGATATAGCCATTTCTAGATATCTGCAAATATGAATAAACTTCAAAACTAAAATGAATATACTACATACTACATACTACGGCCGTGACTCGGGACCATTTCTATGAGTCGGGACCATTCCTACTACATACTACATACTAAAACGAATAAACTTCAAAACTAAAACTTCAAATCTAAAACGAATATATTACAAACTAAAACGAATATACTATACTACGGCCGTGACTCGGGACCATTCCTATGAGTATCGGGATTAAGGAAACTACGAGTTACAAATATCGGCACTATCGGTATGTGTTACAAATATCGGCACTATCGTGTTACAAATTAACAAACCAACAAAACTACGTGTTACAAATATCGGCACTATCGGTACGTGGTTTCGAATTGGAGTATCACATTTTTCCGTATCGAAAAACAAATAACTATTACTAAATTATCAGATTTTTCGACACTATCGGTGCCCCTGACCCAGCCCCCCTGCACCCCTCCCCCACTCCCCCCCACACCACCCCTAACCCTAACCCGAACCCTATCCCTAACCCCTCCCCTACCAGCCCCCCTCCCCTCCCCATCCCCGCCAACCCCTACACCACCCCTAACCCTAACCCGAACCTATCCCCAACCCCTCCCCCACCAACCCCCCTCCCTTTCCAAGTCCCCCCGCCCTCACCCCCCTGCCGCCCTCACCACCCCCCCGCCCCTCCCCCCTAACCCGAACCCTAACCCTCCCCTTCCTCCAGCCCCCTCCTCACCCCCAGCCGCCCTCACCCGCCATGCCCCACCCCCCCAGCCAATCTCCAACCATTCCTCACCCCCAACCACCCGTACCCCCCTGCCCCTTCCCCCGAGCCACCAACACCCCCCCAACCACCAAAAACAAATAGAGACATACAGAGAGAGAGAGAGGGAGTCACATACTAGAGGAGAGTCGCCGGAGAGAGTGAAGTCGCCGGAGAGACTGAAGTCGCCGGAGAGACTGAGAGCGAGAGCGCCGGAGGAAGGGAGTGATAGAGTAAAATGGATGGGGGAAAATGAATCGGGGGGAGGAATTTAATTTAGTTAGAATTTAGCTACGTTATTATTAACATCGCTAAATCAGTGGCAATTAACGACGTTGTAGCGACGTTTCGTGACGACTAACTCACGTAACTAATATACGTCGTTGTCATGTCGCTATTTGCGTCGTTAGTAGCGACGGTTACCGACGTTTCTTTTATACGTCGCTAATGTCCACAATTTAGTGACGTTTTGGTAACGTCGCTAAATTTACGTCGCAAATTAAGCAGATTTTAGTAGTGATTAAAGTCTACAGCACAATAGAAAGCATGCATTTTTTTTGCATCAAGGCTAGCTAACATCTTCTCTTCCTTTGTGTAACTATAGTAAGGCTTGTTAATAATAGAGGAAGTAAGAATTGAGGTAATAGTAGGCTTTTTGTAGCCATTGCAAACAATTGACCATAAGTCTAGAGACTTCAGGTAGAAGCTCATCCGTGCCTTCCAAGAAGTATAGTTCATTCTATCAAATAGTAGAGGTCTATTTGTGAACTGTCCTTCACTTGTGAATATTGAATTTATGGCTGCCATATGTATACTCTCTAGAGTGTTATATTTGAATAACCTGCTCTGATATAACAATTGTGGGAGCAATTGGTATAAGCAGTAATATCTATATAACAAGCACCAGCTCTGATACCAATTGTAGGCAATTGGAATTAGAGGTTAATAATTGATAATAAGGATCTTACTCTAAGGATGTTAAGCCAGATAATAGAGTCCTTGCTCTGATACCAATTATAGGCAATTGGAATCAGAGGTTAACAATTGATAATAAGGATCTTACTCTAAGGATGTTAAGCCAGATAATAGAGTCCTTGCTCTAATACCAATTATAGGCAATTGGAATCAGAGGTTAACAATTGATAATAAGGATCTTACTCTAAGGATGTTAAGCCAGATAATAGAGTCCTTGCTCTGATACCAATTGTAGAAACAATTGGTATGAGCAATAATACCTCTATAAGGAGGACCCTGCTCTGATACCAATTGTAGGACCGTTGAGCACCTCTAGAGGGGGTGAATCGAGTGCGTGTGTGCAGCGGAATAATAATCACCACTTAAAAATATTTATGGCAGTGACTAAACAAATATGGAGCATGCAGTATATAAATAAATGCGTAAAGTAAATGAGTTGAGAAGAGCAAACGCAAACACCAAGGTTTATACTAGTTTTCCTCTGAGAGGACTAGTCTTGTCTCGAGTACTCAACCCGATATTGAATCCACTATTTGAAATAGAGATTACACCACGTGTTTTGCTCCGAAGAACATGCCAACTTCACCACCGTCGTGTTTTTTTTCGAAGCCCACGAACAAACTTCAACACCGTCGTGTTTTAATCCGAAGCTCACGAACAAACTTCAACACCGTCGTGTTTTAATCCGAAGCTCACGAACAAACTTCAACACCTTTCTGAAGAAAGCTTTTATACTCCAAGCTTGTACAACTCAAATACTCCTAATCGAAAACCACCGGCACTTAGAAGAATAGGAGTTGTCTTGGGAATAGGAAGATTTAAAGCTCTTAGTAATGAATCAAGATAGGTTGAGATAGACTTCTAATTGCTAGTGATCCCGACTCACAAATAATCTAGACTCAATAAATAGAAAAGTACAGAATAAATATGAAAACCAATAGCCCATATGATGATGCCTTTTTTTGACATTGAAGAAGCATTTTTCCTTGACGGCAATCGTCCAAAGATAAGTCGTTGGGTGATTCAGAGAAATCTTCTTGTATACCATCGTCTTTAGCCCATCATTAATTCTTCATTGCATATGTCCTGCTTTGACAAAGATTGATCATGCTTACTGCATGTCTTACAAGAACATGTTAAACAAACAAAGCAATATGATACAAGCATAGCAATATTGATATAGTGAACATAAGGACAATGCTATGTTTAAGTAGCAACAAGATAGTGATTATATGAATATTAGTGACTTTAATAGTTAAATTTCATTGATTAGACATATTCAAAAATATGATGTAATCATTGGGCTAACAAATTTTTAGTGTTCTCTATGCCAAATTTCAACGTTGTGTTGGGGATGGACTGCTTGAGCTAGTATCATGCCATCTTAGATTGTCAAAAGGGAGTGTCATCTTTAGGCTGCCAGATCGTTAGGAGTTTGAGTTTATGAGAGGGACAATTAAGCAAGAAGTAGACCAGCCCGTCAGAGTCGAAGCACCCCCGTCCATCCTTGCAGAGTTTATGGACGTCATCCCAGAGGAGTTGTCAGGTCTTCCACCTGATAGACAAGTGGAGTTTTCTATTGAGTTAGTGCCAGGACCAGCACCGATCTCTTCTAATATGTACCAATTACCAAAGAAGGAGTTAGATCAGTTGAAGCTTCAGCTAGAGGAGTTGTAGGCCAAAGGATTCGTCCGACCAAGTGCATCATCTTGGGGAGCCACAGAGTTATTTGTACCAAAGAAGGATGGGTCTGTCCAAATATACATTGACCATAGAGCCCTAAATGCCTTGACCATCAAAAATAAGTACCTTTTACCTCAGATCGACGACCTGATCGATCAACTGACTGGAGCTAAGGTATTCTCGAAGATCGACTTGAGATCGGAATACCATCAGGTGAAGGTGAGGAAGGGGGACATTCCAAAGACAGCATTCAGGACTCATTATAGTCACTACGAGTTCCTGGTGATGCCTTTTGGGTTGACTAATGCACCTGCTATGTTCATAAATCTGATGAACAGAGTGTTCCACCAGTACTTGGACCAGTTCGTTGTCGTATTCATCGACGACATATTGGTGTACTCGAAGATCCATGAGGAGCACGAGAAGCACCTGCAGATTGTGTTGGAGACGCTGAGGAGAGAGAGACTCTACGCCAAATTGAGCAAATATGAGTTTTTTCGGGATCATGTCTCTTTTCTCCGACACGTCATCTCAGGAGAAGGTATCTCTGTGGATCCAATGAAGATCTCGGCCGTAGAGACATGGCCGACCCCTACCAATGTCTCGGAGGTAAGAAGTTTTCTTTGACTTGTCGGATATTACCGAAGGTTCGTAGATAACTTTACGAGGATAGTAGAGTTGATGACCCGCTTGACCTGTAAGGAGCAGGAGTTTATGTGGACGGAGGAGTGTCAGGTGGCATTCGATGAGCTGAAGAAGCGCCTGATCACAGCACCTATTCTGACCATCCCATCCTGATCAGGAGGATTCGTGATCTACAGCGATGCATCCGGGAAGGGATTGGGATACGTCTTAATGCGGGTGGCCTATGCTTCAAGACAGCTGAGGATCCATGAGAAGAATTATCCAATCCACGACTTGGAGCTTGTTGCGGTTTTCTTTGCCATGAAGCCTTGGAGACACTACTTGTATGGAGAAAGGATAGAGATATTCACAGACCATATAAGCTTAAAGTACGTCTATACTCAGAAGGATCTGAATCTGAGGCAAAGATGGTGGTTGTAGCTAATGAAAGACTTTGAGATCGAGCTGCAGTACCATCCAGGGAAGGCTAATATTGTAGCAGACGCCTTGAGCAGGAGGCCCATGGCGTACATGTTGATGACTCAATGCCATCTACTGGAGGAGCTGCGAGAGTTAGAGATAGAGGTGATATTGTCGGAGGTAGATGGCCAGTTAGCTAGACTTCAGATGCAATCTTCATTAGTTGAAAGAATCTGAGCCGCCTTGCCAACAGATGCCAGATTTCAGCGACTTCAACAGAGGACAGAAGCCGGTATGCAGAAGAGACTGCACATTCATAAGGACGGAACTCTGAGGTATAGAGATCGTCTCTACGTTTCCAATGGAGAGCTTCGTGAGGAGCTTATGATGGAGGCACATAGTTCGACAAACTCCATCCATAGAGGAGGTACGAAGATGTACAGAGATCTGAGACAACATTTCTGGTGGCATGGAATAAAAAGAAATATAGCCTACTTTGTAGCCAAGTGCTTCGTGTGTCAACAAGTCAAGGCTGAGCATCATAGGTCTGTAGGACTGCTCCATCAACTTCCGATACTGGAGTGGAAATAGGAGCACATCACTATGGAATTCGTTACGGGTTTACTTAGGAGTCCGAGTGGATATGATGTAGTTTGGGTGATAGTGGACTGAATCACCAAGTCAGCTCACTTTCTGCCCTTCATAGTGGGATAGTCTACAGAAGCCCTAGCTGAGATGTATATGAGGCAGATCCTACAACTTCGTGGAGTCCTGGTTAGTATAGTGTCTGATCGAGATTCGAGGTTCATATTGCACTTATGGCGGAGCCTGCATGAGAACCTTGGGACCCGTCTGAAGTTTAATACGTCATATCATCCCCAGACAGATAGGCAATTGGAGCACACTATTCAGACCCTGGAGGACATGTTAAAGGCATGCATGCTAGATTTTGGGAGATCATAGGAGGACCAATTGCATCTGGTGGAGTTCTCCTACAACAACAACAACTATCAGGCTAGCATCCAGATGGCCCCCTTCGAAGCATTATATGACAGAAAGTGTCATTCTCTAATATGTTGAGTAATGTGGGCAAGAGGCAGATACTCGGACCAGAGTTGGTGGTTCATACAGTAGAGAAGGTGAAGCAAATCCAAGTGCACTTAAGAGCAGCACAAGACCGACAGAAGCACTAGACGAACACACACCGTCGACCCCTGGAGTTTAAAGAAGGAGACCATGTCTTCCTGAGGATCTCATCTACCAGAGGTACCATCAGGTTTGGAAGAAGAGGGAAGTTGAGTCTAAGGTACATTAGACCCTTTGATGTGCTGGAACGGATTGGAGAGGTCGCCTACCAGTTAGCTTTGCCCCAGACATTGGATGGTGTTCATGACGTATTCCACGTATCTCATTTGAGAAGGTATATGCTAGATCCTAGCCACGTCCTTGACCACTCGAAGATCACTATCGGGCCAAGTTTGTCTTAATGAGGAGCAGCCGGGTAGAGATCTTGGATTGGAGGAAGAAGGTTCTGAGGGGTCAAACCATCCCTCTAATACGTATTGCTTGGAGGCATCATGCGCCAGGCGAATCAACTTAGGAATACGAGGATGCGATCCGTGAGCATTTTCCATATCTCTTTATGGGGCTAGGTATGCATGCATTATTTTTCAGTTATTTATATCTTTGTTGTTATATTAGGTGTCTAAATTTTGAGGATGAAATTCTCTAAGGTGGATAGCTTGTACGCCCTCTATAATATTTAAATTATAAATTTCTAATTATTAATGAATTCCTACTTTTATTTATAATTATCAAATGCACCTTGCCGTGACTTTTAATTTAGGAACACAAGACTAGTCGTTTTCTCAAAACCAATTTCATGCATGATCTAGTCGAGACACTCTGCACCCACGACCTTCATGTCCCACTTAAACACACCTCCTTGTGCTCCATTTTAATCGCATAACTTTCTTGACACAACACCCGATTTTGACTCATACCATGGAATCATATTTACTTTCGACTTAAATTGGGGACACCATTTTGACCCAAACATGTTGACCAAAAATATGGACATGACCCACATTAAGCCTACTACACATATGACACTTGTGTCCCATTCAATTGAGCCCCCACATATTACTTATTTATCTATGATCATAAATGACTTAAATTAAGCCATTGATTACATCTAGCCCGACCTTGACCCAACCCAACTCCAATAAACCAAACCAAAGCTTCATTTGATCCTCTCAAGAACAACAACACACACAACACCATTCAATTCCCAATAAAATACCAAATACCAAGCAAGGCGACTCCTAAAGCCTAATGGACAAAACTATTATTCATAAAGGCTAGATAAGAATTTCCCTCTTGAGACACTCCACTCCTCACCATTCAATGCTCACCATTTTTGGCCAAGCCAAATGGTGTCTTTAGGAAAGCAAACTTTAACAACTCCCCCCTCCATTTGAAAAGATTCCTCACATGCACTCCACTCTCTCTCCTATTCCCTATTAAAAAGCCACCAAAGCCATATATAGCCGGCCACACCAAACCCTTTCCCTTCAACAGCACACCAGCCCCTTCCTCTAATCCTAACTTATTCTTCACCTCCTCCACTTTTTTTTCTCTACCTCTCCCCCTACCTCCCTCTCTCTACCTTCCCTCTAACCCTAACATTGAACTCGAGCACCCCCACCACTTTCTCCGGCCGTACGAGAACGCTATCACGGCTAATAAGCTTGTCGTATGCCACGCCAGCATCGTCGTTGTCCCGTACACCCCCTCCCCCCAGTGACCCCAAGAGTGGCCCCTACACCGCCCAGGTCGCCAACCATTTCCAGCAACGCAAATGATGCTGCTACTGCAGCTGCTGCCGCATGTTGCTACTTCGGCTGCCACATTCACAGTCCCGCCACGCACACCGTTCGGCCACCGCCAAACCTCCCTGTAGCCCGACGACCCTCCTGGAGGGAGGTGCCGCCACCAGCAGCTCCCCCCGAGCCGTTTGTCACCGCCGGGCGACAACCACTATCGCGGTCGTCATCGTCTCCTCGCGATGACATGAAGCCATCCTGTGGCATTCATTGCTGTATCTGTCCTCCCCTGTACGCCCTCGCAACCGGGGTACGCCCCTACGACAGGAGGTACAACTCCTCCTTCATCCTCTTCCATTTGTTAAGTGTATATATAAACACATGTATATCAAAATACCTATCTATATATGAACCTTATATATACGTATCCAACTTTTTCCAAGCTTGTTAAATACAACAGCATGGTAACAGTATGGTTGAACCCATCCCATGCACATGGTTATGTGACATGGTAGCCTATAGGTGTATCAACACCTTCACCCTCATAATAATACAAGATATGTATCAACCATACATGCACTAAGAGACACTTCTCCTATATAGGTTGTTGATGTAACAGTAGAGTTATTACATGCACCAATACCTTGCTAACAAGTGTAGTGTCACCCATTGCAAACGCATATATTTTGTTAAGCACTTCATACATTTGTATGACTTGGCACATATATACCCTTGCCTAACTATAGTGATCATGCCATGAATCAGTAGACCTCTAAACCGATATATGCACATGTTATGACTTTTCTTCTTAATATTTATGTGACAACCATAGGTATCTACATACGGACACATGTCATTAATTAAGGAGCATAGGACACATGAGCACTATCACATAAATATGCCATTGCATACAGAGATATATAAGTTGCTTGACATGTTACGAGTATGTAAAGCTTTAGTCGTTATGCCAAGTGTGTATTGTATTTCATGACCGTTTAGCTCGACGCAAGAACGACTTGTTAACCACCCTTGGAAGAGTTGACTCATAAGTCAACCAGGCTTCCAAGAAAGGGGAAAGGGTTGCTCTTGTGTGTATAAGCCATATAAATGCCAACCCTAGCCTATGGATATTTGTTGCATTACTTGTTGGGCTTCATGATCAAGTCATGATCATGAAGGTTGAATGTTGATACGTAACGTACCGTAGCATAGCCTTTAACATATTTTACTTGTAAATACTTGTAGGTGCCCGTGACGATACGATCGAGACAGGAGGTACCAGAGCTTTGCTTGCATATTTCGAAGTTGTAGGCAAGTATACCTTGCCTTGTATTACTAGTTTAAATATAGTTATTTGTACTCTTGCTTGTTTGGACTTAACTAGATGAGACCGAGAATTGCCTCGGGTATAGTCGATGATGGCATCGACACCATGATATGTGTACTCAACTTAGCTCTAGATGACGTACCCTTAGTTATGGTGTTATTATTATGACTCCATGACCTTGACATGCTTTACGACACGACACCGAGTGAGATCATGTCATGGCACGAGCTAACACTCTCGACTGGCCATTAGTGCGAGTAGCACATGTGACGGCACATATACAGTAGTGACGGTTCTAGTTAGCTGACTTTGCATTGAGAGTAGATGTTCGGGCGTGGATACGACTTATACATTTCCTGGGTCAGGGAAGACAACTAGTAGACGTACGGGACAGACAATTATTTTATTTTAGCCTTAGTGTGACCCAGTTATGGGCTTGGTTGCCTGGTTAGGGACGTACATGCACTAGGGATATGTCCGGCAACGGCCACTAGCTGTACGCAAGGTACGGTCTGGAGGAATACTACTACATGTATCTTTACATCGACCCATGCTTCGACATCGGCCTGTGACCCGATGCCATTTCCTTACCTACCTACCCATACGTTCCAAAGTTGTTTTCACATGCATTCATTTAGACTGGTTAGCTTACCCCTTTATGTTTATATCAGTATTTACTTTATGGCATGTTACTTTTTTTATCTTGCTATATCCACAGAGGACCTGCTTGCTTTCCAGATCCCGACGAGCATTTGTACTCAATGATATACGGATTAGGAGTTGAGACAGGATATGTGGCAGAAGACTACGAGGTATTTTCTGAGGTGTTCCCTTGATTCAGGGTATGCTTCTATTTTGGCTGAAAGCTTTATTATCTAGCTAGATGTTGCTCTTGGCTAGTTATCTTTCCATTTCTAGTACTTTCATTCTGTTTTGTACTGTGAGTTTGTTCCCACCAGATTCTGGATTCATTTTGTTGTACTATGGATAATCAGACTACTTTGCATTTATTTCAGTATTTTCCTTTACTATTTCTGTGGATGAGATTTAGATGATTACCTACTATTTGTTAGCATAGTTACTTTTACAGCGTAGTACACCTAAGTGAGTCCATTAAATTAGGCAGCTCACTCTAGGTTGTATCAGTTGGACAGGTTATGCCCAAATCCCATAATTTTTGGGACTATAGCGTGACTGAATCTTAAACATGAATTCTGAGTACAATAGAATCTGGGGACTGGGGCGATGGAGATTAAATCTACTTCGACTTATTTACTCTATTGACGATCTGATGCAATAGTTGTTAAAGTTCGGTCGTTAATGAACTCTGGATAGCGAGGAAAACTTTATCACTGAAAGCTCTCTCTTACTCTTTGAAAGTTCTTAGAAAAGAAGAAGTGTACGTAGTCTCTCCTTGTGTCTATGCTCTGTGCGTGTTGTGCGAGGAAAAAACTGTCCTATATTTATAGCTTTTCTTCACTGGAATAGCCATGTGTGTATGTGTAGAAAATATACTATCTTCTGCCTCATAGATGCATGAAACTGGATAAGCGCATGAGCCTTAGGGTTAGTGGAGAGTGAGCATGCTCGAGAATCACATATATCTTGCCACGTATTTTGGGACATACTATACGAAACACTTCCATGTCAGCACACGATTTAGTTGGTGGAGATCAGCTATGCGTCAAATATATTGTTAGACGCATAGCAATTGTTTGCTTGATGTTTTTCTTTGAATAACTATGTGTCAGTCAACACTTAAACCCATAACTTTTCTAATTATTTACTGCAAAATACTAATTTGTAGAAGATGCATATAACTACTTCCTTTACACTGGCAAAGTGTAATGATAGAGATGACGAAATCACTGACATCTTCCTCGTAGTCTGAACATTGGATACTGCCCGAGGTTTGTCTCTTCACACAAAAGACAAAAGCACATCATGCGTCTGAATGAACCATGGATCTCTCTGGCCCTTCTTTGGTTAATGTGTCTTTTAGAAATTCTAAGTCTAACAGCTTCTGACTTAGGAACTTTGTATTTTAGGCACAAAAAATCTATGCGCCTTTTTAGTATTTTTTATGCTTCTACAGTCTCCAACCATAGTTGGGATCGTAGAGTCGGTCTACAGTACAGCTGATGTCTAGAAGACCTTGTCTAAGATGTACTCTGGAGCTAGAAGTACCATGATGATGATGATGATGGAAGTTAAGGAGAAAATTGATGGTACCATCAAGGGGAGAAGACAATACTCCAGTATACAGTGAAGCTATATCGCTTACGGGTGGACTTTGACCACTATGATCTTCTATCATTACAGAACCCGGTAGATGTTCTTCTTGGAAACCTGTATCCTAAGCATCAGCGGGTGGTTCATTTTTTCAAAGGCCTGAACTCGCAGTTTGAGGCTAGGAGGGCAGCAATGTGTCATCTTCCATCTCTTCCATCCCTAGATGAGGCTGTTGCATCGATAGAGCAAGTGGAGATCCCACAGAAGGTGATGAAAGACGAGCTCTCATCTGTTGTCTGCACGGTATTGGTGGTTGCTAGTACTCCGATCAGCAAAGACAGGGAATGCTACAATTGTGTGAAGAAAGGGTACCTCAGCTACAGCTGCTATCAACCCTACAATTTTGGTCATGGCCGAGGAAGTAGAGGACATAGAGGTGGACGTACAGGTCAAGGAGGTAGGGAACATGGTGGTGGAGGAGTTGTTAACCTAGTTATAGCAGAGGAGTCCCTGACCACTACTAAGATGATTGTGTTTGCCATCTCTTCGTGGTGCTTGGAGGAGAGCTTCAAATGTTGCAAACGAGAATGAAAGAAGGAATCCCTAAATAGGAATTTCCCAATTATACTTTTTTTTATCTTGGTTGTGATGGTGGAGGCTTGATTCTTTACTTTGTTGATAATCTAACGGTGAGAGAGAACTGTCGGGCTTAACTTCACTGGCTAAGGGGAGCAGTAAAAACTCTCTCTAGAATGCTCTGTAACTCTTGAGAAAATAGAAAAAACCGGGGGGGTTTGAATGGAGAGGAGCTCCTCTAATTTATAGCAGAGGAGAAGTAACCAAAACACGCGCCTGTCAGCGACATGCGCGTGTGTCTCTGATTGCCACATGGTGCCCTAAAACAGGATTCAGTTGCAACTGTCAGCACACTTCACTGATGTGGGGGTTGTAGCTGATAGCTATGTGTCATATTGTTGAGATTTGTTATTAGAGGAGATCTTGAATTTCTTAGAACCCGTTCTTCGGTGCGACTAGATCATCGACACATGGCACGTGCCTAATTCTACTGCAACCAACAAGACACCCATGCCTTGGAATCATTGTCCTAGGTGGCATGTGTTCATAGAGGAAGAGAACTACAAGCATGGGGGTAGAAGCACACGTGCTTAGGGGAGACTCTGGATGGCACGCACCTGGATGATCAGGCAACACGCGCCTGAGTAGTTTTCGACAACACATACCTATCCGGACTTTTTCCAAAATAAATAAACTTCGACTTCTAGGTTCATTCTTTCTACAAGAATTGAAGCGCTCAGCAGAAGCCTCGAAAGAAGCCCAACTCATTAATACAGCCTCGAGAAAAGCAACTGTGAGGCATAGGTAGAGATGCAAGGGATTGGACATGCCTGAGTAGGTAAGGTACGGGTAAAGGAGAGGCACACCCTTAGTGAGGCGTGAGTAGCATAGGTAATCATGACTCTTTGGTCTCTGTGCCTTGGCCATATTTTATACAGAGATTGAGGCATTCAGCCCAAAGCTCGAGAATAGGGCGTGGGTCATATGTCATCTAGTAGCACAATTTCCAGATGAGGAGTGAGTGACATTATGCCTATGTGGGGCGTGAGCAATACGGCTTTTCAATGAGGCATGGGTAAAATGAGACGCGGGTACTCTTTTGCTTTTAAGGCGCGTGATCCATGCTTCTACAAGACCCCCTTCAAAATTTTCTAACTTTTTGAATAAAGTTATAAATACTTTGAATCAGAAGCATGGTGCGCGCATGACGTCAATACATGAAACTTCTGGGCGTAGCCCTCGCTTTGGCCAGGCAGTCAAATCTGCTATGAGATGAGAGCAGTTAATTCGGTCAATTCAAAGTATCGACTGTTCGTTTTACCTAAACACACATCATTTGAGGCCTATAAATAGGTGTTAAGAAGAACCTTTAAAAATCGATCGACACGAGAGTCGAAGCGTTAGATTCATCACCATTAATGTAAGGTTTATTGCATTAAGTGTAGGCATAAGCATGTTGAGGCTATACATAGGGGCTTTTGGATGGAGTTTTTGCTCGTTCTTTTCCTTCCCCTTTATTCTATGATCGACGTCAAGGCTTCCCAAACTCCTATCTTTGTTGGAGAGAAGAGCAAACTCAAGAAAAAAAAAGCCATCCAAAGCTCTCACCGGCACGCCGCTCGACGTCGGCATGGTGTACTCTGCTGTTGAAGGTAGGTGATCTACTATGAAAGGAAGGAAAAACATCATCTTGGAAGCCATAATAAGCGGGTGCGTATGACTTGGCTTCCTGGAGAAATATGTATGAATACTGACATATTGGGGCATTTATCACAATGATACACGCTCAGACTTCTGTCATGCCCCATAGTGTGTGCATACTATTAAGGCGTTCATCACTGTGCTTCTCGAACTTTTGTCGTGTGCCATAAGCGCGTGTGTAGTATTAAAGGGACACGCCTAAATACTTTCATCAACTGCTGCCCGGACAGGCTTCTGTCGTGCGCCATAACATGTATACGCTGTCAAATAGATGTACTGATGCATTTTAACAATGAGCTGCATGCCAAGAATGTTGTCATACGCCGTTGTGCATGTGCGTTGTTCCAAAGGACATGCTTGACACATTCACCTCATATCGTGCACACAGGGCGACTTTAAGCATGTGATTTCCCTCCCTAAGTCTTTTTTTTCATATTGATTATTTTATTTGCCTTTGTGCAGACCATGTCTCAACTCACGTCGACTCAGATGGAGCATGGAAAGACATCATAAGTCAGTTGATTTAAAGAGATGACCGCTCTAATGTAGGATTTTGTTACCAGATCAGAAGAAGTGATCCTCATTCACACAACACTCTAGCTGTCTTTACTCCCGAGACGAGTCGTATTGTCCACCGATCTACAGGGTTAGGATTGATTATCCAGTTTGAAGCCCTACTTTCCAGCAGCTCATTCGCATGGCCGAGGTGACCATCCTGCACATTCGAGATGGCGTTCCTGCTTGTCTTAAAAATTAATGCAGGCCCAGTGCGGGAGATTTGTCACATTATTGCCCACTCTGCAATTGAGATTTATCACATCACTGCCTTCTACAGGGAGCATTTGTCACATCACTGCCCTCTGCAGGGGGAAGGAGTGGGCCAGAATCTTCTGAAGTGATTTTCATGTAATCATGAATATCAACGAAAAATCCAAATAGATTTCCAATACATGTAGTAAAAAGTCAGAACATGTAATAGATTTCCATCAGATGTAATCATGAATATCAATGAAAAATATAATATCCTTTGGCTAGTTTATGTGAGCTTCTTGTGATTGTGGACTTTTACATAGGAATTTTGTGGACTCGCCATCCTCAATGCAAAAAATGCAAATATTAAGTAGAGATAATAGGCGCAGTGAGATAATTAATCGAGGGGTGAGAATGTTTGTTCGGAGGTAATATGGACATGACAAAAATGAGATTCTAGGTAGGTGACTTACTCAGAGGTCGAAAGAACGTGGTAAGAAACGTAAGAACAACTCAAAGGTAATATGGACACGTTTGTTTTTCTAAGAATCTTTTTTGTGGACTTATCAAGGCCACATGTGGGTGATAAGTTTAGAATGACAATTTTATCAATAGAGGTAATATGGACGTGTCGAGAGGTCAGAATGTATACTCAGAGGTAATATGGACATGGTAGACATTCAAATACGACAAATATAGGAGTGAATGTTGGCCCATTGATCATGGTCAAACCTAATTTTAATAATTGATCTAAACATGTCTCGATATAAGGGCTACTTGGACGACTGTTGAGAACTGCTCCTGCTACCGTTCATGGCATGAAGTCGTTTGGACGTATGAGTCTGTATTTCCATTATCAATATAATTTCACAATTTATTGAGTCTAAGAATACAATGTACACTAAGTCATACTGATAGGCTTCCCCCAAATATTTTCAAAATATCCTTGTTTTGAAAATAAAACCATTTACAAAAGTTCCTAACTGCTTGACTTTTCAAAAAGTACCAAAACCTGACTTGCAAAACCCTAACAAATCAACTCTGGACACCAAAAGAATTCGTCCCGAGTTCTGCCCGAATTCGCCCAGAGTTCGGTTAGTGGACGTTGGATTTTGAACCTAGTCTTCCTGTAGTTACGGATGCAACGGCTATCTACTGAGATTCCCTCAAAGAATTCTGTCCGAATTCTGTCTTTGGAAAACCTATAAATAGAGAAGAATTTCTACCATTTCAACACACCTCTCTTCTCTTCTCTCTAAGCCTACTACGGTATTCCAAAGTGTTCTAAGCTCTTTCATTTTCAAATCCCAAGCCAGTTAAAATCATCTGTCGAATTGCCAGTATGGTACGGTCTAGACATTTCAGAGTGATTGTAATCAGAGGCTTGATTGAAGAAAGATACATCACAATTAAATTTGGTCGAGTACTTCGGAGCATTGTAGAAGTTGTAAGAACTTCGTATGAAAACTTGTGGCATTTTTTCAAAGTGGATTTCAACTAGAAGCTGGAGTTCTTCCAACTAGACTAGTCCTCACAAGAGGGAAACTAGTATACATCCTTATGTTTGTGTTTTCTCTCTGATCTCTACTTTTACATTTTTTATATCTGTGATATATATTCTGTGATCTTGTTGCTGAAATAGCTAATTTTTTGCTGCCTACTCTATTCACCCCCTAGAGTATAGCGCTTTACATCTTGTTCCTACAATTGGTATCAGAGCAGGTTACAGAGGTAAAATGAGGTAATACTGTTATTATATTCTTACCAATACTGCTATTACATATGATCACTATATCACTATGACACCTGTGAAATTCATAAGTGAAGGCAAGCCATAATCAGACCCCACTATTTGATGGTACCAATTACACATACTGGAAAACAAGCATGTGTTTCTTTTTAAAATCTCTAGATTTTAACTTATGGTCTATTGTGATTAATGGCTATAAAAAGCCACCTCGTTTTCTTGTTAATGGAGAATTGGTTGAGAAACCCCATGACAAATATAGTGAAGCTGAAAAGAAATAGGCCAATCATGACGCACATGCTATTAACGCTTTGTTTTGTGCTTTAGACATAACTGAATTTAACAGGGTGTCTACTTGCACAACATCCAATAAAGTGTGGAAACTTTTTGAAGTTACTCATGAAGGCACAACTCAGGTCATGGAGTCAAAGATCAATAGACTTACTCAAAAGTATGAGGCATTCAAGATGAAGCCAAATGAATCTGTCACTCAGATGTTTACAAGATTTCTGGATATTGTAAACCCTCTGTCTTCCCTAGGCAAGGAATACAATAACCATGAGAAGATTCGCAAACTACTACGAGCTCTCACGAAGAACTGGATTCCAAAGGCTACTAAAATTATTGAAGGAAACGACCTCACTACTATGTCTCTTGAAATGCTCACGGGTAAGCTACTCACTCACGAGATAGAACTTCAAGACTTTAAAGAAGTTGCACCAAAGGAGAAGTCAGTCACCCTTAAATCTCAACACAGAAGATCTGTCAAAGAAGATTCCGACGATAGTGATTCTGACTCTGAAGATCAAGCTCTCCAAGTAAAAAAAGCTTCAAGACGTTTATAAGATTCAACTGAAGAACAAAAGAGCACAACAACAACAATAGCAACAATGAAGAAGATCCAATTTGCTACGGTTGCAAAAAAAAGATACATCAAAAAGGAATGTCCGACAACATCATCATCAACCAAAAAGGGAAATAGATATAAAAAGGGTTACTTGAAAAAATCAACATCCAGAAGATATGCTAACACAAGCATATGACATGAAAGTGAAGCTAGCAATTCAGAAGATGAACAATCAGACGACGCTGCAAATGTATGCTTAATGGCATATGATCAGGTAAACACTAACCCCCTGTTTGATACATATGATAATTTTACCATTGAACAGTTAGGTGAAACCTTTAGTGACCTCTTAGGTGACTACAGAAAACTGCATAGCAAATACCAAAACTCTAAGAAGGTACTCAAAGAGTACAAAGGTGAAATAGGAAGACTTACCAACCTACTAGCTGAGGTTAGAAGTAATGATAATTATAGTAATGTAGGTGAGCTTTCTTCTGTCAAGTTGCAATTACACGAGACTACAAGGCTATCCAAAGAGAAAGACAAGACCACTACCAAACTAGAGGAAGACTTACTCAAAAAGAAGAAGAGTCTTCAGCAAGTACTAGTCAAAAATGATGCACTCACAGCTGACTATAATACACTTTATGACACTTCAAAAAAGTTAAAAATTAGGTTAGGAAAATAGTTTGAGGTTGCTGCTTCCTATCCTAACACGTGTCACTTACTGAAACACCGAAACACTGTCAAACCAACACTGTCAGACCAAACCCAACCAAACCTTTGCTCAAGAAGACTAATAGGCATGCATTCTATTACAAATATCCAGCTAGAAAACCAAGACCTACTAATCATACACAACATACTGCATCTAACACTCAACATGCTAGATGTTATTATTGTGGCACCATTGGTCATATCTCTCCTGCATGTAGAATAAAAAAGCTAGTTAATTTGAAGATATGTACATGGATACCAAAGACTAACATTTTAGGACCCTACAAGAAATGGGTACCAAAAGTTTCATCTGCAAATTCTTTTGTAGGTGGAACACCCTACGCATGCTAGAAGCAAATGGATCCTCGACAGCAGTTGCACACAGCATATGACCGGTGATGCTTCTTTATTCGCAATACTGTCGAAGAAGAAAGAAGGATACGTCTCCTTCGATAATAATCTTAAAGGGTATGTAGTAGGTATCGGCAATATTGGTAAGGCTCCTTATCCTGTGATTAAAGATGTATGTTTAGTAACCGAGTTAAAATATAACCTACTCAGCATAGGCCATTTAGCTGACCATGGTTATGGTATTAACTTTGTCAAATACAAATGTACTAAAGTTGATAGCTCAACTGGTAGTACTATCTTTGAAGTATTAGGGAAAATATATATGTTTTCTATTTGTTGGAAAATGCAAACAAAGCAGGTAGATGCTTAATCGCCAAAAATGGTAAGAGTCAACTATGGCATATGAGACTCGATCATGCAAATATGGACACAATTTCAAGACTATCCACGAAGAAATTGGTACGAGGCTTACCGGACATAACCTTCAAGAATGATACGGTATGTAGTGAATACGAAAAGAACAAAACTACCCGATCCACATTTAAGTCCAAAAACCCTGTAAGTACCATTAGACCTCTATAATTACTCTATATGGATTTATTTTGGCCTAGTAGAATTGCTAGCCTAGGTGGTAAGTTATATGCATTTGTAATAGTAGATTATTTCTCTAGATACACGTGGGTATACTTTCTCGCACGTAAAAACGATGCATTGTCTGAATTCGTCTCCTTTTACAAAAAAGTTCAAAATAAAAAAGGATTCATGATCACTCGTATTCGAAGTGATCATGGCGGCAAATTTAAGAATATAGAATTTGAGCAATTTTGTGACACACACGATTATATGCATGAGTTCTCCTGCCCTAGGACTCCACAACAAAATGGAGTTATAGAACGTAAGAACAGGACACTATCTGAAATGGCTAGAGTTATGTTAAACAAGTTTAGTCTACCTAAATACTTTTGGGCTGAAGATGTTAATACAGCTTGTTATGTTCTTAATAGGTTCTAAGTTGACCTAAATCGAAGAAGACTCCCTATGAGTTATGGTTTGATAGAACACTCTCAGTTTCTTACTTCAAAATCGTTGTTTGTAAATGTTTTATTCTTAATACTAAAGATAATTTGGAAAAGTTTGACAAAAAGGCTGATGAAGGTATATTTTTAGGTCATGCGACCAAAAGCAAAGGGTACCTAGTCTTCAACAAAAGGACTATGATCATCGAAGAGTCGATGAACATCACTTTTGATGAGCTAAATCAACAAGCGATCAATGATGATGATGAAGACATCAGTACACCGAGCACAACACCTATAGAACCTTTAATCACAACACATGTAGAACCACCAAGCAGAGCACGTACAGAACCAGAAGCCGGAACCAGCTACCTTGAGAGTCTGTCAAAAAGAAAGAAGTTTATGGTTGACCATCCCAAGGACTTGGTAATAGGTGAGATTACCAAGGGTGTAAGTACTCGTTCTTCTAAGAGATATAGTTTTCTGTGTTGCATTTATTTTGCAGCTAGAACCCAAAACTATTGAAGAAGCATAAAACGATAATTTTTGGTTAGATGCGATGCAAGAGGAATTAAACCAATTTGAACAGAATCAAGTTTGGGAACTTGTTCCCAAGCCCATTGATCATCCGGTCATTGGCACCCGCTGGGTATTCCAAAATAAACTCAATGAGAGTGGTTTAGTCACTCGTAACAAAGCCCGACTCGTAGCTCAAGGGTACAACCAAGAGGAAGGTATCGAATACGATGAGACCTATGCCTCAGTTGCAAAATTAGAATCCATTCGCATGTTATGTGCATTTGTATGTTTTCATAATTTGAATTTTTTTAAATGGACGTAAAAAGTGTATTTCTTAACAATTTTATAAAAGAAAAAGTTTATGTAGCTCAACCTCCAAGATTTACTAATTTTAAAAACCCTGACTATGTTTTTAAGTTGAAGAAAGCCTTTTATGGTCTGAAACAAGCCTCTCGTGCTTGGTAAAATCGTTTAAGCTCTTTTCTACTTGATAACGGTTTTACAAAAGTGAAGGTTGACACTACACTGTTTATAAAATCTTTGAAAGAAAATCTTCTTTTAATTCAGATTTATGTTGATGATATTATCTTTAGATCTACTGATGAGTCCCTTTGTCAAGAATTTTCAAAGTGTATGCAGAATGAGTTTGAGATGAGCATGATGGAAGAATTCAAATTCTTCCTTGGACTACAAATCAAACAAACCAACAATGGGACGTTCATTAATCAAGCCAAGTACACAAAAGACTTACTAAAGACGTTCGATCTGAAAACCGTCAAACCTCTTGGCACTCCAATGGCAACTTCAACTAAGCTTGATATTGATGAGAAATGCAAACCGGTCGACATACGTAAGTATCGAGGTATGATTTGTAATTTACTTTATTTAACTGCTAGTGTCCCTGATATAATATTTAGTGTTTGCTTGTGTGTACGTTTTCAAGCTAACTCTAAGGAATCACACTTGTGCGCAGTTAAGCGTATATTTCGATACCTTAAAGGCAATTCTTTTGTCGGCTTATGTTATCCCAAAACCACGTTATTTGACCTAATCGGTTACTCGAATGCTGATTTTGCTTGCAAAGTAGATAGAAAAAGTACTAGCAGCACGTGTCATTTCCTAGGTAAGGCTCTAGTCTTTTGGTTTAGTAAGAAGCAAAATTTTGTCGCATTATCAACTACTGAGACTGAGTATATCGATGCAGGACGTTGTTACGCACAAATATTTGGACGAAGCAAACCTTAGTAGACTTTGGTTTACAGTATTCACACATATCCATTTTCTGTGACAACACTAGCACTATTAATTTGACTAAGAATCATGTATGTCATTCTCTCACTAAGCATATTGAGATTCGACATCATTTTCTTAGAGACCATCAAACAAATGGAGATATAAACCTTGAATATGTAGACACAAAGAACCAATTGGCTGACATCTTTACAAAACTATTAGCGAAAGATTGTTCAATTGTTTACATCAAAAATTAGAAATTTTAGATGTCAATAATATTAATTAATTTTATTTTATTAATTATTTTTCAATATACAAAAACTATTTTCGAGACAAGCCTACAAAGGGTCTGTCTGTCACCAAGACCAAGATCGAAGCAAAACGGTACTTAAGTGTTCCTCTGTGAACCTCCGTTAGCTGGGACAGTCCCCCTATAGCTAATCTGAGAAAGTCGTTACGTAACAAAATTTAATTCATAAAATAATATTAATTATATTAATTAAAATTTAAAATAACTAAACTTGGAATTAAATAATTGAAAAAGGATTGATGAATATAAAGTGACATTTTTTCTGTATAAAAATACCTCAACAGAACCCCAGGCGAACTCACACCGAATTCGGTCCGAGTTCGACCTGAGTTATGTTAGTGTCGGTTGTTTTTAAGTCAGATTTGAATGTGGCCTCTCTTATCATCACCTTATCCTCTTCCAAACAGAGCAGCAGCCACGCCCAAAGCTCCACAAACCCTAGCTTTTCAACTTCGATTTCTCTCAAATCCTTTGAAGTTTTTCATCCAAATTTTGGATTCATGCGTGAAATCTCGTTCTCTTCCACATACTCAATTTTTAGAAGCTATAACTTCCTCCTTCTCTCTATTTTAGTTTCACAAATTTTTATATTTTTCTAGAAATCATGCCTAGGATTCAAAACCCCTTCAAAAGAAAGAAGATTGCGGCTAGCGAAGAAGCCTCATCTTCGGATCCTATCCAAGGATTGATCTTTTTGCCGGTCCAATCGGACGATGGGGCGTTCAATGAGTTTTTCTTCAAAACTCATGACCAATCCCTATTATGGTATGCAGATTTCTCTATTCGCAACATATGTCCCGGTGCACCAATCAAGTGGACTATCTTTTCGAATCATAGAACTTATTTTGAAGTACTAGGATTGCACAACCTTGCCACTCACTCATTTTCTATTGAAACCAATGTTATTCGATTATTTTATTGCAATTTCACACTTGACACTTTCAATGTTAAGAGCCGTGTTGTTGGAATAGATATTCAATTTAATGATGTCAACCTGGCGAAAATCCTTGATATACCAAATAATGGTGTTCCGCTAGACGATATCACTGAATTTGAATTTTTCGAAGATACGACTTTAAACAGTTTCAAGAATGAACTTTGTTCGCCTAATCAAGTTCGTTCTGAAAAGTTCAAAGCTGCACATTTGAACTTATTCTTCTATGAATTGCATCGCATCGTCTACTCCACTATCTTATCCAAATCCACTTCCAAGGACGATGTGACCACCCTTGAAATGTCTACTTTATATCATATTCATAAGGGGATTCCATTTTCTGTCCTAAGACGATTATTCAGATGATGGATCGTTGTCGCGAAAGGCACAGGAACCATGCTTATGCGATGATTCTTCTAATCAACTTCTAGCACTTTGACATTGATCTATCCACTTGTGCTTGTGACTCTGAGCCCAAGTATCTTCAGCTATCTCGTCGTAGCGTAGTTGTTCCTCCTGCTCCTCCTATTACACCACCTCCACCTCCTCAGGATTACCCTATGTCTTTTGAGGGTCTCCACCAGCACTTATCTGATATGCGGTATGCTCAGCTAGACGAGCACAACTCTTTGTGAACGTTTGTGAATGACACATTGAGGGAACGTGAGTTTCAAGATGCTAGTCGATTTCAGGCCTTGGCAAACTCCTTTATGGATCTGTATTTTACCCAGACTGGTCTGCATGCCAGTTCTTTTCCATGAGATCGCACTGTCTTTGGCTACTGTTATGAGGATGAGACGGTTCGTCACTTCTTTGAGCCCGGTAATGCTTATGACTGGTATCAGGGTTCTAGTGCTACTCCACACCCTTTTTATAGAGCTGGCACTTCTGGAGCTGGTCCTTCTGGACATGGTGGCGATGCTGATCGCGATGATGATGATGATGACTCTATTTAGCTGCTAAGGATTATGATCTAGACGTTATTATATTTTGTCTAGATGGTATCTGATTAGACTATATATTTGTCTATGTATACTTGTAAATACTCCGACATTCCAAGATAGTACTTTATCTTTTATTTATTTTAGCACTGTGACTGTTTGCTGAGTTGATATTTTTTAAAATCTTATTAGTACATATTTACTATTTCAGTGTGTATTGTCCTCTTTTTCTTTGTATGTACTTCTCATTCTATGCATAGCATTTTTATCTAAGTTTATGCTTCCTTCATAGAATTGCCTGTGAAATATATGTTATTTTTATATATTTTCAGTATTTCTTCAATGTTTGTTTCTTAAGCATGGATTGCGGGGGGCTTCTCTCTTTGCAATTATTTTGCTAAGTGACAACATGGGAGAAAATGGATCTAACATCTATTACAGGATACATGATTATTTTTGAAGAGACAGTACAGTACAGAACAAAACAGAACAATTATTTTTCAAATTTTAATATTTTTGTCAAATCAAGATCAAGATGTTATATCGGTCAAGATTTATCAATTATCAAAATGAGGGAGATTGTTGGCCCATTGGTCATGGTCAAACCTAATTTTAATAATTGATCTTACCCTGTCTCGATATAAGGACTACTTGGACGACTGCTGAGAACTGCTACTGCTACCGTTCAAGACATGAAGTCGTTTTGTCGTATGAGTCTGTATATTCATTATCAATATAATTTTCATAATTTATTGAGTCTAGGAATACAATGTACACGGAGTCGTACTGGCAAATAGGCTACCCCAAAATATTTTCAAAATATCCTTGTTTTGAAAATAAACCCATTTACAAAAGCTCCTAACTGCTTGACTTTTTAAAAGGCCCAAAACCCGATTTGTAAACCCTAACAAATCAACTCTGAGTTCGGCCCGAATTCACCCCGAGTTCGGTTAGTGGACATTGGATTTTGAACCTAGTCTTGCTGCAGTTATGGATGCAACGGCTATCTGCCGAGATTCTCTTAAAGAATTCAGCCCGAATTCTGCTCAAATTTTGCCTGAATTATGTCTTTGGAAAACCTATAAATAGAGAAGAATTTCTTTCATTTCAACCCACCTCTTTTCTCTTCTCTCTAAGCCTACTATGGTATTCCAAAAGTGTTCTAAGCTCTTTTATTTTCAAATCACAAGCCAGTTACAATCCTCTAGTCGATTTGCCAGTATGGTACGGTCTAGAAATTTTAGAGTGATTTTAATAAGAGGCTTGATTGAAGAAAGACACTTCACAATTAAAGTTGGTCAAGTACTTCGGATCAAAGCTTGCGTTGTAGAAGTCGCAAGAACTTCGCATAAAAACTTGCAGCATTTTTCTATAGTGGATTTCAACTAGAAGCTGGAGTTCTTCCGACTGAACACAAGAGGAAAACCAGTATACATCCTTGTGTTTGTGTTTGCTCTCTAATCTCTACTTTTACATTTTTATATCTGTGATATATATTCTGTGATCTTGTTGCTAACAATTTTTTAAATAGATAATTTTTTGCTGCCTACTCTATTCACCCCCCCTCTAGAACATAGCGCATTACATCTCATTCCTACAGTGAAGGTTACAGTTAGGGGCACTTTCACTCCCATCTTTGTTTAAACATAATATTTTTTAAGGAACTTGTCATTGATAGGCATCATCTCTCTGTTGGGTTTCGCTAGCCGGTACGCATTGTTAGAATAGACCGTTTCTACCACAAACAGTCCTTCCCATATAGGCTAGAACTTTTCGGCTGTCTTGTGGGTCATAATCATTGGCCTTCTAACTAATAAGACAAGATCATCGACCCGAAATGAACTTTTTTTTAACCTTTTTGTTGAAGGCTCCCGAGATTCTTGATTGGTATAGCTCAATACAATGTTGAGTTAGGAAGCGTTTCTCGTCGAGTGCTTCTAACTCTTGTAGTCGTAAGCGATGATTATCTTCAGTAGTCATATGACTATTAAGAGCCACTCATATAGAGGAGATTTGATGTTTCAGAGGGAGTACAATTTCGCTTCCGTATACCAGGGAAAATGGCGTACTACCAGTAGGTGTTCGGACTATAGTTCGGTAAGCCCAGAGGCATCACCAAGCTTCTCATTCAAGTCGCGCTTGTTAGACGACACGACTTTCTTAAGGAGTTTGATAATCATTTTGTTGAAAGCCTCGGCAAACCCATTTGCTGCTGGGTTACATACAGTTGAGGCTATACTCTAGATCCGATTTTGGTCGCAAAATCGACGAAAGACGCTACTAACAAATTACGAGCCATTGTCGTGGATGATCCTCCAAGACAACCCGAACCGGTAGATGATGTGATGTTTAAGGAACTTAAATCACCTTCAAGTTTTTTACGTCAACGAGCGGTATTGCTTCCGCCTACTTAGAAAAATAGTTGGTTATACCCAAAATGAACCAGTGACCTTTTGATGACAGTGGGGTAATCGTGTCGATGATATCCATCCCCCATGCCTCAAAGGGTCAGGATGCAACTGCCGGTTGTAAGAATTCTGCCAATTGGTGGATGAAGTCTACATGTATTTGGCACATTCGGCATTTCTTAGCGTACGCCAATACATCTGCTATCATTATGGGCCAGTAGTAACCTATGCGTCTGAGTCGGTCCTAAAGCGTAGGACCTGGTTAGTGGACTCTACAAGTACCATAATGAGCTTTACGAAGTTCTTCCTTAGCTTCTGTACCTGATAAGCATCAGAGTAGGAGATCGTCAAAGGAACGACGATATAACATTTTAGTTTGAACGTCGCAATAGAACCGAAATGAGCGTCTTCTGACGGAAGCTGCTTTCTTTGCGTTGTCTTGCAAGATTTTGTAGATCACAAAATCTATAAAGGGGGACCACCAGTCTCGAACATCTACATTCGTATCCGTAGAATGGTAGGCTTGTATGCATAAGTTATTCTTAGGGCACACCAGCTCTTAACCGATCACCATGATTATCTGCTGAGTTTTGACAAGTGCTGTTAATGAGGCTGCAAGACCAGCCAAGATGTCGGCTTCCAGGTTTTGTAATCGTAGGATATATTCTATAAAGAATCTCGTAAAGGTAAAGATTATTGAGATCATCGCCTGGTGGTACAGGATCAGGTTTTTATGCCGGACCTCGTACTATCCTCAGACCTGGTTTACTATTAGCTGAGAATTGTCGTAACCTTCCAGGAAGTTGACCCCCAGCTCTTAGCTAGCCGAAACCCTATAATGAGAGTGTTGTACTCGGCCATATTATTAGAACATGGTTCTAAGAGTGAATATGCTCGATGGATGACCAAGTCGTCAGGGAAGATTAATACTACTCCTACTCCAGCCATGATATCACCTTTAGGTCCTGTCCTTGAGGCACCGTCAAAGAAAAGTCACCAAACTGGCTCTTCCATTGTGACGTGGGCTTCTATTACTTTATTTAGAATATCCTCATAAAGTTTTGATGTTTCAGCTACGGGGTGAGCAGCCAAGAAGTCGGCTAATGCTTGGCCTTTGATCGCTTTTTGTGGGACAAATACCATATCATAAGGTGACAATAGTATTGCCCATGTAGCAAGGCATGAATCTAGCGTTCTCGATTTAGTCATAAGGACCCTAAGGGAGTTGACCGAGAAATAACGTGGATCGTCTGGCCCACTATGTAATGATAGATTTTCTGAACGACAAAAACTAAGGCAAGACATTCTTTCTCAACAAGAGTATATCTATGTTCAGCTCCAACCAGCTGCCGACTGAGCTAGTAGATAGCTTGCTCGTGGCCTGCATCGCTGTTCTGGGCCAATAAAGCACCAAAAGAATAATCCATGGCTCGGACGTATAGTAAAAAGGGTTTTTCCATGACTGGTGCCACTAAAACTAGAGGGTTCGTGAGGTACCCCTTAATGTCTTTGAAGGCTCGTTGGCACTCTTTGGTTCAGATATAAGATACTCCTTTCTTCATTAGTTCAGTGAAGGGCTTACAACATCTCGAAAGGTTGGAAATAAACCTTCAAAATTTTGCTAAGCACCCTTGAAGACCGCGAAGTTCACAAAGATTCTTCGACGGTTGCATTTTAATGATAGCTTTTATCTTCTCAGGGTCAACATGGATACCCTTTGAAGTGATGATAAAACCCAAGAACTTACTGTTGGACACCCCAGGAAGGACTTGGTTGGGTTCATCTTCAATTGGTGTACCCTCATCAAGTCAAAGACGGTCTTTTAGTCATGAAGTTGGTCACCACGGAAATGACTTTTGACAGCGATGTCATCAATGTAGCATTCGACTGTCTTATATAAGTGTTTACGAAATATGATACTCATGGCTTGCTGGTATGTAGCACCTGCATTCTTCAGGCCAAAGGGCATCACCATGTAACAGAATACCCCGATCGGAGTACAGAACAACGTATATTTTTTTGTCCTCTAGGAACATCTTGATTTGGTTATAGCCTGAGTAACCATCCATGAAGGACATACGCTCAAACCCACAGGTGTTGTCAACCATCACATCAGTGATAGGTAACAAGAATTTATCTTTTGGACAAGCGGCATTCAGGTCACAAAAATCTATACAGACTCAGATCTTCCCGTTCTTCTTGACGACTGGGACAATATTGGCTACCCAATCCGGTTTTGTTCCTCATGGATGAAGCCACTATATATTAGTTTGTTTACTTCAGCTTCAATAGCGTTCGTAACATCCGGGCAAAACTACTGATGTTGTTGGTTTATTAGCTTAGCCTTAGGTAAAATGTTTAATCTATGCATGGCAATGTTTGGGTCCAAACCTGATATATCTTAATAATTTCTAGCGAAGACATCTATGTATTCTCTTACAAGTTTGATGATAGATTCACGGTCTTCTCCTTTTAAGCTTTTGCTAATGAAAATCGGCTTAGGAGAAGAGTCATTTCCCATATTGACTTGTACGACCTCATCTTTGGTGGGAGGTTTGCATTGTTTGAAGCGTTTCTCCCATTAGGAATCAAGTTGTTGAGCCCAAGGTTTAACTTCGAAGGGCTCGAAGAATTGGTCATCTTCATCGATCTTGTCTACGGATGTCATATTCACTGATAATGTTTTTCAGAGTGCCTCTTTGATGCTAACGTTGGAGTCACAAGAAGATTTCGAAGAGTACAGGTATGGTTCCTCCTTGGATCAGGGAAGTTCAGGAATCTTAAATGAAACGTACCCTAGTCCACAGCGGGTCTTGTGGTAATATTGGTCAAACTCTCCCTTGGGGACATTAATCTTAACTGACAAGTGTCACCCTTACCGTAGTTGAGGCCAATATTGCTATTCAAGTCATACCCCATCTTCTGGATGATACGTCGGGCTTGAGGAGTATAGTGGTGAGTTTGCACCGTACCGATTTCATCTTCTGACTCACAAGGAATATGGGTCCGAGAGCCTTCCACTCGACCGAAGATAATGGGCTTCTCTTCCCTTTTTCTGGCCAGCACTATGAAATATGCGACGCAAATCGGGAGCACTTGGCTTATAGAGTAAGCGGACACGATTTGTGTCTAAACAACCTCAAATTTTGCTCAACAGAATTTGCAGCGAAGGAAAAACTCAGAATAATTCAAAGGCATTCATTTATTGATAAATTAAAACAAGTCGTCTTCTGGGATTACATTGTCAAACGCAGGAAAATAAGGTACAACCAGATCCTTCATGTCACGATCCATATCCGGTGTAGGGGCATGAGTGCGTGACAGCACCCAGTCTACGCCGCAGCATCGATGATAGAATGCTGTCTAGGTCTAACTATCTGACTAATAATTATAAATATCATTACCTGTCGAGGTAGTCAACTCAAAACGGAGGACAGGTAATGACAATATATTCATACTCAATCATAATACTCTAAGAAAGATAAATGATACGAAAGATAAACACAACATGATATGAAATATCCAGAAAAGTCTAACATAAAATAGTACAAGTCCCGAAAGTCTAAGAGCTAACAATCTCAAAATACAAGTCTCTAAATAATAAACATGCCAAGAGTCGTCAACTGGAGACAAAGTTCGGTACAAATCTAGTCTACCGAATCGCTATGTAATCTCCTTGACCGGGACTAGACTCTTATGAATCAGAGTCTCCCGATCTATACCTACTACATTTGAAGGGCCGAAATAAGTAGGGACTCATTCTCTACATCATTTGAAAAATAAATCCAGCTAGGATTAGAGCGAATATAACAGTAAATAGAAAGAATATACAAGGAAAAATGACATGTACATGAGCATAGTAAGACATGAGTAAGACTGTAGATGAGTGTAAGAGCAAGAGAACAATGTATATCATGTACAAGAATCAAGAATAATACTATCTATGTGAGTGAGCACTAGTTTCAACATGTGATCGGCTTAGGAACTTGATATAAGGTTTATGGCCTGGTTAATCGTACGTGCGGTATATGATTAATACTATTCAAGGGACTTGATGCAAGGAGGGTATTGATCACATATCTACTCTAATACTCTCCGCCCTCGACTAGTATGGTGGATCCAACCATGGCACGTTACGACACGAGATTCTCTGTGAAGGTCGTGAGCCTTCACAAGAATCGGTGTCCATACAATGCACAAGAACAACAACAAGGCTCGCACAAGATACACCAAGATATACATAGAATAATATCTCATGACGGGATCCAGAAATACCAATCCGTGTAACCAATGTGTCAAGAAATCAAGGATATCTACACTAAATACAAGAAACATAGAAGATATCATAAAACATGAAATTATCAGAGAATGTTCCCGCCTGAGATCCGGTATGGAATATCAACAGTGTCTGATACGGTGCCTCGAAGACCTAAATATGGAATAACAATACTAATTTATGTTTTGGAATCATAAACATGTTGTACAAGGTCAATTGGGTCAATACCTTGCTATACCAGGTCAATCTAGGTTAAACCTAGGTTTACTAGTCTATACTAGGCCATACCAAGTCATATCCTTATGTACCTATCTATATTATATATGTATAGGCTCAATAGTCTAATACCTTATCTATTACTCTTACCCATGTATATTACCCCTTCTATTTGGACTTACCTAGACAAATCTTATACAACCCAATTACCTATCCTGAAATTCCCATTATCCTAGCTAGACTCTACTCATGAATCAATACCATAATCATTATCTATAGGGTGTTACCTTAACATATAACCTTACCCAACTTTTACCTTTATCCTTATCCAAACTACCCTTTACCTATGTATCCATTTCCTACCTTATCATTACCTAAACATTGCCTAACCACATTCACCTTAACCCCTTACCTACATGCTCCCACAACCACACAAAACACTAACACACACAACTCACCTACATCGATGTGCACTTGGTGCACAGGCCTTCAAGGCCTATTTCCCCTAACTTGTGAAGCCCCCTACTGCCTTAGAAACTAACATGTGCATATAAGTTCATAAGCCACATTGTCACATAATGTAGTATCCTAAGACTGAACATATATACAACACTCTCTTGTAGTCATATACCCCTTTCATCTACTCATATATAGGCCACTCACTTACCTACCTATCTATAGGTAAATGTAGATACTCATACAATGTCCTAACTGTCACTAACAAGAACTGATACCCTATTGCACTATGCTACTCGTCCTTTCTAGGCAGACACTTATACAGACAGGGAGAAGGAAGGGAGGTTTTCTGTGGCCAACAGGCCAACACAGACCAAACCCCTTATCAGTTGCTAAGCCCTTGCCCTAATTTCTACCTATTTTGCTATTACTCGGACCTACTCACATACCACTGATGTATATCAGAGCACTTCCAAATCACCTATGCTCTGATACTCGAGCCCCCATAGGAAGCATGCTATTACATTTCCCTGTACTCTTACTCATTCCTCATTTCGACTTATACCTACTGTCTACAAACCCTTGCCTTCATACTGTTACTGCTACTGCATCTTCTGCTGAACACTCCTCTCCTATTATTCTATCAATATATAAATACATGTGTATCAGTTAACACACATAGGTGGCACTAACACTGATGTTGGAAACATGGAATCCCCCCTCTATATCATATATTGCCTATAACTACTAACATAAGAACCTCCTCTCCCTAATCAACCTATATATAGCCCACTGCCCTGTCTGTGCAAGGCAGTGCACTGCCAGTGCACTAGGCTCACTCATACTACCAAATAGGAAATCCCCTCTCACACATCTATATGCATACATAAGAACCTATATGGTATACACACTCACAATAGGGTATCCTAGGATACACCCTATACACAGGTGCGTTCATCGACCAACACACACTGTCACCTATGCAAGGGCTATGGCCTGTTGCAGGCTTAAACAGGGAGTGAACTCCTTTGCCACTGCTATCTTTATTCCCCTGTTGTTAGCAGCAGTACATCTTCCTAGAACACTTGCTTCCTCTCTTCCATTCTTTACCTATTTGCCTACCTACTTCTCAGCCTTGACTCCCCTATTACTGTTACTCTTGAGGGTTTATATGGCCTGCGCAAACTTGGCCAAGCCTCTGCTGGCATTACCCTGTGCACCTATGTGCACAGGTCCATCCAAGGGGCCCTGTCCCTTGCAATCTCTGATGCATATGCCTACCTCTCAAAGGACTCTCACACACATGTAAATATACATATATCTATAGGGACACCAACACATGTAAATATATATATATATCTATAGGGACACCAACTCAACTATAAATATACATATATATATATATATATATATATATATATATATATATATATATATATATATATTTATATATATAGATATATGTAAAAAAAAAATATATATATATAAATATAAATATATATATATATATATATATATATATATATATATATATATATATATATATATATATATATATATATAAAATATATATATATATATATATATATATATATATATATATATATATATATATATATATATATATATATATATATATATATATATATATATATATAAAAAATATATATATATATATATATATATATATATATATATATATATATATATATATATATATATATATATATATATACACATATATCTATAGGGACACCAACACATGTAAAAAAAATATATATATATATATATATCTATAGGGACACCAACACATGTAAATATACATATATCTATAGGGACACCAACTCAACTGTAAATATACATATATATATATATATATATATATATATATATATATATATATATATATATATATATATATATAGGAAAATTCTACAATACATCCGCTGGAAATGGATGTATCGATTCATCCGAAATCTGGACCGTTGGATGTTAATCCAACGGTCCAGATTTAATTCAGATAAAATAATACATGAGACATCATTTAATGCTGATTTAGACTTTTGACCTGTTGGTAACTTGCTTTAGCAGGTCATTCTTCACTTTAATTTTTTCAATGAACACCCTAAATTAACTCATATTTACTCTCTCAAAAGTCCATCCAATTTAATCTGAACCTTTTTTTTTTGGTTACAAGCTATGGTAGTCGTGGTGGTGCTGGTGGTGGTGGAAAGAGAAACGAAGATGAAGAAGGAAATAAGAAACGGTTCGGATCGCGTCGAACGTCGTCGAGCACCCCTAGAACAACGAGGAGTACCAGCTGCGCCGAAAAGAATCGGTCCGCTTTGCGTCGGACATCGTCGAGGCCTCCTCAAACAAGGAGAAGTACCAGCGGCGCCGCTCTAATTTTACTGCCCATGCCATTGTCTAAAATCTTATTTTTTATCTAATAATTTTATATTTTGTTAATAAAGCTACATGTCACGGTGGTGGTGGTGAACTGAGGAAACCTGCTTCTGAGGTCGGGCGGATTATTTTTTAACTTTTCTAAAGATAATATTTTTGAGGAGAATATTTTTTTGGACAGAGAATGGCCATTCTCTTTGCTTTTAACACGGAGAATGGCCATTCTCTTTGCTTTTAATACGACAAATGGACGGAGAATGTTACATTTAGGACGGAGAATGCTACATTTAGGACGGAGAATAGTACATTTAGGACGGAGAATACGGCGAATGGCCATTCTCTTTGCTTTTAATATGGCAAATAGACGGTGAATACGGCGAATGGACGGAGAATGGCCATTCTCTTTGCTTTTAATATGGCGAATGGACGGTGAATACGGCAAATGGATGGAGAATGGCCATTCTCTTTGCTTTTAATACGGCGAATGGACGGAGAATGGTACATTTAGGACGGAGAATGGACGGAGAATACGGCGAATGGCCATTCTCTTTGCTTTTAATACGGCGAATGGATGGTAAATACGGCGAATGGACAGAGAATGGCCATTCTCTTTGCTTTTAACACGGAGAATGGCCATTCTCTTTGCTTTTAATGTGGCGAATGGACGAAGAATGGTACATTTAAGACGGAGAATGGTACATTTAGGAAGCCGACAAAAGCTCGTTCTCTCAAATCTCTTCTTTGTGTAAACTAAATCCAAGGAGGACACAATCCCTAATTTTAGTTATTGCTTAGCAGAGTCTGCTTAGTTGTTGTAAAATTGTGGGGTTGCTTCTGTGACACTTTCATCTTTAATCTCATGTTTTCTATGAATATGTGTTCTGTTTGATTTTGATTTAGTAATCTTTCCGTAATTAGTTTTTTTGTTTCATCTAACAATTTAATATTTTTGTTATAAATCTACAGGGCATGGTGGTGGTGGAAGGAGAAACGGAGATGAAGAAGAAAAGAAGAAGAAGTTCCGGTTCGCGGCGGACTTCGTCGATTTCCTCAATCAAGCGGAATTAAACCTCTTATAGAGTTCCTTAATTGAAGTTGATCATGATAACCTTTTGTAATTTTCAAACGAATAATAGAATCTTCCTCGAGCCCTCCTCAATCAAACGGCTAGTAGAATCTTCTTCGAGCCCTCCTTAATCAAACGACTAGTAGATTGTTTGCTAGTCTCGAAATTTATTTGTCTTTCCATCTTCCTCACTTTTTGTACTTCTCTCTTGCTATATATACAGTAGTTTTCTTGTTTCATAGTACTATTATTCATTCTGAAATACATAGAATAGTTTTCTGAAATACAATAGTTTTCTTGTTCTCAAGATGTCTACTCGTGTGGGAGGAAATGTAGAAGACGATTGGATGCCAAATCCAAATGAAACCTTCATTCCGCGTTTGTTGTGCAAGATTGAAGAACATCTGTCGACGATTTCAGCTAATGTTGCAAAGATAAAAATTGAACAAATGAAGTTATCTCGGCGTTTGGAGAAGATTGAAGAATCTCCAGCTTTGAAGGAGGCATCTTCATCTGGAGCATTTAATAATGTGAAGGTGGTTTCCGTTGTATCTTATTCCGAAGAGGAGGACGTGGAGCTACAGTCTCGTAGTAAAGCATTGGACCGATTTCTCGCATTGGACGCTATAGAAGAAGAAGAAACTGACTTTAGCAGTCCTTCTAAAAGAATGCGTAGAAATTTACATCCGGTCACACCATCCAAAAATTTAATAAGGGGTTCAACCTCGAAGCCTAGCAATTGTACTAGTGTTTCTTCGAGATATTACGACTATATTTTTGCAGATGATAGACCTGACGAGTAAGTAATATGAGTTTTGATTTAATTCCAACAGTTTTTTTCTCCTAATTTATTCGTTTCTTTTCTTAGAGAAATAATATCATCTTGCAACAAAGTCTATGTGTCTCGGTGGGAGATGAAGACCTTAGCTCCTTTAACGAAAATTACCAATGGGGTATGTATAGATGTATATTTCTTCTTAGATGCCATCTATGTTTACTTCGATTCCATCGCTGACATTTTTAATGATTTATTCAGATTGTAGGTTTTGTCTCTGCTCTTCTCACCGCGGAGGAACGGAAAAGAACCTCCAATAAAGCTAATGTATGGTTTTTACTAATAAGGATGTCGGTGAGTGAGCATTTTATTCTTCAATGCATATGCATTAACAATTTTCTCGTTTGTTTGTCCTTCGTAATGTATTAATTGATGTGTATGTAGAAAGCCACGTTACCTCCATCCGTCAAAAAGCCTCATGAATTATGGAAGAAGTTTAAATATTTTCAGGATTATATGGGATCTTTAAGCACTTGTAAAGAGGTATTAATGTATTTATGTTTAATTATTAATATAAATTTTCTGAAAATTTACTAATTTGTTTTACCTAATTATCCTGATTCAGATATACATACCCATTCATTTGGGCGAACACTATACTCTTGCAAGAGTTCTGGTTAAAAAAAGGACTGTTGAAATTTGGGACTCACTTGCATCTAAAGATGATCCGATTCAAAGCAGAACAGTTATAAAAGAAATAGTAAGCTCATATTCAGCAATTTTTATGAATTGGGTACAAGATACGCGGTATACTAATACATATTGTATTCTGGTAATTGTAGCTTTCAAATTTGGATATCTTTTTCGAAGAAGAGATTTTGAAGCTGAGAGATGCTAGGTTCAGCTTTTCTACTTTTGCAATAAAACGTCCTTCTTATGTTCCCCGCCTAGGCAATTTAGTTGATTGTGGAATTTTTGTAATTGCATTCATGAAAGACCGATGTAGCCTGGACTACCGTTCTATCGATATAAGTATGAAAATATGTCGTCAAAAACTTTAACTTTTTAGAGCAATATTTTTGATGTTATGTTTGTTATATGCAGTTTGATGCGGAAAAGGAAAGACGCGAAGTTGCTGAATGGATTACAACTTCAGAGCACAATGAAGAGCTAAAAAAGAAGTCCAATCTGATTGAATATGGAAGACGATGATTTTTTTTTCTTCTTCTTTTATATCTAATGTATGGAAACCCCTAATGTAATATGTTCATTTGTTTTGTTGAGTTGTAATGACATTTTTGCCAAACGGCTTCAATTCTTCTTGATTAAGCAGAATCATTTCTGTCCTTCAAATTAATATAATTAAGCAGAAAGGAGTCTTTTGCCCTTCCATCGAATAACATTTTTGCCCTTCTAATTAATTCAAAATACCCCCGAACCCTTTTATTAAAAAAAGAAAAGGAAAAAAGAAAACCGTTTCGGAGCTTCCTCTTCTTCCATAATCCACTCTGTACTCAAATCTAGGTCATTCTCCTCCAAAATCTTCAAACCTTCCTCCCCATTCGCAATATTCACACCATGTCAGCATCAGCGGCAAAATCATCACCGACAGCATCAGCAATTAGAGAAGATGCACCAGTTACAGAAAATCCAAAAGCGATAGACAAAGAACAACGGAAACCCAATTCTAAGAAAGTTGCACAAAGGAAAAAGGAAAAAGCTGCTAAACAAAAAGAAGTGCAAGAAGAAGTGCAAACAGAAGGTATAACTTTGATTTTATGTTCGCAAATTCTGTATATATTACAAGGAAAATGACATTCTCCGTCATAAAACGCATTTGAATGTTAAATTCTATTCGCCGTTTAATTTGAACGGAGAATGGAATTCTCCGTCTAACTTGAAACGGAGAATGCCGTTCCCAGTGTTAAAACCCATAAGAATGGCCATTCTCCGACCTAATTTTTTGTTTTATTTTTTTTGTTTTGCAGAAAGAAAATCTGTCAGGAATAAGGATTCAAGACTTTTCCGTTCTACCTTCAAGCCAATGCTAAATCTTATGGAGGAGGTCAATCGAGATGTTGGCCGTTTACCTGAGCCAGTTATTGGTTCCTTGAAGAATACCGATTTCTGGAATTTTATCGAGATTTTCTACCAAAACAGAGTCCACGTCTCCGAAGTGGCGAAGGTAACGGAAGGGCTTGAGAATTTAATTACAAGTTAAACAGAAGAAGAAGATGGCATCGGGTGCTTTGAATTAAGCACCACTGTTAAAATCGCGCCAAGCGTCAAGGATATGGCAGTCATATTCGGTCTACCGCTGAATGAAGAAAGCGTTGATGATGTTTCTTACAGAAGATTGATAAAGGAAAAACAACAGCAGCCCACACCACCAGCATCATTGAGCCTGTGTAGAGATCATTTCACAAGATTGCTGGCTAATACTAAGGGCAAACACTCAGAAGTCACGAATAAGGAAGTGAGAGACAAGTTCTTTGATTTGTTACGACGGCTTCGTGGCGGAGATAACGCTGTTAATCCAGATGATTTGGCCAAGCTAATAATCTTCCACATGTGCCAAACAGTATTCTTCACAAAGTCTGGCGGTTTAAATTTGCCGTACAGATTCTTGGCCTTGGTAGACAGTGTGGACGTCATCAACAGTATATGCTGGCCAAGGTTAATCCTGGCATATGTAATGGATAGCATAAAGAGGGGTAGAAGCAAAACTGAACAGGGGGATTACTCAATAGCTTTCCACAAATTGGAAGGTTGCACAATATACTTCCTCTATTGGTTTGCAGAACATAGTAAATTTGTGGAAAGGAAGTTCGCCCCAATTCTTGATTATCCAAGATTTTTCACATGGATTGGGTACGAAATCTCAAATTTCCTCAAGGCCGAATATCACAACAAAATGAGATCCAAGATGATATTGGAAGATCTGGTTATACCTGTTGGGGAAGAAGAAGGGCACAAAGAAGATGAGCCACCTATAGAAGAAGTTGAAAAAGTGGGAGAGGAAAAACACCAAGAAGTAGGTGGGGATAATTTTGATGAACAACGAATACCACAGCATCGTGAAATGGGCGCTGTGATGGACGACTCAGCAAAGGAATTGGAGGTTTTGAGAAGACATCATTCTGATATTCTTGCGCAGAATGAAGAACTCAAAGAAAAGTTGAAAGAGATGGAGGCACAAGGAGCGCAGTTACGTGCAACCAACTTTGAGAACGAGAAACTCAAAGAAAAGCTGAAAGAGCTCGAGGCAGAAGAAGAGCAACAACGTGCAGTCAACGTTGTGATGGAGGGCTCTGTGCATGAACCGAAGGATTTGAGAAGACATCATTCTGATATTCTTGTGCAGAATGAAAAACTCAATGAAAATTTAAAAGAGATGGAGGCACAAGGAGCGCAGTTACGTGCAACCAACCTTGAGAACGAGAAACTCAAAGAAAAGCTGAAAGAGCTCGAGGCACAAGAAGCACAACAACGTGCAGTCAACGTTGTGATGGAGGGCTCTGTGCATGAACTGGAGGATTTGAGAAAGCAAAATTCTGTTCTTAAATCAGATCTACATGCACAAGGTAAAATCTTTTCTATTTCAAATTTCTGATTTGTAATCTTCCAGGAGAATGACTATTCTCCGTGTACTATAACACGGAGAATAGTCATTCTCCGTGTTATTTGAAACGGATAATTGATATTCCCTATCATTTCGATACTGGAAAGGTTATTCTCCGTGTAATTCCAAACGGAGAATTCTATTCTCCGTATTATATTACACGGAGAATGTCATTCTCCGTGTTAGGTTTACATCATACATTTCATTGTTGTTTGTTTTATTTCAGTGCGAACAACCAAACAACTCAGAGAAACAAATGAAAGGCTCGTTGCGGAGAAAAGGGAGCTTCAAAATAAAGTTGAATCGTTTAATATTGAAGCCAATGAAAAGGATGGGAAAATTAAAGATCTCGAAGCCATGGTTGTAGTACTTCAGAGTGAGGAGTTTCAAGCAGCTGCTGAACTTGCTGCTCCAAGAGAAGTCAGAAGAATAGGAGGATCGGGGGGAAAGAGGTTAATAAAAAGCAATACAGTTGGATAGGTTAATAAAAAGCAGAAGGTTAATGCCGCTTCGAAATCCCGAGAAGACGCTAAAATGGCTGAATTAAAGAAGAACCACGTCATTCTAAGGGAATGCGATGAACTCTTACTTTGGAAATATGCGAATGAAAGCTGAAGAAACAATACATCGACATCGTAATTCCCAGAAAGAATTCTCCAAAGTATGTATTCAGAACCCTTTTTTCGTTCATTTTTTCTAGACTTTTTTCACAATTATGTAATGAGAATCTATCTTTATTAATTTAATCTAAACTAAATTTATGTGCAGTGATATGGTATACGAATTTTTTCCGGAAAAGGGTGAAAATGGAGTTTCAGTCCAGCTGTCGGCAGTAGACATGCAAGACATACTCAACTATGACGACATGGAGGCTGGCATACTGGACATAATAATAAGGAAGCTGAGAGAAATTCAAGGCAGTAAAAGGTGTGCCCCGTCTAGTTCGAAGGAGGTGCCATTGATCCAGAAAAAAAAGTCGGCGTCCCAATCACATAAGTGGTCTGCATTCATGACGGCCCACACATTGGTAAGAATTCAAACAGAAAAATCCATATTCATGTGTAAACCGATAAAAATGACAGAAAAAAATTACTCATGATATTATGTATTGTTTTTGGGAAACAGACTATCGTTCAACGTGCCAATGAATAAAACGCAAAACCCGGCGCCTTTGAAGACATCCAAACAGATTTATTAGACTTCGTCATGGGTTTGAAGGACGACATAGAGGTGCTATTCATCCCACTCTTTAATACATACATCAAATACTATACTCTGCTCACATTCAACTTTATCTCCTACGACTGGACACACTACAACTCCTTGAGGCAAAACATGTACGATACGTACAAGATGGATGCAGAATTAATGAAGAAAACCTTAGAGCCTATCGTCAGGAGAAAAGTTGATATGATGAGGGAGAGATGCCCGGCGAAGAAGGAGTATGAGAGCAAAGTGCTGAATTATTCTCTAAATTGCCCACAACAACGGGCACCCAACTGCCTCTTGTACACGGCGTATTATATGAATATGTTGACGACTCCTCCCTTTGAAATACCGGAAGGAAATGACAATGAAACTCACCAGAAGATTACAAAGATGAGGTTGTCATGGGCTAAGGAGTTGCTTTCAAGCAAATATGTAAAATGAACCTAGCAATGACATTGTAAAACAACAATGTAATTATGATATAATTGGGCAAGGAACTTCTGTCTTTTATAAGCTCTTCTTTTATAATATAATCATTTTTGAATTACATTTACATTGTCAAAATCACAAAAAGTTTGACTTTTATTTACATATGAAACAACTCGAACTCATGCGCCAAAAGGGCAGTCATTTTTATAATAAGATCTCCCAAATTCTGCTATTTATTGGCAAAATTTAACAACTCGAACTCATGCACCAAGCTGCAGTCACTTTTATTGTCATTAATACCAATGAATCTGCCATTTATATGCCATTAATACCAATGAATTCTTCCATTTATTCCTAATGAATCTGCCCCTTCGGATTATATTCTCCGTTTTAGTTGGAACGGAGAATGGAATTCTCCGTTTACTTGAAACGGAGAATAACTTTACCGTTTAAGTTAAATCGTTTGAGGATTCTATTCACCGTTTATTTCGGAACGGATAATAACATTCTCCGTCTGTCTTGAACGGATAATAAACACATTAAAATGTTCATTCGCCGTTTTTATTTAAACGGAGAATGACGTTCTCCGTGTCTTTCGAAACGTAGAATGTTATTCTCCGTTTAGTTTGAAAAAAGAGAATGAAGATGAGCTTGATGAGAATATAACGAGGTTGGTATGGACTAAGAAGACTACAATGATGAGGTTGGTATGGGCTAAGAATTAGATTTCAAGAGAACTTCTGTCTTTTATAATGTCTGCTCTGTTGTCTTTTATAATAAAATCCTTTTTGAGTTAAATTTACATTGTGAAAACCACGAAAACTTTGACTTTTTGAGTTAAATTTACATTATGAAAGTCTGAAATACTACATAAAATCCTACTATCAAGAAAAAAGTTGAATGTCAGCTGCGTGCGGGCATCGCAGAGCAATGGAACTCCTTCAGGCAAAGGAATTCCTTGAGGCAGTGAGTTCCTTTGCCTCAGTGAGTTCCTTGCTCGGAGGATGCACGATGAAGTGACTTGCCTCAAGGAGTCATCCTACGGTTCCTATGCTCTGACGATGCACGATGAATACCATCTACCACGCGGACACGAACTAAAAGACGACAGAGAACAACACTCCTCACAGTTGAAGCTTTCAATTGGATTCCTTGAGGCAAATCACTTTATCGTGCATCGTCAGAGCAATGGAACTCCCTGAACAAAGGAACTCCGTACATAGTCAGAGCAATGGAACTCCATGAACAAAGGAACTCCGTGCATAGTCAGAGCGAATCAAAGTGCGAGCGCAATAAATCTAAACCCACACTCTGTCGGAGCGCTCGTACTTTGATTCGCTCTGACTATGCACGGAGTTCCTTTGTTCATGGAGTTCCATTGCTCTGACTATGCACGGAGTTCCTTTGTTCAGGGAGTTCCATTGCTCTGACGATGCACGATGAAGTGATTTGCCTCAAGGAATTCAATTGAAAGCTTCATCTGTGAGGAGTGTTGTTCTCTGTCGTCTTTCAGTTCGTGTCCGTATGGTAGATGGTATTCATCGTGCATCGTCAGAGCATAGGAACCGTTGGATGACTCCTTGAGGCAAGTCACTTCATCGTGAATCCTCCAAGCAAAGGAACTCACTGAGGCAAAAGAACTCATTGCCTCAAGGAATTCCTTGAGGCAGAGCACCGTACAAAGCCATCCTTCTTCAACAAGGAATATGTCGAAGAAATAGACTCCTGGCTGGCGCATCGACAGAGCGTGGAACGATAATAAACTCCAAACCCAAGCACATCTCAGTCTTCTGAAGGACTTCACCACCTTGTATCGTCGGACCAATGGAACATGTTAAAGAAATGAACTCCTGGCGGTAAAGGAACACCGTGCACAGTCCGAGCCAATCAACGTGCGGGCGCTTCGACAGAGCGTGGGTTGGCAATAAATCCAAACCCAGGCATATCTCAGTCTTCTGAAGGACTTCACCACCAAAGCTTCTTCGAGCGAGGAGATCGACAACCAAGAGGAAAGAGTCTTGGCAAGGCGGGGGATCGGTAGAGTCCATCTTCATAAGAAAAGCTAAGTGAGACGAGAACAAACTCTCTCTACACTACTGCCATTTATAGGCATGGAACAACTCGGACTTATGCGCCAAAAAGGCAGCCTCTTCGAATTCAATTCAATTAATTTCTATTAATACCAATGCATCTGCCCCTTCTCAATTAAAGCTAAGTAAGACTAGAATAAATTCTTCCAACTACGGCCATTTATATGCCATTAATACCAATGAATCTGCCCCTTCAAATTCTGCCAACTTTGATACCCCCTACTGTATCAAAGTTTTTTTCTTGATACAGTAGGGGGTATCAAAGTTTTGATACCCCCTATGTATGACATGTGGGCCCTTCCTGCTTTATAAAATGTGTACACATATATATATATATATATATACATAAATTTTAATATGGCCCACAAATCTCTTTTTCTAACAAAACTCTTTTCAAAGTTTTGATACCCCTATGTATGACATGTGGTCCCCTCTTGCTTTTTAAAACGTGTAAACATATATATATACACATAAATTTTGAGATGGCCCACATGTCATACATAGGCTCTTGTATCAAAGTTTTTTCCCTTTTAAATGGGCCCCATACATAACTTACAAAAAAAGTATAAATAAAACAAAATTTTGTTATAGTCAAGATTTGAACCAATGACCTCTTTAATACAAGTCTAGCATTGTAACCAAGACACCACAATAGCATTCTCCGTGTTTTATTAAACGGAGAATAGCATTCTCCGTTTTGAATTACACGGAGAATAGCATTCCCAGTGTTAAAAACATATTAGAATGTTCATTCTCCGTTTTAGTTTAAAACGGAGAATGATATTCGCCGTTTAATTTGGAACGGAGAACGGTATTGTCCGTTTATTTTGAAACGGAGAATAAGATTCCCAGTGTTAAAAACACATTAGAATGTTCATTCTCCGTTTTAATTTAAAACGGAGAATGAAATTCACCGTGTCTTTTGAAACGGAGAATGTTATTCTCCGTTTTGAACTGCACGAAGAACATATTTGCTCATTGTCACTATTTTGCTTTATTTTATTCCATTTGCTCATTGTCACTATTTCGCTTTCGTACTTTACAATTACGATAATCGTGATCCGATTTTTTACAAAATCTACATACTCTAGGCTTCGGGATAGGATGACTTTCTGTAGGCTGGCTTGATTTCCCTTGAGAAGGCCTTCCTTTTGTTGCTACAGGATTTGGCTCTTTTAAAGCTTCATGCACTCCATGAACTGCATCAGCTACCATTTGTTCTTCTTCGCCAATATCGGTCACCATTTCTTTCAACTCCATCAGAACAGACGACATCAACTCCGTTCCCCTCTCTTGAATTTTGCTTAATTTCTTACAATAGTATATAAACAGATTACATTGTTCATTAATAGAACCATACCTTCTGCTCTCAATAATGTCTGGGTGGATGAATCTTCTTTCTGAGCCAGGTCCGGAGAGATAACTCTCTTTGCAATCCTTGAGCCAACGAGATTTTATCAAGTTCTTTGGTATATCTCCAATTTGCAATCTCTTCATTGCTGAAAAAAATATGCCTACAAGGAATCCCCTTGGTCTCCATCCACATGCATTCACATTTTATGATGTTGTCGGCCGGATGAAATGTAACCTTCAGGTTGACACTGTTTGGCGACAAATACTTTTGGACAGTGCAAACTTCTGCCTCCTTACGATGTGATGATGGGGAACAGTATATGCATCAGAACGTGTGATTTTCTTCCTTATATCTATAAACACCGTTTTAGTGTAAATTGCGGCAAATTTACCTTCTATTACGGCCATGCTAGTTTGATTCACAACTGGTGTTGAGAATTTATCATTGACATGCTTACCCATCTGGCCGTAACGTAAGGCCGCCAAACCGTGGTCACAATTTTGAAGGGCCTTCCAAAGTGGCAGCTTCTCATTCAAAAACCTTTTCAAAAATGCGTTCATAGATTCACATCTATTTGTTGCAGTAGAACCGCCAAAATAATTACCACGTAGGAATGTGTACGCCCATCGCTCTCTCGTTTTGTACAATGCAGTGGTCCACTCATTGTTTTCTAAATTATAATCTGTTAGCATCTGCTGCCAACGGTTTTCAAATTCTTCGACTGAATAGTACCTGTTTAGAAAACATGGACATTAACTAAAGTTGTGATATTGTAACAACAACATACTTCAAAGTAAAGTAGCAAGTGTGCTATGTACCTTTTAATCAGAAGACTCAGTTTATTGTGAAAACCCTCTCGGTGTACATGTTTGGCAACATTGTTAAGGATATGCCATGAGCACGTTCGATGAACTACGCTGGGCATTAAATCCTCAATTGATTTATTCATGGATCTGCAACCATCCGTGAGAACTGTCACTGGTAATTTGTCATTCATACACTCTAGGAATTTTTCCAGAACCCAAGAATAAGTCTCCGCAGTCTCATTATGGATCATTGCAAACCCAAACACACAAGTCATCGCATGATTATTTGTACCCACTAGAACCACCAACGGCATTTGACTTCTATTTGTTTTATATGTAGAATCGAATGCTAGTGAATCTCCAAATAATTTGTAATCGAATCGACAAGAACCGTCAGCCCAAAAGAGATGGGTCAATCTGGAATCTTCGTCTACCTTGTAGTCGTAGAAGAAATCTGGGTCAATGTTCTCCTTTGATTGAAGAAATGTAAGTGTTGTCGAAGCATGAACATCGTCGAGTGCTCTACTATCTTGAGCTAGAGCGTTGTATAAATCCTTTCTCGTCCATCCAACATTATCCCAGCCACCTTTCTTCTGGACAAGTAAATTCCATATCTCTCCAGTCCCCATCCCTGATTGCTTCATAATCTTAATTTCTTCCAACTCTGCGGGTGTTATATTACGATGGGATCTCAAAAAAGCTGATTCATAATTATTCGCCAGGTTATGGTTGTGATGTACATGAAATTTTTTGACGGACCACATCTTTGTTTTATGGGTGTACCCAATACAAAAAATTACTTTACAACCACTTCTGCTTTCACTTCTTGGCTCACGAACCCTGTTTGAAGCTTCCTTGTATTTCTTGTGTCTGAATCCCGCATTCGAACAACACCAACTACGGATCGTCACCATACCAGATTTGTTTTTCTTTACCTCATTCTTTCTAATACTGAAACCATATGCTTTTGAATAAATCTGGTAGAATGTCCCTGCTTCTTCAATAGAGTTGAACTGTAGGCCAACAATATCTTCTTCTAAGAGCATGGTTGGATCTTTATTAATGTTGGCAGATTGCAATATTTTTTTCATCGTTGCTGTATCGAAATCCAATAGAGATTCATCGTCGTCCCTAAGAACAGAATAAAACAAAATAAACATGAGAAATAGATGTAAAAATATAATGCATTTCTTAAATCCATTAGAAAGGGTGATGTGAAATAACATTTCGTTGTTTGAGTTGATGTCTTCATCTTGTTCTTTACTGTCTCCTAAGCTAACATCTTCCAAACTTTGCTCATCATCCAAATCATCTGATAGTCCTCTTGAAAGAAGGCTTTCTTCATCGACTAAATCTTCCACACGACGATCACTTTCTCCATGTGACGTCGACATTGAAGAAAATAGAGTGTGTTAGAAACCAGCAGAAGAAACGAAGGACAAGAAACAATACAACAAGAAAGAGTAATGATATTATCGTACCTCCAAATTGCCCATCTATATATAGCCCTTCCATCTGATGTGGCATGTTAAATAAATGAGCTTCATAGCATTTTCCTAAATTAATAGTGTGTCATCTGACATGACTGATGACATGGCAAATTTTAATCCAAAAAGTTAACTACCCAATTTTCTCCATAATAATTTAACGTTAATATCAATGTTATTTTAATGTTAATATTAATTTATGTTAATATTAATGTTAAGGTTAATGTTAATATTAATATTATTGTTAATGTTAACGATAATATTAATATTAATGTTAATGTTAATCTGGAATATTAACTTTAATGTTAATTTTTATTTTTAGTTTATTTAAAAAAAATTGCCACGTCAGCTGTCAGATCAACATATCACGTCAGCTGCCACGTAAGGATGAACAGTTTGAAAGTGCAATTTGGAGGTACAAAAAGCATTATTCAGGAAGAAACAACTTCCAGCAAGGCAACAACACAACCTTTTCGTCTTCATTGTAACTCCGCCACGTGGCCCTCTTTTGATGGCTCATGAAAAATCTTGAGTGATTCTAGGAGCAAGCATAATTTTAAGGAAACAACTTCCAACAAAACAACTTTCTCGTCTTCTGGGTACATGTATTATTAAAATGTGTAGCTAATAACGCATGAGGAAGCATGCAACAGCAATCTCCACGTGGCCCTCTTTTGTAGGATAACACATGCAGCAGCATTTAATGCTACGAAACCCTATTGTCTTGTTATGGACTGTGTATCCTATGCGGCATGAGGCAGAAGACAATAACTTGCATAGGCGACTATATTCACAAATGATAATAAGTTTAAAAAGTCATCTCCAATGCAAAAAAGTATTGAGAAGACAATATAAAGTAATTTTTTACGACTTCCAAGACAACCTTTGCTCTTCTAATGATATGGTATCAGTGTTTATTATTAAATTGTGTAGAATAACGCATGCAGAGCATTTAATGCTACGGGACCTGTTGTGTTAAGGAACACAACATGTGAGAGAGAACCCGAGAGAGAGAGAGAGAGAAAAAAAGAGTGTGGGAGATGGGATAAAGAGGAAGGATCGAGCTCGACTAGATTTTAAACTTAAAATTCAATTTTTGGTTATCATTACTAATAACTAGTTCGCACGTACGAGTTTAGACGAACACTAACCGAGCTCCGAGCAACGTGACATCAGCTAGCTAGGTTTCTAATACCGTGGCATTCATGTTAATTTAAACATTTACAATATTATTGAAACTAATATGACTACTAAAATTAAAAATAGTTTTGGATTTAACATTTACTTCAAACTAGTTAAAGTTAAAATTGCATTCTTTTTTATTTAAAATGTAATTGGAACTACAATTAATACTAACATTCGCTTGTCCCGTAGTTTAAGTCGTATTTCCCTCGATGCTAGGCTTGACGTAGCCCTTGATTGTCAAGTCGTTGCACGAACACAATAGAAAAGAGTTTTGTTGGGCTATCGAAGTATAGCAAGCACCGTCCCGTGTCACGTGCATTTGTTAAGCAGTGAAAGGGTGTGAAGGCCACTGGCAATGTCAAGACATCACGGACTATAGCTGGGTTGGACGACGACCCTTTTGCTGCGGGCCGAATCGGTCCCTTGGCCTAGGAATGGATTGGTTGAAGGAGCAATACACAAGAATAGACTGCCATAGCTGGGTTAGACGACGACCCTTGATTCTCGACAGGTTGTAATATCTAACTATTGTTAGATATAAGAACTAGACAGCGTTCTACGTCATTTCTGCGATGTAGGCTGGGACGCTATCACGCACTCATGCCCTTACTCCGGGTGCGGGTCGTGATAGGGTACGCAAGAAAGGAACACTGTCGCTATCGATTCGGTCGAGACCGATAGGTCGGGATCGATTGACTCGATCGAACGAGAACGGTTGAATTAAGATCCATTCTCTTGCCTGAAGTAAACTCAAGGTGAGTGGCTGACCCTCCTCTTCTCGACCCCCTTCCTAGGTAAATCGATAATGTTGTTACGAATGAAAGGATAAATGCAAGGGCAAAAACACGGGAAAGGGATTGAGTTTTCAAAGATAAAGTAGGCTATGTCTTAATAACTAAAAGGAAAATATGTCTTCGCACGGTTATGGACAACTTGTCGACAACGTAGCTTCCTCGATCAGCACAGGTTTAGCGGGGACTTGCATCGGAGCTAGCTACTTGCATTGAAAGAACCCCAATTAATAAAGCTATACGTCCAGGATGGTTCCAGAGAAGCCATTCCATAACGTGACAGCATCCCAGCCTACACCGCAGAAACGACGTAGAACGCTGTCTAGTTCTACTATCTAACAACAGTTATAATATCAAAACCAGTCGAGAACGGTCAACTCCGAATGGAGGACAAGCAAAGTCAATATAATATACTCAATAAGCTATGATATTGTTGCGACCGTCCAGTATAGGTATTTATGTTTGGTATTTATGGTGCACATCATCTTAATTCAACCGAGTAGTTCAAAGGAGGGAATTATGTATGGTATTTATGGTGCACATCATTAGGACGGGTTGCGACCGTCAAGTGTTGTGATAAGCTATGATATCAGTAAGTTTGGGAACCTTCGGAGATTGGGCTAGCAACCCGTATCGAAGCGATCATAGTCTTACACATAAGGATACCAAAGATGCATTACGGTACGAACCGTCCATGGTCATTGCGTGATGACAGACCATGGTCATTGCTGCGACAGACCATGGAGAACTTGCATCAGCTAGCTATGGCAGCAGTGGAGAGAGGTACACCGGCTACAGTTCAGGGAGCACCATGACTCCCTAGCAGATCACATATCGCTCTAATAATTCAAATCACATTTTACATTTATTGTCGTATCTTATATTCCAGTTCAGCTTTACTTTCCGTATTTCTCACCATGCAACGTTTCCATTACTCACATGCTCTACCTGCTTTTATACTATACCATGATGCATTACGGTGAGACTAAGTCGCCTATATCTTTGTCTTGTATTTCATTATAATATCTCTTATAGTATTTGTCAATTCATATGGAACTGCTGTTGGTGTTTGTACTTGCTCATTTTTCTGACAGGATACCGTTGACATATTACAATTGTCTCGTGTGACTGATTGCCCGACCTATTATGGGGTCGAGTCTGATGGAGTAGACCCGGACTGTGGCTTATTAGTAGAGCCACTAGACTTTGCTCACCCTGAGTAGTGTAGCTTAGTTAGGTTTGTCTGGCCTACGAGCTAGCTAGTACTTTTTAGACTGTAGTAGTTTTTATATATTATGTGATTCTCTGGGTTGTTTGTGTATAGCTCTGGTCTTGTGTGGATCTTAGACTTATTTCATGTACTCATCATTCGTATTTTTCTTTCCATACTATCTACCATAGTTTTACATTTGTGATTGAGACTGTATTGCTATGTCACCTCCATTCGGAGTGTATATACTGTACAGGTACATTTATCTGTTTAGTTGTAGTATTTATAGATGACCTAGACAGCGTTCTACCGCCGAAGCTGCGGGTCATGACAGAAATACCGTGACCTTCATATAGATAGGGCCGGTGGGCTGAGATTAGCGCTAGGTGCAGGCGCAGGGCCTGCCACCCTTATGCATATGTTTAAGTTTACGGTTGGTTGGTTGAGTGAAATGATATAATTTCTTATGTAAAGTTCTAACCTTGTAGGCTAGGCGAAATGGGACATAGATGAGCACGATCACAATGTTTATGTTAAGATTATGTCTAACTGTATCTGCCGCAGGGACACGGTGGTGGACAAGTTCAGGATATGTTCGACTCGAGGCGGGGCTCGGCTTGGACGTCCAGATGCATGGAGTCCTTAGCGTTCAAGAGGAGCTACCGCATTGGCGTTTGGACTTGTGACATGGAGATGTTCAGCCGAAGACTACTTGTTGGCTATAAAGAGGCATAATGTATGGAACAATGTACTCCTTTGTGAGCTAGAGAGATCATGAGCGTTGTAGCCAATTGGCATGATGAGTTGGGCTATTCAGAGCCATTGTAACCTTCAGTTCATTATCAATAAAAGAGATTCTTGTTGTATACTACGTTTTCCTTCCGCTGCTTATGTTATCAATTTGAGCTATAAACACTATTGTGAATCTGTTATCTTGCCTTGCACGAGCGCAACTCCAGGCTCGTACGGTATCACGCCCCAGCGATGACGATGATTCGGGTGAAAACTTGATAATGATGAAGACGGTAACTCAGTCGACAAACATAAGTATCGAGGTATGATCAGAAAATTTTTACAGTAGCATTAATATTAAATCTACATTGGCTTTTCTGTTAATTTAAAATTTATAATATAATTAAAACTAATATTACGAAAATGCTATTTGCTCCCAAAAAATTTGGGTGATACCATCTTCCATTATGTGGCATATGACATGGTTGCTAACATGACAGCTGACATGGCAAAATTTAACAATAAAATTAATATTAAAATGAACATTAATAGTAAATAAATAATTTAATATTAAATTAACATTAATTAATATTAACATTAATATTAACATTAACATTAGCATTAGCATTAACATTAATATTAATATTGACATTAACATTAACATTAAAAAATTTGGGTAATTAATTTTTGGGGTTAAAATTTGTCATGTCAGCTGTTATGTCATCTGCCATGTCATATGCCACATAATGGGAGATGGCATCACCCAAATATATTGGGAGCCCAAACGACTAATTGCTAATATTAATACAGTGGCATTACCGTTATTTCCCAATAGATTCGTGACTTGTTCGGTCACACCCCTCCACGAGCGGGTTACATACACCCGCGTAAACGAGGGGTTAAATAGCCTTTTCCAAAGAAGAGAACCCATCCGACTAGAGAAAAACAAAAAAAAAGAAGAAGAAGAATAGTCGCAATGGAGAGGAGCAAGATCAACTGCAGCGGATGGGCCATCATCCCTACCGAGATTCTCTCGATGATACTGGTACTGTCGGGGATGCCGACGGACGAGGTAATGTGCAACGTGGCCCCAGTTTGCCGTTCGTGGTGGAAGGCGCTCAACGGTCCCTTAGACTATTGGTCTAACGTCGACTTGGTACAGTGGTGCCGGAGGACCCAGCAAACCGCTGAGATTAGTTTGACCGTAATAAAGCTCGTGGCTCGCAGTGAGGGACATCTAGGGTCCCTCTCCGCGTACAAGCTTGACGAAGCAGCCTTCTCTTTTGCGTGTTTAAGGCCAGTGCAAAATTTTATTTGGTCTTATTCTAATACTTTATTTTTTCTATTACAAAATTTTACATATACTTTTGTTAATTTCTATTGATGTTTTCCTATTTTTATAATACAGTGGGAAATTTCTAAGGGTGCTGCACATTCCGAAGTACGACGTGAGTGATGAAACTTTCGTGAGACACTTGGAGTTTCTCCCTGTGCTGGAAGAACTCGACATTAGCTACTGCCTCTACATCACGTCGACTGGAATAATTTTTGCCGAAAATTATTGCCGCCGTCTGGTCAAGCTGAGTAGGAACATGCCCCCTCCGGATTTCATGCTCAGGAACATGTTCGTGCTGGTCACGAAAAATGAGGCGGAGGGAAAGGCCATGGCAGAATCGATGTCGCATCTCGAGCACCTACATATGGGATTCGACATGTTCAATGGAGATACGCTGCGATCTATCATATACAACTGCAAGGATCTTCGCCTGCTCGACATACGTGGGTGCTTTAACGTGATCTTCGACGACGAACTCTGGAAAATTTGTTATTCAATACAGACGTTTAAAAAACCCTTTGATAATGTAATCCCAGTACCAGGAGAACCTGTGTACGAGTGGTATAATGATTTAGATATGTTCTATCATTCCTGGGGTGAATGGTGAAAACATTAGCATGCATGCATGCATGCATTTCTTTATATATATTTTTTACTAGTCTACATACAAGATATTTTTTATGAGTTCGATTCTCCATTTTGAGCAAATTTTACTTTTGTCAATACTAATTTTGTACATGATTATTTTTTTATAAATAAAATGGACTATGATATAATGACGCCTAAGACGGCTCACTTCTGAGATTTCGACATTTCCCAACACAAATTTTACCATTAATACAACATCTCAGTGTAATCATATCCAAGAGATTTCGCCATTTCCCAACACAGATTTTACCTTATTCAAAATGAATTCTGACGGTGCAAATTCTACTCATATTAGTGGTATCAGTGCCATTCACCATAATTAATGATGATCGATACGAAAACATTGGTTTCTTTTTCACAACCCTTTAAAATCTATTTACACAGCCAAACAGCCAAACTAATTCATCTTCACGAGCCTTCAAAACCAATTTATATAGATTCAAAACAAAACTAAACAACCAAACTATTTAAAATTCACAACCCTACGGAACAGTCCTAAATGTACCATTCTCCGTCTTTTATGTACCATTCTCCGTCCTAAATGTACCATTCTCCGTCCTATATTGACCATTCTCCGCCCTGCATGTATCATTCTCCGTCCTACACTTACCATTCTTCGTCCTAAATGTACCATTAGCCGTCCTAAATGTACAATTCTCCGTCCAAAATGTACCATTCTCCGTGTTAGAGGAACGAAGAATGGCAATTAACAGCCAAACAGCCAAACTAATTCATCTTCACGAGCCTTCAAAACCAATTTATATAGATTCAAAACAAACCTAAACAGCCAAACTATTTAAAATTCACAACCCTACAGAACAGTCCTAAATGTACCATTCTTCGTCTTATATGTACCATTCTCCGTCCTATATGTATCATTCTCCGTCCTACCTCCGTCCTAAATGTACCATTCTCCGTCTTATATGGACCATTCTCCGTCCTACATGTATCATTCTTCGTCCTATATTTACCATTCTCCGTCCTAAATGTACCATTCGCCGTCCTAAATGTACAATTCTCCGTCCTCGATGTACCATTTTCCGTGTTAGAGGAAAGGAGAATGGCCATTAACAGTCCCAAAAATTGTTCCATACTAAGTTAAAAAGCATATTAGCACCCAAAAAATGTTAACAATAGAAAAATTCTACAGAACCCCAACTTCCAATAAGGAATAAGAAGAGTCGGTTTGGAACGTGTATATATATACATAGGGGTCCCCATTCATCTGAGTAGGTTGCACATTTAACATGGCTCCAAAAAGATCATCTGGTTGGGAACCATTGTCAGAGTCTTCTTCTAGTCGTCGCCGAGCCTCTCCGCATGGAGCACCCTCTGCGCCGCCTCTGGCCCATGACTGGATGGCAGAGGCTGCGGACTTCCTGACCTCCTGCGGGTTGTCACTGGAGGTCATCGCTCGACCTCTTCATCCGGCGCCCAACTTTGACCTGTTGTCGATCACTCCGGAGGAACGGGATTCTCTGGAGAAGAGGGAAGCGTTTCGCCGCCTGTGCCATAGGGCGGGTGTGCGCACCCTGCAGGACTTTGCGGAGATCCTCCGCGAGGCCAGTGAGGGCTAGACTTTTTTTTTTCATTTTTTACAGTTTTTTGTCCTCCTTTTGTATACTTCATCCGGAGAATGTTCCGGCGACGAAGCTGGGATTTAATGAAATATAATATTTTGTTAACTCAATTTGTTTTCGGCTACAATCAAACTTTTACAACCTTCTGACAACTTACACCGATTTGCTAACTATAGCATTGCTCTTTATAATTAAAAAAATCTTGTTACGTCAAATCCATATATCAGCGACGATATCCCCATCAATGACTTGTTACGTCATAGAATTGATTATGCTGCCAGCGTCAATCTTGCCGTCAAATCCATCTTAAATATAAAGTGAGTCAATACTGACTATAATACTGACTATAATTTTTCTTAATCCGTCCCTCAAGGTGTAGGTGAAGGATATTTTGAGAAAAAAAAAGTAGGAAAAAAAGAAAAAGAAACAAGAAGAAGATGGAGACGGCTATGAAGATTCATCTTTTGAGTTTTGAATGTCTCTTATTTCAATTTGGATGTAATATTTGACTTGTAATATGGTTCTGAATATTTGTTGGTCATGGCGGACAAACTAAATTTTGTGTTTGAAATATTGTAAGACTAAACTTTTTGCTTGTACTAAGTGCATAGTTCGTAATTTATTTTGAAAATGTAATATGGTCTTAAATTTAGAGTAGGTCTCCGTCTTATTTGGATTATTGTATTGTGAATTATGCAGGTTCTATGTTGAATTACTAACGTGGATTGGATAGATTACTGTAACGTGGATTGGGCAGATTACTGTAACGTGAATTATGCAGATTACTATAATGTGAATTATGCAGTTTATTGGACTTGGAATGAAGTATACTTAATTTGATTATGATTTTTTGGTTGAAGCGTTTATTTGGTTGACAGTTGGCCTTCATAGATGATATTGATATTTTGGTGTATTCCTTTGATTTGCAGATGCCCATCACAGATTTCATGAGTCCTGGGTGCATTGCTAGGGTTTACAGGTGGCCTCATTAGGATGCATTCCTGGGATCACTGAAACTTTATTTGATTATAATGTGTTTTGCTTTCTATAAAAAAATCATTACATCGATGCCATTAGTATGAATTCGATGCCAGTGCCTCTTCATCCCTTGTTATTAAAATTGTAATCCTGCCTGTTCATCCCTTGTTTTTGAGGAAACATAATTGTAATCCTGCCTGTTCATCCTTTGTTATTGCCATCAGTACATCGATGCCATCAGTATGAAGTCGATGCCAGTGTAATGCATAATGTAATGTAAGAAAAATTCTCTTTGATAGTAGATTAATTATATTCAAACATTCGTAAGAAAATAATTTAATATTAAATAAATGTACTATGGTAAATGATATTAAAAATACTGTAAATATTTGTTAAAAGCACAGAGTGTCCGTTCTCTGTTTTCAAAGAACGGAGAATGGCCATTTTCCTTGAGAATGGCCATTCTCCGTGTTAAAAGCAAAGAGAACGGCCATTCTCCGTCCATTCGCCGTATTAAAAGCAAAGAGAATGGCCATTCTCCGTCCATTCGCCGTGTTAAAAGCAAAGAGAACGGCCATTCTCTGTCCATTTGCCGTGTGAAAAGCAAAGAGAATGGCCATTCTTCGTCTATTCGCCGTGTTAAAAGCAAAGAGAATGGCCATCCTCCGTGTTAAAAGCAAAGAGAATGGCCATTCACCGTCCAAATAAAATATTCTCTTCGAAAAAATTATCATTATAAAAGTAAAAAATATTTCGTCCGATCAATACAGATTTTTTTTAAATAAGTGAGCAGATGATCCGCCTGACCTCAGAAGCAGGTTTCCTCACCACCACCGTGACATGTAGCTTTATTAACAAAATATAAAATTATTAGATGAAAAATAAGATTTCTGACAATGGCATGGTCAGTAAAATTAGAGCGGCACCGCTGGTACTTCTTCTTGTTCGAGGAGTTTTCGACGACGTCCGACGCGAAGCGGACCGATTCTTCTCGGCGCAACTGGTACTCCTCGTTGTTCTAGGAGGGCTCGACGACGTTCGACGCGATCCGGACCAATTCTTATTTCCTTTTTCATCTCCGTTTCTCTTTCTACTACAACCACCAACACCACCACCACGACGGCCTGTAACCAAAAAAAAAATTACGAAATATTAATTGGATGGACTTTTGAGATAGTAAATATGAGTTAATTTAGGGTGTTCATTGAAAAAATTAAAGTGAAGAATGACTTGCTAAAGCAAGTTACCAACAGGTCAAAAGTCTAAATCAGCATTAAATGATGTTTCTACACTATTATTCAATCCGAACCATTGGATCAACATCCAACGGTCCAGATTTCGGATGTATCAATACATCCATTTCCAGCGGATGTATTGTAGAACGACCCATATATATATATATATATATATATATATATATATATATATATATATATATATATATATATATATATGTGTGTGTGTGTGTGTGTGTGTGTGTGTGTGTGTGTGTGTATGTGTGTGTATATATATATATATATATATATATATATATATATATATATATATATATATATATATATATATATATATATATATATATGTATATAAAAAAAAAAATATATATATATATATATGTATATATATATATATATATATATATATATATATATATATATATGTGTGTGTGTGTGTGTATGTGTGTGTGTGTGTGTGTGTGTGTGTGTGTGTGTGTGTGTGTGTGTGTGTGTGTGTGTCACACATAGGTATCCAACATATTCTCATACACACCCTAAAAGGCCCAAACTCAAACCTAATCGTGTGTTTCATGAGATATCATGAAACCACACCACGTATCCTATTTAGGACACGTATCCAAAATCTCAACTCAAAAAGGACACAAAAATTCATTTGAGGATACGTATCGAACACTTGGTGCTCAAATTTGCGATACGCCCAAGCTACTCTATCAAACTTTGTCCGAATCCCACCAAATTTTATAGGCAAGCCTAATATAGATATTAGAACATAAATAGGGTATTTCTAAGCTAGTGTCAAGTATCATGTGTAATAGAGCATGTGCACCACGAGTGTAGGAGTCCAAAAAACCCCAAATTGTCCTTGTGTCCTACCATATCCAATTATGGACACGTAGCTAGCCTCACAACACTCTAACAAATCTAATTAGTCCACTAAATCTAATGACAAACACTTGGTATACCATTTTCAGATTTTTTCAAGAATGGTACAAAAACATATTGTAAAAGTCTCCAAATGGGTCAAATGAAGCTCAAGCTTCTCCCCATGGGTAGTTCTAATGCATGGGTGGTTCTTAAATGACTAATTACACTATTTAGAATCAAATACAAGGGTTTAAATTCAGATTTTACCTATTAGGAGATGGATTCCCAATATAATGGCGCTAGTAGACACAAGTGGACACAACCTTCAAGAGTGGACACCTCCTTCAAGCTCCACTCCTTCCAATGCTTCCTTCTTGTTAATACAAGCTCTAGCCTCCTTGGAATGACAATTTGAAAGGGTTGAAAATCAATTTGGGAATGGTAAGGGTTTGGTTTTCTTCTCAAATGATGAAAAAAAGAAGAGGAGGGAAATTAGGATTTTTAGAGACTAATAAATGAACTCAAGAGGGATTTTATATGGTGTATGACCAGCCACTATTCCTAACCCTAGATGCAATGCAAAGTGTCCAATAAGCCCATACAATTAGTCATGAGGGTTTATTTTATGAAGGAATTTAATTAGGAAATGTTCTATTATCTAAAAGAAGGGTTTTCCTTATTCATTGCTCTTCTAATTAATGGGTGCACCAAGACTAACTAATGGGTTCACTAATGGTGTCATAATAAGTCTAGTTGGGTCTATCTAGGTTTACTAACAATTAGTCTAACTAGTAGCTACAACTAGCAACTAACTATATCATATATTTAATTATATGAAATAATATCTTTCATAGAAAAATAAAATAAATACTAGCATTACAGTTAATATAAAAAATAATTTTTAAATTGGTGTAAGATTTAGAAAACACAAAAGTACCCCTATTCTAGAAATATGGTCGTTACACTTCAGGTTACTACCCCTAGCGTCTATGGCTGGCAGAACAGAAGAGGGAAGAGATGGACTACGCAGCTTCACTATAAGGGGTTTAGTTGAGGAATTGTAGCGGCTTTCCTTTCAGCCGGACTACTAACGGTGTTGGAGCCTTCGCTGGTGGCTTAGCCGTTAGTGATGTAGGACATTCTTTTAATCTTACTTTGATAGGCCCCTCGAAGGAGGTTTGAGTTTCTGCCTCATCATCAGCATCCTCATCTAAGTCTTTTTTATGGTTCCTCCGGAATAAACGAGATTTCGTGTAGTAAACTTTAACTCTTTGAAGGGATCAATATCTGCGAACTCAGTTTTTACTACAACATTATTATTAACATACATGAAGCACTCGTGTAGGGTAGATGGCACTATCATGTGCTCGTGTATCCATGGTCTCCATGTAAGACATTATAGCAAACGTCCGCATCAATGACGTAGCAGGTTGCTTCTGTCTTTAGATCGTCGATTTGGATTTTCAACCGAATTTTCCCCATTGGGCAACTTTTGCCGTTATTGAAACCACTAATCATGGTTTGGGTTACGGTCAGCCAATGCATCGGAATCCCTAGAGTTTATAGTAAGCGATAGGGAATAACGCTCACAGATGATCCAGGGTCAATATGTATACGATCGACCTTGATAGCACCAACATATCCTAGATAGTATAGGGATCTGGCATGCCTATGATTCTTCAGCAGCATATCTGGCTGCAAAAATGTGATGCTCGACATGGCTTCCATCATGTTGCGACACTAAGAACATGCAGCGGGGTCTTCTTTTGGCTGTTGTATTTGTCCTAAATAAGACTCGGTGTGCTATAATGCCTCGCTTAGAGCTTCCCGAGTCTTCTTGGAGAGAAGAAGAAGCTCAAACAATGATAGTTTAGCTGGAATGTTGGCCAGTTGTGCCAAGATGTCAAAGTTATAGGGCCTATCCAGCCCTACTGCTGTTTCTTTTCTGAGGGGTTTGTCATAACGCCCCTCATTTTGTTTATGTATGTCCGTTGTTGGTGGTTGAGACGGACCAGGTTCGGATGAGCTCGGAATCGCAGTCGTCGAGCGAGCAATTTTTCTTTTTTATGGGTCCGGTCGCAGTTACGTAAATATTCAAGACCACTCCTGGTTGCTTCCACCCTTCCTTCATTGGGCATGACAGGAATTGTATTGCATAATTTGACCTTCTTTTCTTTCAGATTGGCAGTAGGACGAGCCACAGGCCAAGTTAAATCGTCAGTGAGGTCTAGATGCACCTACATAACCTCTTATCGAGGTGTTTTGATGGGTACTAGCCCGAACGCATGAGCAGCTGGGAGGTTAATGACCTTCATAGTTGTTTTTAGGATCAGAACGACCCGTCTTGCACCTCTGTTGGTGAAAAATTATCGAATTTGAGGGTCACCATATTGGCGGAGACCATCTTTTCTTCAAAATCTAATGAAAGAACACTGACGTCATACAATCTCTGCATATGGCTCTTCAGGATGTAGCAATCTCGGGTCACATGGTAGACGTATCGATGATAGTAATAATACTTGGGGTCATCTACCTTCTCTACCTTGTCAGGATGCCTGGAAGGGGAAAGTTGGAGCTTTTCACCCTTGAGGAGTACATTAAGTAATTATAATGCGTCCTCATCCTTGAAAGAACAATTCCCCTTTTGTATCGGGGGTCTATCGGGGTTCCTAGTTGGAGCCGTACTCAGATTGGGGCTTGCGATCATGACCTGCTTTGCTTTGAACTCCCGTTCATTGTTGTTGAGGCCCCAACAGATCTTTTTCACTTTTCATTAGGAAAGTTCATTCCCAATAAATAAGCTTCATTGGCTTTCCTCTCAGCGTCATCGGCATTGATGAAGAATGCAGCCCAGTCTGTATGACTGGAGGAGCCAGTCCAAAGTTTATTCCTGGGTAGCAAGCCTTTTCGACAAGTATTCGTCAAGACTGACTCGGGAACACCTTGCAGTAGTCTTAGTACAGCTTGCCAGAACCGTTCTATGTAATTCTGAGCAGACTCCTTGCCCTTCTGAATAGTGTCTAGTATAGTGGACATTGTTATGTCCATTCTTGGTTCGTAAAATCGGGATAGGAACAGATGTTGAAGATCGTCGAAGGTTGATATGCAATTATCGAGTAGACTGCAGAACCATTCGTAGGTGACTCCTTTCAAGTCACCGACAAACAGATTCACAAAGAGAGTGTCGTCTTTTGATAGATGCCCCGTCATAGTTCTAAAGTGATTCAGATGTTGACGGGGAGATCCTCTCCCGTCGAAGGGAATAATAGACAAAGGCTTGTATTAGGAGGATAGACCACCCTATTCCATTCGACATGAAAAGGTTGACTAAGTCCCAGCTTCCGCCGTGATTCGTTTTTATTTTTAGCATCAGCTCTTGTACGGAGATCTCAGATGGCTTCGAAAACTTCTTCCGATGTTGTTGTCATAGATACTTGCGGCAAGGTATGGTTACTGGCTGCGGTCGGTAGTACCATATGATGACTTATAGTCGGGTGATTGGGGTTGTTGGATTCGTCGTTATTCTCCAATTTTGAAGCTGGAGCCTGCGATTGTGACAAAGTTTGGGCCACTTTTAGCTCGACAACGGTCTTTGTCAGGAATGCCTGACTGGCGTTCATAGTCTGCATTATCTCTTCGATCATTTTGAAGCATCGGCTGTCCTAGGATCTCTGTTCAACAATTATCATATGCGACGGCATGACATGGGTACGGACTGATTGCTCACTCTGGTTCCTAACTCTCATTCCTCGTTGTCGGCAGTATAACCAATCATTTTGGAGTAATCACAAAGGTCAAGGTTTCGATCATCCTCGATCTCTGAGGCTTCAGAGGTATACTGGGATGGGCACCCCCAGCTCCTTTCCCTTCGGTTCTATGGAAGTCATTGTCCCTTTGAAATGTAGGGTTGTGGTGCAGTACTGGAAGGTGGCTACCCCCTATGTCTTGGGTGTGCTGAGGGTAAGTACCCCCAACTAGGTCGGTATCAGGTACGGGACGCTGACTACACCCAGCTTTCAGGGCTTTAGACAGGAGTTTAGATTTGGAACGGGTGCATTAGAATACCCCGGTGTTGGACAGAGCCAACTTACTACCCTTAAGTCAGGTCTTCGACATACTGACCAAAGGATTGGAGTTCTTTTTGTCCAGAGAGAAACTCCTTGTGGCATGGCATGAGGCGAAGAGTGGCTCATTTTTGTCGTCTGATTATATCCATTCATGGAGACATTATCGGTCGGATGTGGTAGACTGTTGTTAGTATACGGACTTGGCAGAACTGTTGCTGGCATTGTACAACAGTAATTGATGGTTATACTAACACACGTATGCCCAACCAGGGGTACTTCGTATGTAGTATATGTAGTTGTTCCCTTCACCTTGCGTTTGTGATTAATCACGTGATGCTAATCGTGAGAAGAAAGATTCACTTTTATGCCCTCTTCAAGCCCCAGGTAGACCAAGTGTTATGGCATGTAAGAAGTATATCTGAGCCGACTTTCTGTACATGCAGCACATCTGGGTATCTGGAGGACTCTGGAGATTGATTTATCCCTGGCACGAAGGCGCACGAGCAGGATCTATAGAGTTTCCCACCGTGTGTGCTTGTCACAGTCAGAGACGTGAGTCTCTTGCCAATTATTGATGCGGCAGCCGTTGCACACGTAGCGCATGTAGCTCGTGCCGACTTAGGCCTATAACATGCAGAGCCTTTGTCGTTGACTTTTTTCTACGCTTGGGGCTCGTGGCCACCCAAACGGTTCAAGGCTTTGACTTTGCCTCGGGACGAATCACTTCTGTGCTTATTGGTAGGCATATGTTCCCTTCATAGCACTTCAATCTGGGAACAAGCATTGTACTTCCCCAAACTACATGCCTAGGAATGAACGAAGAGTGACGTCACTTGTAGGCCAGGTGAGAGTTGTATTGGCGTGTGCTGCTTTTCTTTAACAGCTTGTGGATAGGCTATACGAGCCTTGGGCAACCACGTCTTCTTTATTTTCTTAGGCTTTGACAGCCTAGGAGAAGGACCTGCACTATCGCCATAGAGCATTTCCTCGAAGGCTAATTGGTCGAACTTAACGACTAATGTCTTCATGGTGGTTCCGAGCATAGCCGTATCTGATTGCATCACAGCTTTCTCGTCGGAGGAAAAAGTGGTCCAGAGTAGAGTCGCCATCTTGTTTATCATCTCTTCGTAGTGCTTGGAGGAGAGCTTCGAATGTTGCAAATGAGAATACAAGAAGGAATCCTTGAACAGGAATTTTCCAAGTACACTTTGTTTTTTATCCAGGTTGTAATGGTGGAGGGTTGATTCTTTACTCCGTTTACGATCTAACGGCGAGAGATAACTGTCGGGCTTAACTTTACTAGCTAAGGGGAGCAGAAAGAACTCTCTCTAGAATGCTTTGGAACTCTTGAGGAAATAGAGGGAACCGGGGGGGTTTAAATGGAGAGGAGCTCCTCTTATTTATATCAGAGGAGAAGTAACCATACACGTGCCTGCAAGCGGTAGGCGCGTAGGTCTCTGATTGCCATATGGCATCCTAAAATAGGGTTCAGTTGCAACTATAGGCACACTTCACTGATGTGGGGGTTGTAGCTGATTGTAATGTGTCATATTGTTGAGATTTTGCTGTTGGAGGAGATCTTAAATTGCTTAGAACCCGTTCTTCAGCGCAACTAGGTTTTCAACACATGGCATGCGCCGAGTTTACTGTAACCAACAAGACACCCATGCCTCGGAATCACTATCCTAGGTGTCGTGTGTTCATAGTGGAAGAGAACTATAAGCACGGGGGTAGAAGCACATGCGCTCAAGGGAGATTCTGGGTGCCACGCGCCTGGATGATCAGGAAACATGCGCCTGAGTAGTTTCTAACAACACGTGCCTTTCTGCACTTTTTCCAAAGTGGATGAACTTCGACTTCTAGGTTTATTCTTTGCACGAGAATTGAAGCGCTCAGCACATGCGCTCTAGGGAGATTCTGGGTGCCACGAGCTTGGATGATCAGGAAACATACGCCTGAGTAGTTTCTAACAACACGCGCCTTTCTGCACTTTTTCCAAAGTGAATGAACTTCGACTTCTAGGTTCATTCTTTGCACGAGAATCGAAGCGCTCAGCCGAATCCTCGAGAGAAGCCTAACTCATTAATGCAGCCTTAAGAAAAGCAACTGTGAGGCAAAGGTGGAGATGCAAGGGATTGGACATGCCTAAATAGGTGAGGCGCGGGTAAAGGAGAGGCGCTCCCTTAGTGAGGTGTGAGTAGCATAGGTAATCATGACTCTTTGGTCTCTGTGCCATGGCCATCTTTTGCACATAGATCAAGGCGTTCAGCCCAAGGCTCGAGAATAGGGCGTATGTGACATGGCGCCTAATAGTACGATGCCCAGATGAGATGTGAGTGACATTATGCCTATGTGGGGCATGAGAAATATAGCTTTTCATTGAGGCATAGGTAACATAAGGTGCGGGTACTCTTTAGCTTTTTAAGGTGTGTGATCCATGCTTCTACAGACTGAAACTGAGATGACAGAGCTGGAGGAACTACGTCAGTTCAAGCTTCATGCTGAGAAGTCTAAGGGTAAGGGACAGGCCACTCAGGATCTAGATGACACTAACTACCTTAGTAATTTTTGGTTATGCTCATACGAGCAAAGGTATTCCGGTACAGAAACTTGCATCCACTAAATCCCATGCTTGTTGGATCATAAACTCAGGTACATCTAGGCATACTACAGGTGCATCTAGTGAGTTTGTATTATATTATCCAAGCGAGCATACGCATCCCGAGATGGTTCAAACTGATGATGGGACATCCCAACCCATCTGGGGGATTGGCTCGGTCCATTGTACTTCATCTGTTATCTTGTCATCTGTATTTCATGTTCCTTCGTTTTCAGTCAACTTACTTTTTGTTAGCTCTCTTATTGACTAATTGAATTGTACTGTTCTTTTTTATCGAGATATGTGTTCTTTTCAGGAGAAGGACACAAGAAAGAGGCTTGGAACTAACATCAGGCATGATGGCCTTTGGTACCTGGACAAGGAGGCTGCAGTGCTTGCTGCTACTGTTAGTGGAGGGCTAGAGGCAGAAGCAATACTTTACTACTAAAGATTGGGACATTTATCTTTTGATACTTTGAATAAGTAAGAATCTGAGATAATGAATAAAATAGACAAAAGAAGGTTATTTGTAATGCTTGTGAACTTAGGAAGCATACACGTTCTACTTAAAAAATGGTCGATCTTCGAAGTTTTGAGCCATTTGCACTTGTTCATTCTGATGTTTGGGGACCGTATCCTACTACTTCTATCAATGGATTCAGATGGTTTATAAATTTTATTAATTGCTACTCACATATGACCTGGATCTACATGATGAAGTAGAAATCTGAGGTGTACAATTATTTTCAAAAAAAAATCGACATGCGTGAAGACCCAGTTTGGAGTACATGTAAAGATTCTTCGAACAGATAATGGGATCGAGTACATGACAAAAAGTTTTCTACTTTCATCTCTAGTCATAAAATTCTTCATCAAACCATTTGTCCAGACACTTCTGCTTAGAATGGGGTAGCTGAATGCAAGAACAGCCTCTACTAGATGTAGCACATTCATTTTGATACTGACAATGAATGTGCCTAAGTTCTTATAGAGTGAGGCTATCATGATAGAAACTTATCTACTAAGCAGGATGCCATCAAAAGTATTAGGGATGAAGACACCATGTGAGATGGTCTTGGGCTCGAATGTTTTTAGTGTTCCACCGAGAGTATTTGGATGCACATGTTTCATGAGAGATCACGAATTGATGGTGAGTTAGCTAGATCCACAAACAGTTAAATTTATTTTTGTGGGCTACTCATCAAGTCAAAAGGGATACAAGTGTTGGTGTCCCACTGAAAGAAGGTTATTTGTTAGTATGGACGTGACCTTTCGGGAGTTTGAACCATTTTATGGGAAGAAGACGAAGTTAAGTTTCTTATTCAATGATGGCTTTACTGATGCTAGTAGAGAGGGAAAATAATGAGAATGACATCGTAGTTGGTACGATTCCACGTCCTTTTGAGTCACTGAGGAGTGGTGGTATCTCAGAAGGGAATTGACAGTCTGTGGGAGCTTAGGGAGCATGATCACCAGAAGCAGCATGAGCAGCATGAGCCGCCTCAGCAAGAGCAAAATGAGCCACCTTCTCCTGTGCCTATGCCAGTACCAATAAATGCTGCTGTCCCAAGTCTCTCTTCTCCAGGTCCTTCTTCAGCCCTTCCACCTGAGTCACTTGGTAACAATTCATTCCCTTATACTTCTAATACGTATGTCTTGCTTCGTAGAACTTCTAGAGTTAATGCTGGAAAACGTTTAGCTAAGTTTAGCTGTTGGGATACTGACAATACACATTACATTTCACATGCATCTATTCCACCTGCATATAAGTCCTTTCTTGCATAATTGCATTCAGTGCTTGTACCTAACAACTAGCAGGTAGCTAAGCAAGATCTTAGGTGGTTGAGTGCCATGAAGGAGAAACTTCAGGCCTTGTAAAAAATAATAGATAGGAGCTGGTACCACTGTCAGTTGGAGAGCGTAATGTTGGATGTAAATGGGTTTATACTGTTAAGCAGACTCCAGAGGGCAAGATTGATCGGTACAAGGCTAGATTGGTTGCTAAAGACTATAACCAAACTTATGGTATCGACTATGACGATATCTTTGCTTCAGTAGCAAAGATGAGCACTGTGCGAGTGATGGTGTCATATGCTGCCAACTTCAATTGGCAACTACATCATTTAAATGTCAAGAATACATTTTTGCACAGGGATCTCCAGGAGGAGGTGTATGGAGATTCCACCAGGCTTTGATGCTTCACAAGCAACTGGAAAGGTATGTAAATTAAAGAAGTTTTTGGATAGGCTAAAGCAGTCTCCAAGAGCATGGTTTGATATATTCAGGCTTACAGTCTGTGGTATGGGACATAGGTAGTATAGTGGAGATCATACTATGTTTTACAGGCACTCCAAGAACTGTATCACTGTTCTTGTAGTCTATGTGGATGATATTGTAATTACTGGAGACCATACTGAGGAGATTCTATAGCTGAAGAAAAGACTTGGAGAGGAATTTGAAGTCAAGGATCTGGGACAGTTGAAGTACTTCCTTGGAATTAAAATTGTAAGATCACGAAAGGGTATAGTGCTTTCTTAGTGAAAGTATGCTTTGGACCTTCTTTCGAAGACAGGGTTGCAGGGTTGTTGCTACTCCTATCGAGCAGAACCATAAGTTGTGTGCCGAAGGTGGTGATTTGATTAGTAAAGAGCAATATCAAAGATTAGTTGGTCGGCTTATATATCTATGCCATACGAGACCTGATATTATTCATGTCGTGAGTGTGGTGAGTAGATATACGCATAATCCCAGAAAGCAGCATATAGAGGCATTTCTCATAATTCTCAGGTATATTAAAGGAAGCCCAGGAAAAGGGTTAGTGTTCAGAAGTTCGGGACATCTGAAAGTTGAAGGCTATTCCGATGTCGATTGGGTAGGTTGTATGGATGCTCACAGGTCACCACAGGTTACTACATTTTTGTTGGAGGCAATATTGCATCTTGGCATAGCAAAAAGCAAGATGTAGTGGCTAGTTCTACAGCTGAGGCCGAGTACAGGGCTATGGCTGAGATGCGATTATTTAGAGGAGACACTCTGCAACTTTGGTGTGACAACAAATTACCAATTAATATTGCAAATAATCTAATTCAGCATGATCGTACCAAACATGTGGAGATTGATCGGTTCTTCATCAAGGAGCAGCTGAATAAATGAGTTTTGACTTTGAGCTATATGAAATCAGGGGAGCAATTAGCTGACTGTCTAACTAAGATGGGGATGATTGATATCTATCGCGCATCTTGAGAGAGATTGTTGAGTTATAAGGAGTTATTTAGTCCCACACCGGATAGGAAATGGAAGAGTATATATATATATATATATATATATATATATATATATATTACCAAAAGCTCCAATTTATTGTTGTATAAGGCGCAAAATGCTGAAGCCTATACAAGGAACCGCAACTCGCTTCGAAAGACACAAAAGAAAATAAGAAGTCGGTCAGTGACGGGGTGCGCTCACTGAGTCGGACCAAAAACCACTAGGACAACAGTTAAGGCAACAACCTCTGGTGCCTGCCCGGGGTGATAGTACAGCGATTGCTGACTTTGAGAACTTGTCTACATACTTCTCTGTAAAGTTGTGGAGAGTTGTATAGGCGACCTTCATATATGTACTTGTTCTGATTCTTCCATAGTACCCAAATACCGGCGGCTGTGACGATCTGGTGCCTGTTGGACTTCCTCCAGTTGGCAAGGAGATCGTTGAAGCCTCTGACCTGCTGGCGCTGCATCCATCTGTTGGAGAGGTGAGACCACAGCTGGGTTGCTTGATCACCGGAGTGCAGCACGTGTTCCGTGGTTTCTACTTGAGGAGATGGGTAGCAGTGGCATCTCGATGCGAGGTTGTAGTCGACGGAGTGGAGTGCATCGTCGGTAGAGAGTTTTTTGCGTTGTGCTCTCCAAATGAGAATGGACCATTTGTTGGGGATGGTGGGCTGCCAGTAGGGAGCGAGGAAGGGCTTGGGCTCTCCAGTGCCTCTCGCCACAGTTCTGACAGAAGCTAATGTGAATTCGCCTCCGAAATTCAGGGACCACCGCAGCGTTCTCGAATCGTCGGAGGTGTTGGTATTCATCAAGGGTTCCGCGAGGTTCCGATCGAGTAGTATGTGCCACCAATTGGCTGAAGATCTGTTGTTGGCTATAGCCATCGCTGGAAGGGAATACCGAAAATACCTAGCCTTCATGAATCGGGTCCAGTTCGAGTCTTCCGTACGGAGCTTGCACCACAGCTTCATGGAGAAAGCACCAATGATATGCGCTAGTCTGCTGAACCCCAGCACTCCCTCGCTGGTGGGCTTGGCCATGGAGTCCCAGCTGGCCCAGTGGTGCTTGTCTTTGCGGCCGCTGTAGCCCCAAAAGAAGTTGGAGAAAAGGGTCTCAAGGGAGGATAAGACCTTCTTCGGTGGGGAGCATGTCACGCCCCAGAACCAGAATACTGGAGAGCAGGGGACAGACACAGCCAGCTACGTACATTGAAATGAATTCCACCTCGCAATACGGTCACGACTGTCTAGATGCAAAAGGGTTTACTACAAGCCGTTAGTCTCTTAAGGTCAAAAACAAGCCTAGTGTCTCAATCTCAAGCAAGCAAGTAAATGTAACAAGATGGTAGATCATCAGACATACAAAGTAAGGCGTCCCAAATATTACATATTCAGATGATCATGAAGCTAGTCATACAAAATGCAAAGACTAGCAAGAGTTTAAGTCATACATGAACAACCTTAGGATTTGTCAATCATGTTACAGCCCTTAGGCAGACAGGAATGTAAATTCAATACGAGCTAACACATGCTCGGCAGCTAAATGCCTCAAAACAATAATTTTACAATATAGTGGAAGAGCAAACTAAAACCCACTCGTTTCCTTGGTTGCACCTAGTATTCACCATCTGGCTGGAAGGCTGGAAGATCCTCGGGTGCTACTCTAAAATCTGGCCATACAAAACCAGATGGGTCAGATCCCAGAAGAGCAAGTGCCACAAGGGATGCTTCACTTAAGAACTAAAACCAGCATATTAGCACTTGAGACATAAATGATAATAACAGACATGAGTTACGGATAACAAGGTGATAAACGATAAGACAACTAAGAGACTATTCCGGTAGCCAGGTTACAACCCGTAAACCAAACAATGAGGGGATTGTAATCCTTCACCTGAACAGAGCTTAGTCTCCAACCAATTATCGACAAGAGTAAACATAAACAGTAATATGCTGAATAAACCATGTACAGGCCTTGCTTAGATAAGACTAGACTATACTTCATTCATCATTCACGGCCAAATAATGTGTACGGCTTGATACTTTAACTAACTAGGGTTATCACAAGCCTAGTTACTAGCAAGATGCAATGAGATGTTCCAACAGCCACAAGCCCTGCAGTCTTAATCCATGTTATCCGATCACAAGTTGAGAGAGTTGGATTAGGTGACTTGGGGGTGCAACACCTGATAGTGTGCTAAAATTGTGTCCTACTCGACGGCAGGCTACAAGTCCAATTAGAGCGCCCAGATAATGGAACTGCCTGTAGCTGAAAAATCTCTTCATGGACTACTTGATCAATCTAATCATTATCCTAGTCAGATTCAGTACGAATCCCTGACCGTGGAAATCAGGAATTCATGTCTTAGACATGATGCAAGACGAGGCATGTAGCTTATACAAGCACAAACACCCACGGTGTCAAGACAAGAGTTATCTAGCAAGTCAAGGTAGCTGTCACAACAACATATCAAGATTATCATGTCATATTTACTTGTCAAGAGTACGCCACGACGGGCCACTATCATGTCATGTTACTTGTTATCGGTCAAGAGTGTGCCTTAACAGGCCACCATCGTGTTCTATCCTTACATTATCACGACGTGATCATGTAAAAGCCATACAAATATTAAAATCATACCAAGTCCAAAATATAACCATGCCATGAGGGTTGCCGCATAAGGGCTGGCCGCATGAGGGTTGCCGTAAAAGACTGGCCGTATGGGGTTGCCGCATGAAGAATGGCCGCATGGGGTTGTCGCATGAAGAATGGCCGCATGGGGTTGTCGCATAAAGGTTGGCCGCATGGGGTTGCCACTTAAAGGCTGGCCGTATGGGGTTGCCGCATAAACGCTGGCCGTATGGGGTTGTCGCATAAAGGCTGGCCACATAGGGTTGCCGCATAAAGACTGGCCGCATGGAGTTACCGTATAAACACTGGCCGCATGGGGTTGCCGCAAAAGACTGGCCGTATGGGGATGCCGCATAAAGGCTGGCCGTATGGGGTTGCCGTAAAAGACTGACCGGATGGGGTTGCCGTATAAAGGCTGGCTGCATGGGGTTGCCGTATAAAGACTGGCCGTATGGGGTTGCCGCATAAAGGCTGGCCGCATGGGGTTGTCGCATAAAGGCTGGCCGCATGGGGTTGTCGCAAAAGACTGGCCGCATGGGGTTGCCACAAAAGACTGGCCGCATGGGGTTGCCATATAAAGGCTGGCCGCATGGGGTTGCCGCAAAAGACTGGCCGTATGGGGTTGCCGTATAAAGGCTGGCCGCATGGGGTTGCCGCAAAAAGGTTGTTCTTCTTCTCCAAAGATCCGAGAAGAAGAACCATGGAAGCCATAGCTTCCAAGCTCCATTAATCCTCATTTTAAGTTCAAATCCGGACTTTCATAGGTCAAAATGGGGTAGAACGAAATTCTCTACAACATGGAACAATCAAAACTTGAAAATAACAAAGTTTGATAGATCAAAATCCAAGAAATTTAAAAATGCAACAAACTTAGATCTACACGAAATGAACCATGGAAATTAAAAATGCTAAGTACTAAAGTGTCTTAGAATCTCGTGAGGAAGACAATGGAACAACAAAAATTGAGTTCCTCCGTGAAGCAAGTTGCACTTGCCTAAGCTTCTCTTGGTAGGTGGAGAAGTTAAGAGGAAGAAGAGGAAGAAATAAATGAAGAAGAATAAGTAAATGAGGAGAGAGAGGGTTGGAGGGATTATAAAGAGGGGTGGGTTACATGTTGAACCAACCCAACCAAGCCAAACCGAACCCTACCATGCCCATATTGAACCAATACAAGATTAAACCAGGATTAGCTGGTTAAGATAAGTCACAATACGGGTCAAAATTTCGTTCACGTATACTAAAAATACGTATAACGGAAAACGAAGGTGACAACTCTATCCACCTTAAAAGAATTCCGTCCTCGGAATTTAATCAAGAGGCTAGAGATGTCAGGGCAAGCTATACTAACCACATGCAACCTATGACTAGCAACCAATCAAGCAATCTTTCATGCAAGCGAGGAATTTTAAAAGCATAAGGCACAAGGAAGACAATATACCTTACGAGTCATCGCGATCGGATATCATCCTCACGTTCCTATGTTTACTCACCCAAAGAGTGATGACCCCAAGCAACACGGACTAAACTAATAGTCTTGTTCTTGAGCACCTTCTCTCTTCGGTCCAATATGGATACGGGCCTTTTCTCATACGAAAGGTTGGTACCAACAACCAATTTCGAATGATCAAGGACATAGCTCGGATCCAGGATATACCATCGTAATTGGGATACATGGAAGACATCATGCACCTCACGTAACGACGGCGGAAGAGCGAGATGATAGTACACATCACCTGCTCGCTCTAGAATATCGAATGGCCCTATGTACCTAGGACTAAGCTTTTCTCGTACACCGAATCGAATGACGCCATGGATAGGCAAGATCCTAAGGAACACGTGGTCGCCGACTGAAAACTCAAGGGAACGCCGATGAGAATCGGCCCAATGGTGCTGGCGATATTGGGCAACTCGAAGATGATCTCTGACTTGTCTGACCACCTCGATTGTCTGCATAACCATCTCTGGACCAAGCATCTGTCTCTTGTTGACATCATCCCAAGCTAAAGGTGATCTGTACTTCCTGCCATACAATGCTTCAAAAGGGGCCATCTAGATACTGGCCTGGAAACTGTTGTTATAGGAGAACTCCACTAGGTGCAGGTGATCTTCCTACGAACCACTGAAGTCGAGCGTACATGATCGCAACATATCTTCAAGAGTCTGAATCGTGCGTTCTGACTGACCATCTGTCTGCGAATGATATGCTGAACTGAACTTGGGACGAGTCCCCAAACTCTCTTGAAGACTCCGCCAAAAGTACGATGTGAATCTAGAATCTCTGTCTGATATGATACTAACTGGAACTCCATGCAATCTAACAATCTGCCTGAGGTACACCTTTGCTAGCTGATACGCCGACTGACCAATTCTGAAAGGGATAAAATAAGCTACCTTCGTGAGACGATCAACTATAACCCAGATAGCATCTCTCCCAGCTAGGGATTTTGGTAACCCAGTTACAAACTCTATGGTAATGTGCTCCCATTTCCATTCTGGGATCGGTAAAGGTTGAAGAAGTCCAGCTGGTCTCTGATGTTCAACTTTAACTTGTTGGCAAACTAAACACCGGAAGACAAACTGCGCTATCTCTCTTCATGCCATTCCACCAAAAATGCTGACGGACATCACGATACATCTTCGTACCGCCGGGATGAATTGAATGCTATGAACTGTGAGCCTCTGCCATGATCTCCTGTCTGATATCACCACTAGGTACACAAAGGTGCCTCCCATATCGGAGTGTACCGTCCTCATGAATACATAACCACTACAACAAAAATACCTTTTAATGACGGCTAAAAACCGTCATTAATCAAGAACCATGACGCTCTTTTTCTAAATTCAAGCGTTATGAAATCGAGTGTTATAAATGTTTTTGAAAGCGTTATAGATAATTCTTCCGAAAACGTCATTAATAGGTTAAATTTCTGCTACGTTTTATTTTCAAAGCGTTATGGATAGTTATGTAAAACCGTTATGAATAGTTAATATGGTTTAGAAGTCAGGACATTTTGAAAGCGTTATGAATGGTCATTGTATCACATTTATAACGCCTTATACTGCATGTTATACATTCCAAATACTGCTCAATTCAATTCGAAAACAACCACTTTGAACCATATTCACAACAAAACATTGAAATGTAATATAAAGTACCATTAATCTCCATTTCATTGTCTCAAAATAGGGTACATATATATACATCTTCTCAAAATATGTAGAGTATCCAATATAGAGTACATTCTATATTTCTCAGGCCATATATATACATCTTCTCAAAATATATAGAGTATCCAATATAGAGTATACTTTAGCTACATCAAAACTATCCACATGAAAACATCCCACACTTTAGCTTCAACTTAGTCACATGAAGACCTGTGTCTATAGCACATGGACCCTGCAAAAGATAAAACAAGGTTTAATAAATGTGATATAATGATGTGTATATATGTAACTATAGGATCTTGAATGATGTATAAGTCTTGATTAAAAACACACATTAAGATGATCAGGCCAGGCCAAGGCCTGAGGCTATTTCCTGTAGGTAGGGCAAGTGGCAGCAGGCCAGGCCACTGATGCAGTCCTGTATATATATGTAACTAAGGCCACTGATGCAGCAGATGTTGGCTAAGGCCACTGATACAGCAGATGTTGGCTAAGGCCACTAATACAGCAGATGTTGGCTAAGGCCACTGATTAAAAACACACATTAAAAACACACATATATAAGTCATGTATATATATGTAACTAAGCCACTTATGCAGCAGATGTTGGCTAAGGCCTGAGGCTATTGCCTGCAGGTAGGGCAAGTGGCAGCAGGCCAGGCCAAAGTAGTAGGCTACATTACCAGCAGCAGGGGACTCATTCCCTCCCCTCCAGCTTGACCTGTTATAGGCTCTTGGCCATAGGCCTACGCAAGCAGTGAGCCAGTGCCAGTTAATGAGTGTCAGTCATAGTTTAGTGAGTGTCTTGACAGTGTCTAGAGTGTATTGTGTCCATGTGACACTAGGGTGTCTCGTATCAGTAATGGAAATGAGTGAATGAATGTTAAGTATCGGTCAAGTGTCTAAAAGGTTTAGTGTCCAAGTATTAAGTCCCAGTTTCAGTTCAGATGAGGAGTTGATATCTCCATGTATCTGTGCTTTTGGAATTGTGTGTGCGTGTGAGTAAAGTAAAGAGTGAGGTGAGTTAGTGTTTTAGTATCAGTTAGAATACAAGAGTTAGAGGTCAGTAACCCAATATCAGAGTTAGTGTCAATTGAGTGTCAGTACAAATGTTAGTAATCAGTTAGTCAGAGAGGGTGTATGGTACACATATGGATGTGGCCAATAGGTTAGGGTATGCCCTGCAAATTTGAGAGAAGGTAAAAGGGAGGGGATCTTGTTAAGGATATTACCTTGACCATCATGTATCCATATGATTGGCAACGAATTTGATGACTTTGCATCGGACATCATCTATTTCTTCCTGCGTGTATATTGATTTTCCAGCCAATTTTTTTAGCTAAAAGTCAAAAAAATAGTTACATTACTTTGTATAATTTCAGAAAAGTAATTAAGAATTAAATTAATGAACAACTTACCTTTGACTCAATAGTAGGAGAGGGGTCTTCCATGAGATCCCGCATATATTTCATAACAAAATATCCGCATTCATAACCTCCAGGTTGTTTCGGGACCTACATGAAAATATTATTTGTAAGAGAATATAACGTCCATGATTATAATAAGTCATATATTAGTTTGATTACCTTGGGTAATTTCCAAGTAAGACTTCTATTTGATCTTTTACCACCAATATATGCTGTGTTGAGGCCACTAGTAGAAAATAATTGTATATACTAACATCAGAATATACACATTATTAAAATATTAACAATAATAATAAAAATTTCACTCACGTATTGAAAAACAACTTAATATCTCCTCTCGGTTTAAAACACAGCGAGTCCAACCAGTAAACATTAAAGGTAGAGAGGTCAACAACAATTAGAATCCAATGCTTCCTACATTAAAGGGAACATGAATGGAATAAAGCACATTGGTTATTGAATAGGAAAGAAAAATCTTGCTACTTGATTAAAACTTCTTACTCCTTGTAAATGAATGGAATGAAGCAAATTTGGGTTTTCTTAGCCTCTTGGAGCCTTTCTCTAACCAGATTGCTTATTGCAGGCCCGGATGCATTACTCATAGCAGAAGGGTTGAACATTATCAAAAGCTCCCGAGAGTTTGGAAATTTATCAAGCAAAAAAACTAAAGCCAAAAGAATAGTTAAATATGGTGTCAATATCAAAATCAAAATTTTAGAATTTAAATTTTATATTTCTTACCTCATGTAGGCAACAACAGGATTCACATCTAGCCATTGCATCCTACATACCTCCAGCAAAACGATTTTAGAAAGATAACAAGATGGATTAAAGCTTCCGAACATTCCTTTCTCTAATGGTATTTTAAGATAAGGGTCGGTATCCTTAATAGTTTCTACCATCTCTCCGAAAGTGTCAATTATCTCCATACCACAGCCAGCAACCTTCAAAGGTTGAACATTGTCAGATTCAATTGGTTTAGTACTTACCTGTTGCATATTAAATTTTTTTATACAATTTCATAAAAGATATTGACACTAACATTAAATAATATTACCTCAAGACCACCAACAATAAACTCTTTGGGCCAAGCTACTAAAGATCCAATTGCATCTTTAACAACTTCCATTTCTCCATGAAGTGGCACGGGAAGGCTCACAGTAGGTTGAAGGGCTTTCATAATTGAAACCCTAACATTATGTTCTCCTAATTCAACATTATGAATTTTCTCATTTGGTCCACACCCTTCAAAGACAATTCCCTCGGCAACAATATTTTCTTTTTTGCCCACTGCTAGCTTACATTTGGTTCCCTAAACAAAATAAGAAACAGTTATTTCTGGAAATAATTACTACATGTTATAATTGAGTTGTTGAATAAAGATTATGTATTGAATATATGTACTTACCATGCCAATGTTTGATGTTGGATATGTTATGAATTTTTGCTCGCTTAATTTTCTATTCTGTTTCACCTTTTCAAAGAAGATAGAAGATAAAAAAGCATATTAGAATAAACATATTAGACAAAAATAGAAGAAGAAAAGCTTATTAGACGAAATAGAACTAATTGTAATAAGCATTACCTTAGAACCATATGATGGACTCTTGTTTCCAAGAGACTCGTGTTCATTCTTACGAGACATTATATAGTTCCTATTACCACTTCCTTTGGTATTGGAAGCAACCTTCTCAGATGTTTGTGAAGCTCCTTGGGCTTGAAATTCTTTTAGCATGATCTCCAATTCTTGTCTCCGTTTACGTTCCTCTTCCAATTGGGACTTGAATAGTTCATTTTGTTTTTTAACTCCCTGTTTTGGAAGCTTGAAATAGGTCGTTGGTGTCGGTCATAATCCCAAACCTCGAATACGTCCCGAATGCTCGGGAGTGCCCAACGCCAAGGTTAGAATATCTGAAGCTCCTTCGGTCACCAAACTCCCATCTTCCTTTTGTTTGATGTATTCCTCCTATAAAAAGTACAAGGTTTTAGAAATATAAGCATATTGATAAGCAGGATTCCTCTTAATAGACTGGACGATATATACTCACCACTTTCATAGCGACGTCCTTGGTCCCATCGTCAGTAAATGTATCGTCCTTACTAACTCGTGCTTTTGTCCAAAAAAAACTTATGTCATCTATATATTTTTTCCCCCAACTGTCGTTGTTGTTTTGAAAGAAAAAACCATGTTATAATAATATATATGTCCACATGTAAATCATGTTAACTGATATACAAATATGCATTACCAGCTCCTCTTTAAGACCGACATATCCCTTCCAGCTTAAACGATGAGGAAACTTGCTCTTAGCTCTCCGTGCACTTTGCTCCTTGCTCATTTTCTTATGATTACAACACATGAAGGTAGAGAAGAAATAAGATTTATATAATAGGGACCTAGTCATCCTTATTATGCATAAAAAAATAATTTTGACAAGTTAACCTTAAAATTTGCAGACAGTCTGCTTTTGACGAATTCCTCCCACACAGATTGTTTCAAGATCCCTGAGTACTTTGGTGGAGGGTGCTTGAGAAGCTCAAGATTGCCCTCATTCGGATAAATCCAATGCTTGGTGAGTTGACCTTTGAATGCCCTCCAACTCCGAGCCATGGATGCTAACACAAAGGCTTTACTATTTGGATCCAAGTCAAAGTTGGCCTACAACAGAAAATAAATATTCAGCATCTATATATGAGTGCATAACATGTAAAGCATTCCAGTCTGAATAAGTTCAGACTTGAATTCAAGCATTCAATGGTGTAGTGAACAAGTGAATTCAAGTCTGAACTTAGTTCACTTATCTGAACTTGATGTCCAGACTTGAGCTCTCTATGTGCAGGCAATGCATATATGCAAGAGGAAATCTACAGTGCATGACATTAAGTGCACTTCTCAAAAAAAAATATAATATTCCAACCCCTGGGCGCAGGCACCAAATTGATTCATGAAAAAAAGCAAGATCATCCAAAAGTTATAGCCTTTGAAGAATTTTGGTGGACATCACTTCTTATCAAGTATGAACCTTTTCATATAATAAATAGATGGAGGTATATTAGAATTCAGATACCAAGAGTCACCACAAAATTTAATTATCCATATGTTGTTGTAACCAAGGGACTGAGGTCTCATGGTAAGCACTGAACTGAATGGCAATATTCCACTTATCCATATGTGGGCTGAACCAATATCAAACCACAGATACCAAGAGTCACCACAAAATTCGATACAAGAACATTCAAACTGAAACCAAAGGGCAGTAATCTCTACTCCATACTATCAATGTACATACCTGAATATGGAAGAGGAAGAAGCATATATATATATATATATGTTTTACCTGAATTAGAAGATGCATATGTTTTACCTGAATAGCAGTCCATAAGCTCTTTTTAACTGATTCTGGCACTTTATGCCAATTTGGATAAGTTATTTTTACTAAGGACTTTACTGTGATGTCGCAGTAAGTTGCCTAATTAATTTTTCCTTCACCAATTGGTTGCCCAACATCGTTATAAATGATCTTTATCCTCTCTTCATTCTCTTTGATTTTGCTGACTTTTTTGAATTTTGATGCACCTCTACATATTTTTACGGCTATAATTTTGTTCCCCGGAATCCTCACTGTGCTTTGTAGCCTGTAACAAATAAATGGCATAATTATATTCATATTAATTTTGCTAAAATGTGCTTGAAATAGCATGAAACATAAAATGTGCTTGAAAACTGAGATACAACTAACAAAATCTGAGATTAAGAAGACCAAACCTGAGAACACAATTTCAGTTTTCAAAATACCAAACCTGTGATAACCATAAAATACAACTTTCAAAATCAAACCAAATTCAGTTTTCAAATCAATACTCAAACTCCAAAGTCTCATTCTCAGTTTACAAATACCAGTTAACATTATAAAAGTAAACCCAACCACAGTTTTGATATATGAAACCCCATTCTTAGGTTTTTCAAGCCAACTCAGTTTAAACATTCATACTCAATTCTATTCTCAGGTTCAATTTGAAATAGCATAAAACATAAAATGTGCTTGAAAACTGAGATACAACTAACAAAATCTGAGATTAAGAAGACCAAACCTGAGAACTCAATTTCAGTTTTCAAAATACCAAACCTGAGATAACCATAACATACAACTTTCAAAATCAAACCAAATTCAATTTTCAAATCAATACTCAAACTCCAAAGTCTCATTCTCTGTTTACAAATACCAGTTAACATTATAAAAGTAAACCCAACCACAGTTTTGATATATGAAACCTTATTCTCAGGTTTTTCAAGCCAACTCAGTTTAAACATTTATATTCAATTCTATTCTCAGGTTCAATTTGAATCTCAGTTCAATCTAAACTCAGTTACATACACAAAACCAAATTTCCATTTTCGAAATCCCAGGCTTTCACTCAATCTCAATCGTATATAATTTTGAATCTCAATTAACATTCAAAATTCTCAGGTTCACAGTCAATATTCAGTAACTCATGGATCAAAACATATGTACGTATGTTCTTGAAATAGCATAAAACATAAAATATAGTAGCTTGCAGCAATATATTAAGACAATTCTAGATCAAAGTAGACTACAGTTTCTTCCATATACTCTGAGATCAAAATAGACTACAGTTTCGAGGAAAAAAACACATATTAAGACAATAAAGATGAGGAATTTCCATGAAACAGTTCTCAAAATAGACTACTAAGTAATTTTCACTTGCAGCAACATTTCTTTAAACGATTCACTTACAGCAACATTTCAACAAGAAGATTTGGACTGTGCAATCCAAGTTCCCTCATAATCTTCACGTAAATAGGTCGAGGGTGATTCATCAACAACATCAAATGACTCAAAATCTGGTACTTTATTGCAAGTTTTATTTGTAACAAAACAATCGATTCCCTCGTCGTCATTGTCTTCATCAAAATAAATCCTTTGAGGAGTCGATAAAACGATTGACCAATTATCATCCAATTGATCAGGAACATAAAATACTTGCTTTACTTGAGAGGGCAAAACAAAAGAGTCAGACTTGTGGCCAACTCTACCAAGCTCGACCAATGTAAAACCAAGTTCATCAACCTTAAAACCATTCTTGTTGTCAACCCAATCACACTTGAAGACGGGAATCCGGAAGGAGAAATAGTCAAGCAACCAAATCTCTTTGATAACACCGTAAAATATCATATCTGAGATGATGGAATTGTTGTCCTTTGTGCTAGCAACTTGAAAAGTCTTTGCCACTAGAGTCACTCTACTCTTTTGCTTGACTCATACGTCGTTACGATCTTTCGTTTGATAGTGACACCCATTAATTGCATAACCTGGAAACTTAGTCACGTGATGTCGAGGTCCTTGAGCTATCCATTTTAATTCATCAGAGACATTACTAGTTGGGTCTTCTTGCGCAGCCTCAACCTGTCATTTTTTTCCTAAGTTCAATATTTTATTTTCACTAAGTAGAAGATAAAATATAGTAGCTTAATCAATACCCTTGATCGTAACCAACTAATAAAGCTACAATTTTGCTCATCTTCTAACCATTTTGCACTTTTCACTCTAAGAGGGTGCTGCTTTTTCAAGTAAGCCACGTGCTCCCTATCAAGTAATAAGTAGAATTTTGTTAATTACAAAGCAAAATATAAAAAAAGATGTGCTTGGTCCAAAGATAAAACTAAGTAAAGAGTAATATAGACATCTTTACTCGATATAAGGTTGAACATCATTTGTGTTGTGCAACACATAAAGATGTGCTTGGTCCAAAGATAAGCGGTCAACTTCACAGATATTTCCTTTTCTTATAGGTTTTTCCTCATTCTTCGTAGAAGGAACTCCAATGACGGGTTGTTCTTCTAGATATTCTGAACAAAACTCAATGGCTTCCTCTGCGATATAACATTGTGCAATACACCCTTCAGGACGATTCTTATTTCTCACATAACCCTTTATCACACCCATAAGCCTATAATGAACAAATGATAAAGATAAAAATGATTACACAAACATCAATCATGTTACTACATAATGAAAACCAAAGTTCAGATAGACCAACCTCTCTGGTGGGTACATCCATCGGAAGAAAATCGGACCGCCAAGTTCGACCTCCCTGACAAGGTGCACCATTAGATGTACCATTATGTCAAAGAATGATGGTGGAAAATATTTTTCCAATAAGCACAATATGATCACAAGATTATTTTGGATATCTTGCAATTTTTGTACATTCATGACTTTGGCACAAAGGGCATTAAAGAAGAAACATACTCGTATAATAGCTGTAACTCCACCTTTCTAAATATTGAAATTTAAAGTTTTATATTAACTAAATAATTTGGAATTTTTTATATATTTTTAAATACATGAGAAGCTATATATATCTATGTATATGTTTTGTTTTATTTTATTCTTTGGGCTTAAATCAGTTGGGAACCAATGGATCCCCATTTTTAGTTATATTGAATATTGTATGGGTAAAGCCCATTTGTGAGGCCCAAACCCTTCAATCCAATTTATGAGGATGAATAAACTCCTCCTCTCTATTTTCATCGGCCATTCTCATCGATCAAGCTTTTTCAAAAATTCAGTTACAAGGCTCGTGCCATGTGCAGGCCTACAGGTTGGTTTCCCGCGTTTTCCACCCCTTGTCGATCCACCCATTGTCCTCACCATCTATATAACTCTACATTATTTCCCTTCCTCCTCATTCAGAGCAGCTCCACATCTGAGAAATTCTAGGTAGGGCTCGAGGAAGAAGGAGAGAACCGAGGGAGAAGAAGGAACCACCATAGCCTACGGTGATCATCGGTGCGGAATGGCTCGACATGGATGCTAGATCAGGTGAATTCCATCTTACAATTTGTGAATCTTTGAGTGAATGATCAACCATGGCTGATCGTTTCTTCCTTTTCCCTTCAAACGAATTTTAGGGATCTTGATCCCTGGATCGACAGTCGATCCTTACAGTTCTTCATAGCCGACGATCGTTCTGGTAAGAGATCGAGCGATCTAATCTTTTAGAGATTCATGTCAACCAATTTCCCTTGATCCTGATCTACTGGGATTTCGATCCCTTCTATTCCAATTCACTCAGATCTAAAGGTTTTGATCTTGATTCATTCAAGAATAATCAACTCTCGATCACTTGAAATAATCACAGATTGTGTGAGTATTTTGATTCTCCTATTTTTAAATTCTATTTTCATACTACCTACTAATTGGTCCTAAATTGTGAAGTATGGATTGAAGGATCTCACAGTGAACTTACAATGCCATATTGTCTCTGTTTACTTCCTGATTCAGGGGATTTTCTGAAATAATACTTTTCGAGTTAGTTGAATCGATTGTGAGAGTGGGGCTCGGATCTAGTGTTGTGACAAATCATCAGGTATCTTCCTTATTCTTTTGCATATATTTTTTAGAACATTGAATGATGTATGGGTAGTTCAGACTTGTCATATAAGTTCATGAGTTTTATTGAGAATGGAGTTGTCCTGATTTAGAATGATTACCTAAATTAATTCCTAGAACCTGTTAGTGGTTAGCGGTAGGTTCATTGGTAGTTTTGCAGAACCTTATCTGACTAATGAGATTAGTCACTGATTGTTGAACATTTTGAATACATCGTAGAGTAATTTGTGAGTGATACATGTTCATGGGCTGAAAGTGATGGTGTGTCATGTTGGATTTTATAGTTTGAATCTGAGCCAAATCGAATTTCACTTCAGAAACCTGTAGGATTAATCTTAAACATCCCTATCTTCCTGTTGATTCCTTAGAAACCTACATTATGTATTTACAGGATATTGGGTCAGGTTGTATCAGAGTGTAAATGATACAGTACTTGGTAACTTGTTGCAGGTTCCTATCCTTACTGCAATCTGCAGGAAGGAAGTTTACTTCTTCTTATTGAACAGGTTGTTTTCCAATGTTCAGAAGCTAGAGTTTACTTCGAGCTTATCTTAGCTCAGTGCCATCTTTTTTGTTGTTATAAGCTAAGGACCTTGTATAGAGAGGTGGCATGAATTTCTGTAAACTTAGATTGATAGGTCATTCATTGAGTTAGTTGGTTTCAGTGTACAAGACTGTGGGTATCAATTCTGATGCTAGGATTGAATGGAGTATTGTTTTGGACAGTTAACCAATCCTGAGGCTTGTTGGTTAATCCTTCTTTTCTGTCAATGGGTAGCATGAGTTGAGGACTACAAATTTCTGAACCACTGAGTACAGTATTGCTCTTAGGGTAGTACTTGGTAAGAGACATACATTTCATTGATTGCTCCTACCAGCTACATTAAGAGAAGTACTGGAACATGAATCAGTACTCAGGTTCAGAAGTCTGGACAGGACTCAGGATTTAGCTAGGAGTTTTGGGCTAAGGTATAATTACATTGCTTAGGATTGAACCTTCCTGTTATAAATTATTTTCTCTTAACACTCTTTTGAATTAACAATGGTGAGGCTAGTAGTAAGGTTTAGATTATCCATGCTCTGTTCTGGAAACGAATAGGACAATTATAGTTTTGATAAGGTGGGCATGTTTTGATTGACATGATATTAGTCCTTCCAATATTGGTTATTTCTTAAAACTGAGAATTCTTTTATTGACAGTTAGTTTTCTTCGAAATCTGGGTTCTCCATTTGTTAGGGTTAATTAGGAATATTCCTTGTTTTGGCTTATGGTGCCATTCAACCAATGATACAGTTGGACTAGAGATGGATTTCATGGTTGTATTACAAAATTCTGAGTTTATGTTGTATTCCTAAATACTCATGATAACAGAGGCATGGGCAGGAATAGAAGGTATCAAGAAGTAAGGGAGTTAGTTTAGTGCCTAAGAGAATTTGAGTTTATGACTGGTTAGGTTGTATTTTGTTTCAGATTAACTGTTTCAGGACTGTGGGTAAGTATCAATAGACTTTATGGCAAGACAATATCTGTTATCCTCTATTCTTAGATGCATTTCAGTTAAGGTGGTCCTGGTTTTATGATGTGATACTTTGAATTTCTGGTTATAAAGTTGAATAAATGCAGGGTAGGGCAAGGACCATATAATTCACCTTGGAAAACTGAGATAATAAGGATGTTGGCAATCACTTGGGATTGGCTAGGAATCTCTAGAGTGATATTGGGTGAAATCATAAAACTGTTAAACTGATGCTGAGTTCTTTTCCTGGTCGATTAGTGGATGTAAATTCAGTTGGGGATTGATTGATAAAAGACCAGTGTTAGGTTGCAAACACCTGTCAGTTAGCATGGGTTAGAGAGGTGGCTTTCATATAAGCTACTGAACTAATGGTTGGAAATTAATAAACCAGTGAGACTACAACCCTATAAGTTGTATCATTTGAATTTGTTTATTTCTAAAGTCATGTGATGAATGAGTTAAGTAATGTATGAAGAAGTTCAGTGATAACTTTAAGAGTAACCTTGCTAACCTTGGCAATAGGAATTTGGGTCTAAATGGGTTGATTGTTACACTCTAGTAATAATAATATTAAGTTAGGCCTAGTAGAAGTTTAACTCTTTAACTGAAATGGTATCTATATTAATTACTTGTAAAATCATAACAGGAGGTCACCAGCTTTACTACCCTTTCTCGATCACCCGGAGCAAAGGCAAGTACACCGACTCGATCCCTTTACTCTGTATTTATGTAATGCTTCATGTTCTCATACTGACACGTTCTACACACGACTGTTCATTGTTCATTGTTCACCGTTTACCGTTCATTGTTCATAGTTTATTGTTCCTTACTTGTACATTGGGGTGGAGAAATACTACAGATATGTGACCAATCCTATTTTAGCTAGGTACTAACTAATAGCTTAGGTCTCACAGCGTACACGTGAGACTCTAAGCCGTACCATTGTTCATTGTTCACTGTTCACTGTTTACCCAACCGGTCACATACTCTGTTAGTTATTTCACTTGCATGTTACACTGATAGTATAGTTTATTGTTTCTGGATCCGGTACCATAGTTTCATTATTATTCCTATACCACAGTTTTATATTCCTATCTTGTATCATAGTTCATATTGTGATTCTTTTTCATGCATTTTAGTTTACATTGTTTAGAGCTTCTTGTCGGGGTTGTACTTTGCTCTTTTCCTGACAGGATACGTTGCAGGTTTACTTGAGGATGTTGTATCTCCTTCATGGGCCAGAGCCCGAAGCCGGGATAGAGTTGTACCTCAGGATGGACTTAGAATTTCAGAGTTATAGTTAGGTCTTTTCTTAGATTTATTTTTAGAGGATTTTATCATGTATTGTATTGAGGATTTCAGGATTGTATAATTTTTATTCATGTTACCGGATTTGTCTCCGGATGATATTGTATAAATAACTTGTGGATTGTGGTGATTCTGGGATTATGTATAGCAGCTGTGAAGGTTTATATTTCTTGTATCTTGGAGTTTTTCCTTAGTATTGTACAGCTTACTTCGTCGTGTCCATCGACGAAGGCTGGGCGTGTCCGACTCATATCCGATTATTCGGGAGCGGGTCGTGACATGTTTTTAGTGGTGGCCCATGCAGGACTATCCTAATAGCACTTAGGCTATAAAGTGCTATTGGGGAACCTGTTAGACTAAGGAAAACTCATCACAGCATAGGAAAAATCGAGAAATAAGGGTATATCAGGTTTATCAAGTGCATTGATATTATAAAAATATTGTTTATTAGGTTTTAGGGTTTGTCAATCAACGAAGTTTTCTTTCTATTACAGGATGTTCACTACCAGGAAGATCGCAGATCAGTCCGAAGTTGCAGGCAGCTCAGATCAGGCTGCAACAGATGTTCCGGCAGATCATCTTCCGCCACCGCCTCCTATCTTTCCTTTGCTGCCCTCGACGATGATGTTTGACGGCGCCCAGGTGATGGCCATGTTCCAGCAGTTCATGGAGGCCCAGAATCACCAGGCTACGCAGTTCAGGGAGGCTCAGAGTCAGCAGACCACACAGTTCAGAGCGACCGTCGTCGATGCACTCAGGACCAGAGAGCCGGCAGTACCAGCTCCAGCAGCACCAAGACCAGGGACGGCCAAGGAATACCAGAATCTCTGCCCGATGGAATTTTGGGGCAATGAGGGTATCGTCTATACAGACAAATGGCTGGAGAATGCGGAGAGGACACTGAGGATGGCGTGGGTCCCGGATGACCTGAAGGGGGAGGTGGCGAGCATGCGACTCTTTGATTTGGCCAGAGCTTGGTACCGGGAGGACCCCCAGTTAGCTGAGCCCCAGGTTTCTTGGACAGATTTCAAAACTTTGTTCAATGAGAAGTTTTTCCCCGAAGTGGAGCGGGATGAGCTTCGCATGCAGTTCGAGGCCTTGCAGCAGGGGACGATGACAGTAGCGGAGTACACTTCCGAGTTTACTAGGCTCAGTAGGTTTGCGGACAGCCTAGTCAGAGCACCAGAGGACAGGGCCTGGAGATTCAAGAAAGGCCTGACCAGGGAGCTGCGGCATACAGTAGCAATTAGCCAGGCGACTACCTACTCTAGCCTCCTTAAGATCGCCTAGGCAGTTGAGAAGGAGATGGACCCGAGGTCCAAGAGGGATAGGGACATCGGCAACAGCAGTTACCAGGCACCGGCGAAGAGGGTACAGATACAGACTCAGACGAGGCCAGTTCAGCAGGCAGTAGTTCAGCACCGTCAAGCCAGAGTTCATGTAGATCCGCCTCAGAGACAGCAGTTGGCAGTCACTTGCAACTACTGTCATCGGCCGGGCATCATTACGATGAATGTCGCAAGAGGCTGAGGCTTTGCTTGTTCTGTGGATCACCTGCTCACCAGGTCAGAGATTGCCCAGAAGCCGCTGAGGGACGAGCACGAGTAGCACTGGGACCCCAGCAGGAGGACTTACCTATTCTTGACCAGCAGCCGCACGGAGACCAGCCAGAGGGACGAGTCTACCTGATGACAGCCGAGGAGGTGGAGACTATCCCGATTCCGGACGAGTACTGACGATCGGAGGCACTTGTGATCATTACCTATCTTGATGTTCCTTTTTGCATTTCCTTTGTTGTTTCTTCATTCGAGACTTGTTTTACAGTCTCCCTATCTTACTGTCGTTTCATAGTACCGTGAGCTACTTGTTGACTGTTGATTGTCTTTTGGTATTCAATAAAAATTTGTTTCTAAGAACAGATACTACTCCTCTCTATCATGACTTACAATTTTTACGAACTTCGTTGAAACTTCTGGATAAAGTTGAAAAAATATTTGACAACCTACTAGGACCTGGATTATGGAGGCCGTGAGTCCATTGCAGCTAGCTGTACACTGGCAAGGCAAGGGCTCTAAGTCAAAGTAATTACGGGTATTCACAAGTTCTCAAATATTATTGAATCTAAGTCCTAAATTTATCGGATAAAGTTGACAAAGTATTGCAGTAATCTAGTATTATCAGAAAAATGGAACCGAAAGTTCACTGCAGCCAGATGCATATTGGCGGGGCTGGAACTGTAGGAAAAGTGACCCAGATATGCGAGATCACCAGATGCTATTAAGACTATTATCCCATGATCATGATTTCAACCCACTTAAAATCGTGCAAATTTCAAATTTTGTATCTAATTACCTTATCGTGCTAAATCGTACCATTTTGAAATTTCGAGGACGAAATTTTTCAAGGGGGAGAGATTTGTAACTCCAACTTTCTAAATATTGAAATTTAAAGTTTTATATTAACTAAATAATTTGGAATTTGTTATATATTTTTAAATACATGAGAAGCTATATATATCTATGTATATGTTTTATTTTATTTTATTCTTTGGGCTTAAATCAGTTGGGAACCAATGGATCCCCATTTTTAGTTATATTGAATGTTGTATGGGTAAATCCCATTTGTGAGGCCCAAACCCTTCAATCTAATTTATGAGGATGAATAAACTCCTCCTCTCTATTTTCATCAGCCATTCTCATCGATCAAGCTTTTTCAAAAATTCAGTTACAAGGCTCGTACCATGTGCAGGCCTACAGGTTGGTTTCCCGCGTTTCTCCACCCCTTGTCGATCCACCCATTCTCCTCACCATCTATATAACTCTACATTATTTCCCTTTCTCCTCATTCAGAGCAGATCCACATCTGAGAAATTCTAGGTAGGGCTCGAGGAAGAAGGAGAGAACCGAGGGAGAAGAAGGAACCACCATAGCCTACGGTGATCATCGACGTGGAATGGCTCGACATGGATGCTAGATCAGGTGAATTCCATCTTACAATTTGTGAATCTTTGAGTGAATGATCAACCATGGCTGATCGTTTCTTACTTTTCCCTTCAAACGAATTTTAGGGATCTTGATCCCTGGATCGACAGTCGATCCTTACAGTTCTTCATAGCCGACGATCGTTCTGGTAAGAGATCGAGCGATCTAATCATTTTGAGATTCATGTCAACCAATTTCCTTTGATCCTGATCTACTAGGAATTTGATCCCTTCTATTCCAATTCACTCAGATCTGAAGGTTTTGATCTTGATTCATTCAAGAATAATCAACTCTCGATCACTTGAAATAATCACAGATTGTGTGAGTATTTTGATTCTCCTATTTTTAAATTCTATTTTCATACTACCTACTAATTGGTCCTAAATTGTGAAATATGGATTGAAGGATCTCACAGTGAACTTACAATGCCATGTTGTCTCTGTTTACTTCCTGATTTAGGGGATTTTCCGAAATAATACTTTTCGAGTTAGTTGAATCGATTGTGAGAGTGGGGCTCGGATCTAGTGTTGTGACAAATCATCAGGTATCTTCCTTATTCTTTTGCATATATTTTTTAGAACATTGAATGATGTGTGGGTAGTTCAGATTTGTCATATAAGTTCATGAGTTTTGTTGAGAATGGAGTTGTCCTGATTTAGAATGATTACCTAAATTAATTCCTAGAACCTGTTAGTAGTTAGCGGTGGGTTCATTGGTAGTTTTGCAGAACCTTATCTGACTATTGAGATTAGTCACTGATTGTTGAACATTTTGAATACATCGTAGAGTAATTTGTGAGTGATACATGTTCATGGGCTGAAAGTGATGGTGTGTCATGTTGGATTTTATAGTTTGAATCTGAGCCAAATCGAATTTCACTTCAGAAACCTGTAGGATTAATCTTAAACATCCCTATCTTCCTGTTGATTCCTTAGAAACCTACATTATGTATTTACAGGATATTGGGTCAGGTTGTATCAGAGTGTAAATGATACAGTACTTGGTAACTTGTTGCAGGTTCCTATCCTTACTGCAATCTGCAGGAAGGAAGTTTACTTCTTCTTATTGAACAGGTTATTTTCCAATGTTCAGAAGCTAGAGTTTACTTCGAGCTTATCTTAGCTCAGTGCCATCTTTTTTGTTGTTATAAGCTAAGGACCTTGTATAGAGAGGTGGCATGAATTTCTGTAAACTTAGATTGATAGGTCATTCATTGAGTTAGTTGGTTTCAGTGTACATGACTGTGGGTATCAATTCTGATGCTAGGATTGAATGGAGTATTGTTTTGGACAGTTAACCAATCCTGAGGCTTGTTGGTTAATCCTTCTTTTCTGTCAATGGGTAGCATGAGTTGAGGACTACAAATTTCTGAACCACTGAGTACAGTATTGCTCTTAGGGTAGTACTTGGTAAGAGACATACATTTCATTGATTGCTCCTACCAGCTACATTAAGAGAAGTACTGGAACATGAATCAGTACTCAGGTTCAGAAGTCTGGACAGGACTCAGGATTTAGCTAGGAGTTTTGGGCTAAGGTATAATTACATTGCTTAGGATTGAACCTTCCTGTTATAAATTATTTTCTCTTAACACTCTTTTGAATTAACAATGGTGAGGCTAGTAGTAAGGTTTAGATTATCCATGCTCTGTTCTGGAAACGAATAGGACAATTATAGTTTTGATAAGGTGGGCATGTTTTGATTGACATGATATTAGTCCTTCCAATATTGGTTATTTCTTAAAACTGAGAATTCTTTTATTGACAGTTAGTTTTCTTCGAAATCTGGGTTCTCCATTTGTTAGGGTTAATTAGGAATATTCCTTGTTTTGGCTTATGGTGCCATTCAACCAATGATACAGTTGGACTAGAGATGGATTTCATGGTTGTATTACAAAATTCTGAGTTTATGTTGTATTCCTAAATACTCATGATAACAGAGGCATGGGCAGGAATAGAAGGTATCAAGAAGTAAGGGAGTTAGTTTAGTGCCTAAGAGAATTTGAGTTTATGACTGGTTAGGTTGTATTTTGTTTCAGATTAACTGTTTCAGGACTGTGGGTAAGTATCAATAGACTTTATGGCAAGACAATATCTGTTATCCTCTATTCTTAGATGCATTTCAGTTAAGGTGGTCCTGGTTTTATGATGTGATACTTTGAATTTCTGGTTATTCAGTTGAATAAATGCAGAGTAGGGCAAGGACCATATAATTCACCTTGAAAAACTGAGATAATAAGGATGTTGGCAATCACTTAGGATTGGCTAGGAATCTCTAGAGTGATATTGGGTGAAATCATAAAACTGTTAAACTGATGCTGAGTTCTTTTCCTGGTCGATTAGTGGATGTAAATTCAGTTGGGGATTGATTGATAAAAGGCCAGTGTTAGGTTGCAAACACCTGTAAGTTAGCATGGGTTAGAGAGGTGGCTTTCATATAAGCTACTGAACTAATGGTTGGAAATTAATAAACCAGTGAGACTACAACCCTATAAGTTGTATCATTTGAATTTGTTTATTTCTAAAGTCATGTGATGAATGAGTTAAGTAATGTATGAAGAAGTTCAGTGATAACTTTAAGAGTAACCTTGCTAATCTTGGCAATAGGAATTTGCGTCTAAATGGGTTGATTGTTACACTCTAGTAATAATAATATTAAGTTAGGCCTAGTAGAAGTTTAACTCTTTAACTGAAATGGTATCTATATTAATTACTAGTAAAATCATAACAGGAGGACACCAGCTTTACTACCCTTTCTCGATCACCCGGAGCAAAGGCAAGTACACCGACTCGATCCTTTTACTCTGTATTTCTGTCTTGCTTCATGTTCTCATACTGACACGTTCTACACACGACTGTTCATTGTTCATTGTTCACCGTTTACCGTTTTTTGTTCATAGTTTATTGTTTCTTACTTGTACATTGGGGTGGGAAAATACTACAGATATGTGACCAATCCTATTTTAGCTAGGCACTGACTAATAGCTTAGGTCTCATAGCGTGCACGTAAGACTCTAAGCCGTACCATTGTTCATTGTTCACTGTTCACTGTTCATTGTTTACCCAGCCGGTCACATACTATGTTAGTTATTTTACTTGCATGTTACACTGATAGTATAGTTCATTGTTTCTGGATCCGATACCATAGTTTCATTGTTATTCATGTACCACAGTTGTAGAAGCATGGAATTTCAGAACCAGAAAGCCCATGCGCCAGACTATATCCGCCAGAACTCGGACAAAGTACTTCACAGCAAAAACAAGTATAGACATTGAAAGAGGACTTTTTATTTAACATATAAAAGTCTATTACATGTCTAAGAAAAGATTGTACAAAGGAGAATTTCTACAAAGAAAAGATCCTAAGTCTACAGCCAGCAATCACCATGCGCCCTCAAGCAGGCGCAGCCCACCATGCGCCCTCAGCAAGGCGCATCCTTTTCAGCAGCTCAGTTATGTGCATCCCAGTTATGTGTATCCCTTCAGCAGCCCAGTTATGTGCCGCTCTTCCAGCCAGGCTCACCGTCGTCAAAATGCTTCGACTAATGAAGCATTTATTGAGAAGAACGAGGGTGGAAATCAACCCTCTAGCCGAGGAAGAGAAGAGCACTGCAAGCCAACCTGTGGCCAGGGGAGGTTTTGAAAGAGCCTTCAAAGGCGAAGGAAGACCGTAATCGAAACCGCGGCTAAAGGTGCAGCTTTCAACCCAATCAGAGTGGGCAACACCCACTTGGAAGGAAGAGAGAGCCCCCAAAGCCGCAGCACCGCAATTCCGATTTACGGCTCTTCCTGCACAACGAAGACGAGGCCCGAGCATCCCTATCTTTGGATGTAACAGGCACCTTCTGCCTGCCTCGGAAGCCCTCGACTCCGACTTTTGGATGTAATAGTCACCTTCAAGTGCATCAACGAAGACATTGCGTCGCATTTTCACCCTCGAAAGCATCTCATCAACAGAATGCATTCGAGTACACAAGTTCATGTCGGAAGTACGTGAGAGAACGAGAAGCAAACCCTCTCTCCATGCCACTATTTATAGGCCGGATAAATCAAACCCATGCGCCAAGTGGATGGCTCTCCGAATTCCGTGTAATGAATTTGCATTTAATGGATGAACCGGACGCTTCAAATTCAGCCAAATCAAAACGGCTATTTAAAGCACTCGAAGAACGTAACAGTCGCTGCATTAAAGAATGCGTCACGAAGCGGATGCGCCGGCCAGCCCATGCATCACACAGACGCGCCCTTCAACATCAAGCGCATCAGCATAGACGTGCCCTTCAGTACCAAGCGCATCACAGAGGATGCGCCCCCATGCGTCTCCATACGCCTAGTGGAACGCTAATCGACGTGCCCACTCAGCTGTCCATCGAATGTCAGAAACATTAAATGCTGAACTGACAGAGTTGGCAGCACGTCTCCCGAAGTCTGAATAGTTGACAGCTTTTTCAGAAGACGAAGCATCGCTAACATCAGCATCATCATTACTTTACTCCGACGGCTACTGCCACGTGGCCACCCAACCACTCGTATGTGCCCCCGCAGCCATGCGCTCAAATCTGCATGCGCCTCAGACTTTTCACTGATCCCTAAAGACAGAAGAAAAGTCTCCATTTGAAGCTCTGTATGCGCCTCAAAAGCCATGTGTCCAGAATAGTTCGTGACTCCTAAAGGTTACGAGCCAAAGTCTCCTCATACGCCCAGTCCAAGGCGCATCCTACCAAATCATTCCCCCCATCAAATCCGAGATCTCCGAGCCATGAGTCGACGACACGTGTCCTTTGACTCAACTCACCCAAGATTTCAGCAACAGAAAGATCTTCTCCTCTGCTACGTGCCGGCTCACAACAGCAGTATGAAGAATTCAACCCCTCGATCAGGGCGCATCGTCCATACGCCTCTATCAGCAATCACCACGTGGCGTCCCCGCATACAGGCACATCCTACGTACGCGCATGAGCAGCCGGTCTGCAAAGCTATAAATAGAAGGATCATTTCCTTCACACACACACACAGAACGATCCTACGTACAAAAAACGAAGGAACACACCACCAGAGAGGCAGATACAGACACTCAACATCTTCCTCCTCTCAGCAAGCTCCAGCACCCAGAGCAATCCAAACCTTCAGAGAACTGATAACCGTCGTCAGATCATCAACGGAGTCAACGCATTACCACTCACTCCATCGGCACAAGGGACCCAGATAAACAAAAGTGTACTCCTAGGACTACATTTAAGTCCAATATTGTAACACTGTTCTGTTTGTATTAAAATTTGCAATAAAAGAATTTTAATGGCAAACAAGCTGGCGACTCTGCTGGGGACCTCTTTCTCCTCCACGGAGAAAGCTGTGTCGCAATCCGACGACGTGAAGGTAGGCTCCTCCCACAAGACGCTGGTCGTACGCCTCAATCAACAGGCGTATGAGGAGTTCATCTCTGAAGGAAGTGCGAGTCCTTCGAAGCGGCTGCCGAAGCCGAAGAAGACCCGCCGAGTCTGGGAGCGCAAGGTCGACGCCTCGGGCACCACCACCGAAGGGGATGCGCCAATCCAGCCTTCCCTTCCTGCTGACGTCCTCAGCAACCAAGATGCACCCACAGGTGCAGCGCATCTCTCGGGGAAGCGTACGGCTAACCACATTCTCCAGCCATCTCCCTCTCAGGCGAGGAAGATGCGTCGACGGAGCAGGGGCGTAGCCAATGCCCCGTGCATCGCCTCTGATGCGCCATAGAAAGTCTCTGTCTTTGACAGACTCACTCGCTGTAATGGCGAAGAGAATTTAGATTCTGAGTACTATGTGCCCTATCGGGCTGGTACGAAGAAATCCAAGGCGGCACGGGCCATGCGTCCCAAACGTGCTATGCCAGCAGCAAGCCAGAAGCATGCGCTCACAATCATGCGCGCTGCTGATGGTAAGCTGTATAAGGTCGACTCAGGTGCTTCTGCGCCAGAAACGAGCCGACCTTCAAAGTCCTCGTCTCACTTGGGCGCATCTATTGCGTGTACAACCAAGTCGAGTAAGGCAAATCCAGTGGTCTTGAACTCTCGTACCACCTCTGGTTGTGCGTTTGAGGTTCGTTCAAGCCACTTCAAATGTTGTGGTTCCCCTACTACTGATCGGGATGCCTGTTTGGTGTTAGATCAGGGGGCGCAGCACTCACTTGACCACCCCGGTGCTTGGCCTTGCCATGCGCCTGAAGGGGGTGCGAAGGTGGCACTCTCCTCCAACGATCTGTGCAACGTGATCGCTTACAAGCGTCGATCAGGAGAGATGATTGACAAGCACGATGCACCTCTCACGGGGCATACTTGTGCTGTGGTCACCATCAACTGCTGTTGCAAGACGGCAGTTCCACCAAGGCAGTCAGTGTTCCAGCGGCTGCAATCATCGACACCCCTCCGACGTCGCCTCGGGACGAAGGTGTCAACAAAAGAGGAGCCAAGGGTTGCTTCATGCAACGTGATCTCCAACTCCTTGTCGGTCCGGAAGGCGACTGGCAATTCCTCTTCCTCGTCCAAAAGCCAGCCGAGGAAGACCAAGACAGCTGTCTCATCCTCCGGAGTGTTCAAAGGCACTCGGGGGAGGAAGAAGATCTTGGAGGAAGCTGGGGGTAGTCAGACCCTTGTCGAGCCTCTTTCCAAAGACGAGGGTGTCCAAAGCACATCTGGGGCGGATCCTCGAGGCGAAGTCAGCCTCCCAGAAGCCCTTGAAGACGAGGATATCCCCAGAACATAGCTGGGGGTGGTCTGGCATCTGTGGACACGAGTTCCGGAGACGAAGAGGCCCTTCAAGATGAAGCTGAGGGTAATCAGGCCCTTGCAGATGCGCCCATAGTGAATGTTCTCCCGAACAAAGCCGGGGATAGCCAAGACGAGGCTCCAGGAGAGGCAACTCCCCTACAAGAGAGTGAGGCCGAGAGTGAAGCCTCGACCCATCCATCCACTCCCGGCCGCGTCATGACAGTAAACGTGACTGGGGCTGATATCGAGTCTGATGCGCCGCCAACAGACCTCGTCCAGCGCATAGATACCCTGGAGGGAGGACTCAAAACCCTCTCTGCCTCCATGCAAACACTGACTCAAGCAGTGTTTGGGATAAAGTCAGCTTTGGCCAGGACACCTTGTACCGGACCCGACCCAGGGGCCAATGGAGAATCGAATGTACCCCTTCAACGGGTATCCTCGGACACAGATCGCCGAGAAGCACCTCGGACGTCGGATCCCTCAAATGCTCAACATCAGGTGGTACCACCTTTCCTGACTCCCAGCTCTACGGAGGATGTGGTCGAGATGATCAGGGACTTGCGAGAGCGCTTTGAGTCCAAGACGAGACAAGAGGAGCGCCAAAAGATGGGCATTCCCCAGCCTTATCCCCTCGAGTGGAACAAGGTGGTTTATCCTCCAAAGTATAAACCATAAACACTGACGCCGTACGACGGAAAGGACTCTCCGCGTCGCTACCTGACGTACTTCCAGTCTCAGACGGGACATCTTCTGAAGGAGGATGCGCTATTTACTAGCATATTTGTCGGGGCACTGAAGGGAGTGGAGTACGATTGGTACTGCAGCCTCCCCGACAATTCTATATCTTCTTTCGACGACCTCACGCGCCTTTTTCTCGACCGTTTCTACGACGGCGGGAAGGACATGACGATGGCGTCCCTTATAGAGATACGCCAGAAGGAGAAGGAAACAGTTCGAGTGTTCATCGAACGCTTCCGACAGGCCTGCTTTAGACTGCCCCCGGGCATGCCAGAACATGCACTCCTCTCCTCCTGCATCATGAACATGTTGCCTGCAGTCAAAGTCTGGCTCAACTCCACTCCTCCTCCCGACTGGAGTTCCCTGATCATTGAAGCAGAAGCCGCAAAGAAGAAGGCGGCCAATGCTCGTCTTCTGGGAGTCAGCTTCCCTGCCTTTGAGGACAAGGGGAAACGGCCTGCAGCCAACAACCCCGGACGAGAGACAAAGGGGAAACAGGCATTGACTGTCAATGCCTCAAAAGGTGCGTCAGCACCTACTCAGAAGCCTCCACTCGCACCAAGGCCAAAGGAGGTTTATTCGTTCAACGACGAAGACACCCTGCAACTCTTTGAGATACTGAAGCAGGGTGACAAGATCAAGTTTTCGGACCCGAAGCGTCCCAACGAGGTTGGGAAAGTGGACAACCCGAGGTACTGTCACTACCATCGGTTTGTCGGACACCCAACCAAGGACTGCTATGTCCTCAAGAATTACATCCAGCACGCTTACTCCCTTTCGAAGTCGTGCTCCAACAATGTTGCCGAGTACAACGCGCTCATTATGGGACTCCAGCTGGCGCAACAGCTGGGGGTAAATCATCTGGAAGCCTACGATGACTCAAACTCGTCGTAAACCAGATCAGAGGACAATACGAAGTTCGCCATGAAGATCTGATCCCTTACCATGAAGTTGCATTGAACATCATTTCAACCTTCACCGGGCTCTTCATCGAACATGTACCCCGTCTACAAAACTTGGAGGCCGACGCTCTGGCTGGCCTCGCGGCCTTATTGGCAGCGCCCCTTGGGACTCAACACTATGTTACGGTAGTCGGGAGAGACCTGGTCTGTCCTAAAAACAACCTATGCTCACACATGGCCTACGCCATGCCGAAAAATACTGGTGTTAATGTCCGAGATTGGAGGTTCCCGTTCATCTACTTCGCTGTCTACGAAATTCTCCCAGAAGACCCGAAAGAAGCCGTCTCAGTCAGGAGACGCTCTCTTCGATTCTACTACGATACGGTCACTAAAATGCTATACCGACGCTCCTACGATGGACTTCTCCTTCGATGTTTGTCTAACGAAGAAGCAGCCGAAGCCCTTCGAGAAGCCCATGATGGAACCTGCGGGGCCCATCAACCTGGCCCTAAGTTGCAGGACCGACTGCGATGCATGGGCTACTACTGGCCAACCATGGCCGCTGACGCTGTTGAATATGCTAAGAAGTGCCATGCGTGCCAGCTTCACGCAGACTTCATACATGCACCGTCAGAACCACTACATCCTACAGTCGCCTCCTGGCCCTTCGAAGCTTGGGGCATGGACATTGTGGGACCGATCACCCCTCCTTCATCGAGAGGACACCGCTTCATCCTAGCAATCACCGACTACTTCTCCAAATGGGCAGAAGCAGTTCCGCTAGCAGAAGTGAAAAGCTCCAGAGTGATCAGATTCATCAAGCACCACGTCATCTACCATTTCGGGGTGCCCCGGAGGATTATTCACGATAATGGTCCTGAGTTCATCAGCCATATTTTCAGCAGATTCTGTGATAAGAATCGCATTCAAAACGTAGCATCAACCGCCTACAATCCGACTGCAAACGGATTAGCAGAGGCGTTTAACAAGACTATCGTCAGGCTACTCAAGAAAGTCGTGTCATCTAACAAACGCGACTGGGACGAGAAGCTCGGCAAATGCCTTTGGGCCTACCGCACAATGGTACGGACCCCAACAGGCAACACACCATTCTCCCTGGTCTACGGGAGCGAAGCGGTACTGCCTCTCGAGATTCAGATACCTTCACTTTGCGTAGCAATCACAAACCAACTCACAGAAGAAGACAATCAACGTCGTCGTCTGCGGGAACTGGAGGCACTTGATGAAAAGCGTCTCCTAGCTCAACAACGCATCGAACTCTACCAAGCCCGTATATCACAGGCTTTCAACAAGAAGGTCAAGCAGAGGACTTTCCAAGTTGGCGACCTGGTTCTGGCAGTCAGGAGGCCGATGGTGTTAACTCACAAGACACCAGGAAAGTTCGAGCCCAAGTGGGAAGGACCTTTCATTATAGAGACGGTATACTCAAACGGTGCTTACCGCCTCGCCAAACCTAATGGGGACTTGTTCATGATGCCCATCAACGGCAAGTTCCTAAAGAAGTACTACTCTTGACATCTTTCAGACATGTACTTCCACAAGGGGATCTGTGGATCCAATCATCAGGACTCACAGACAATTCCCTTCCAACAAAATCATATGCTTCGGGAACCCAGCTGTTCCGTAGCATCCTCCAGTAGAAGGACAACCATGTCTACATCACCTCTGAGTTGTTCCCCTATACCCTACAAAGCGGAATCTTACACTCCGTAAGCCTACGCTATCCTTCATGTTTACCACGTCCACATTACCTCTGAGTAAACATCCCGTACAGACAACCCCTGCGTTGTCGTACATTGATCGCAGAACTTCCACGTCCACATTACCTCTGAGTAGTTCCGCGTATCCCCCAGAGTCATTCCTACCACGTCCATAACACCTCTGAGTAGGAAGATTCTATCATTTGAACCCTATAGTTGCCACGTCCACATTACCTCTGAGCAAACATGTTGGTTCTTTCAAACTTATTATCTGTACCTAAAAGCCAAGGTGCACAAAAGATTATAGGTCCACACAAATCATCAAGTTCATGATAAACAAAAATGAACACATCACAGAAAATTGCGTACTTCTTTATTTCTAAAAAAAAGAGTAAAGGACTACACTATCCCCAGCAAGAGTTGCGAAAATACAAAAAGAAGAGGCTACAATCCCTAAACATCCCCAGGGTTGGCTGAAAGCTCTCTAATTCGGCGTCTCAAGTCTGCCGCACGAGTCTCCACAGTCGCCAGGACTCGACGCTCAGCTTCTTGACGCATTGCTTCAACAGCCTCAGCAGAAGTATCGTTCTCATGCTTCTCATCAAGCTGTTGTCGCTGCTGAGCCAGGGTAAGAGCCCGGTGAGTGAAAGTTGCTTCCTCCTTCTTGAATGCTACGTGTTCAGCCTGGACACGTTCGGCGTCTAATAGGAGTCGGGCCCGCTGGTCCTCAAGGCGGCGGATCTGGGCGTCAATCTTCGCGATATTATCGTCCAACGCAGCTCGCGTTTCCACTTTCTCCTGCGTAGACTGAGATAACCGCTTGTAACGCCCCAGTCCCAAAATACGTAGGACTAGGAACGTAGACATGCCAGCTGTATTCATACGAAGTATACTCCAATATATGGAAGCCTCGTATAAATACATAAGCTGTAAAATACAGTAGAACCATAACTAATCTCATCTACAAGAATAAAAGATATTATATAATCAACTATGAATTCGTCTTGATACAATATATTGGGCGGAGACAAATCCACTACCAACAAGTAAAAGAAAAATACATGAGTAAAGAAATAAATTTGGCGAGCGAAGCAAAGACGACCAAAAAGCAATCATCCTCGAAGAAATAGAGCGGATTACGGCTAGAGCTAGAGCTAGAGCACCTGCGAAAGATAATAGCACACACCTGGGGAGATAACCAGGTCCTCAGAGGGACGTAACAAGACACATAATATCATGCCATATAAACTGAATAAATATTGCTCAAATAAATAAGTAAATCGAATTATAACATGTTCCAATACGCACCTACTGAACGAGCATACCATCCCCCCAACCAAACAAAGACAGGAGATGGTAAACTAATTCACGGCGACGTATCTTTCCATGCTAAGAATCCAATATGGTATCCGGAGCCCAACAAGGTTCAATACCTTCTCATCGAAGTAGTAAGTCACACCTACAAACAAACAAGGACAAGATGTGACGAACTAATTTGCGACAAGTTATTGTTCCAAGCTACGGTCAGATACAAGTACCCAAACCAAAAGTACTCGTACCAAACGGATAAGGTAGCCTACCGTTCTAAGTGAAATATAGTTAAGAACAATCCTTCCTACGCATGGGCCCTGGCTGAATAGGATCGGCGTAGTCCCCCTTGGGCACCAGAGGCCCCATCAGTAAGAGCATGACGTTCCGCAGAATCGTCAGTGGCCGTCAGTAATCATGGGTCATCAACCCCGTATCTCCAGCGGAGAGTCCGGGTCACAAGGGAAGTGCATCGAAGCCCATACGCTAAGAAATTGTCCTCCCCGCCCAATGCCTACTGTGTTGTATCCATAACACAAACCACTATAACCGCTAAGTCAAACTAGTATGCAACCTCTATTAGCGGTTATTCCTATCGCACGGCTTGTACGTACTGGTGGCCAGCCAATCACGTACTTCCGTGTCCTACATGCGACACACAACTTCGTATTTACGACGTGTCAAGGCCAATGAATGCAACACACAAGGTGGTCCCTTAAATCTAGGTTTAATGTGAGAAAAATAATACATAGCAAGAAATATAAATGAACAATAAGTTCTAACAGGTTATGCCATGTATCACAGTTTATTTTGCATAAAGAAAATAATGAACATGCATAAAATATGAGCTAAAATAATTAAACAGCAAATGGCAAGGTGTCTTGCCTGGTAAAGCGCCTGGTGTGCTACAATAATCAAGATAACGTGAACTGCGACTTCAGTGCAACAACTATGCAAGGTGACCACAGATGGTGACACGGTTAGTTCCATTGGGTCCAGAAGGGTCAATTTAGTTAGGGTGGACATAAGGTGGTACGAATTTGGTGACAGAATGGGGATAAGAGGATCGGTTACGGACAGGAGAGAAATCGAAGGAAATTAGATAAATGACTTTAGAAAACATTTTATAATAAGTTTGGAAAAATATTTTAGATAAAATACGTACTCACAAAATTAGAAAATCATTTTTCGTCTAAAGCTCTAAGTAGTAAAAATATGAATTAGTAAGAAACTAGATTTCCTTAGTTAAAATACTTGAAAATTCTAGAGTATCTTTTTAGGTCATAAATCATACCATAAGATATAATAATATAGTTTACTAATAAATAATAATAATAATACTAGTGAAGCCAATATTTATAAATTTAATAATATTTATAATATATATTTTGCTTGTTACTAAGAAAATAATAACTGATAAAATAATATACATGTAATAGCATATATATTAGTCAAAGTTAATACTATCTTTTGTAAAAATAATTATACAAATATTTTTATGGAATGATAACTATAATAAATAAGAAGGCAATTGTTAACAATATCAAATAACAAAATCATATTATATCAATGTTAATAATATTCAAATAATAATAATAATAATAATAAGAATAATAATAATAATAATAATAATAATGATAATTATAATAATAATAATAATAATAATAATGATAATAATGATGATGATAATAATAATAATAATAATAACAAAAAAAATAAAATAATAAACAATGAAAATAATGAACAGATATGCTGTGGTTGTTCTCCTCTTTCGAGGGAACACCACTTCTCAGAAAGAGAGAAAAAATAAAAAAATAAAAAAAATAAAACAAGGGAGAGAAAGAGATGAGAGAGGGGGAGTCGGAGGAAGAGAGTTCATCGGCCCACCGCTCCGGCGGCGGAAGCGGAGGCGAGAGGCGAGCTAAAGGGAGAGATGAAGACTCAGGGAAGGGCTCTACCGGCGCTCCGGCCTGGCGCGGTGGTCGAAAGTGGAGCTGATGGCGGGCGGCGTAGGGGACGAGGAGGCGAGAGGGAGAGAAGAGAAGGAGGAAGGGGCGGTCTTGCGGAGGTGAAGGGAAGAGGCGGCGGCGGCGCATGCGGTGGGGCGGCACAGCGCCGGAAGAGTCGAGCGCCCACGGAGGCGCTGGCGGGGCTTGGGACTGCAGAGGACGCTCGTGTGTGGCGCTGGGCTTCGGGGGGGTGGCGCGACAGCCCTGGTCGTGCGACGGACGAAAGATTGTGCGCGCGCGGAGAAGACGCGGCGGCTAGGGTTCAGGCGCGGCGATGGCTGCGGCGGTCGATCGCCGACAGAGGTGAGTGGTTAGGGTTAGGGTTTTTACTGAATTAGGGTTTTGTTTGAGATCTGGTGGTTTTGGTGGTGGCACCGACGTAGACGGCCGTGATGGCAGTGGTTGTGTGGTGTTGATGACGACGATGGTGGTGGCAATGGCTTTGGTAGTGGTGGAGTTTGGTTGTCGGCTGGTTGTCCGTGGAGTTTTGGGTCAGGTGGTCGTGGGCGAAGTGTCGGGGTTTGGCTGTTGTGGCCGCGGTAAGGGCTGTGGATGGCTGGGTCTTGGCCGGAGTTGGCCAGGGTGTGGTGAAGGTGATGCTGGTGGTGGTCGGGACGTGCTGGCGTCCACGGGAGAGGGCAGCAACAAGGTGGCCAGCCGTGGAGGCGCAGTCGAGAAAATTTAGGATTAGGGATTAGTATTATGTCGGGGTGTCCGACACGGACTGGGTTTGGGAATTGTTTGTATCGAGTCGGGGGTGTGTCCTGCGAGATACGGAGTGAGTTGACGTCCGGGGTTGTCGAACGCGAATAGAAAAAATATTGTACATGTAGAAAAAAAGAATATAATGGATGGGTAGGGCACAGACACGATGCACGTAGATTTGTGGAAGAATTTGTGGAGAAAAAATAATGGAGGAGTACCTGCCTATTTATAGGATGTAGGAATTCCCATTAGGATAGGATTAGGATTTATTTAAAACCCAAAGTAGATAATTAAATAGATATAATGCCAATCAAATCAAATCCAAATCCAAATCCAATTACAATCCTATTTAAATTATATTCCTTTAGTTTAAAATCAATCAAATAAATCAAATTTCGAATATTTAACTATTTAAATAAATCCAAAAATTAAATCAACATTTAAATGGCCACAATGACTTCCAAATATATTTTTCAAAATACCAATAGTAATAATTTCAAAAATCATAATTATTTTTTAATACATTTTTAAATATTAAAATATTTATATTAATAAATCTAGAAAATTACATTTTTATTTAAAATAATCTAGCAACATATTTATGAAATATATGTATAATCAAATAATATTATTTATTCTAATTGAAAGGCTTTTCATAAATAAAATTATAAATTTAGAAAATTTTGATAGCTAAATTAAATATTACATATTATTTTGAAACTATAAAAATAAGAAAATATTTTTCTAAAAATATGTATGATCGCACATATTCGCACTCGTCGAGCAATTATGAAAAATAAACCGTCGTGCGCGACGTACAATATGACTATGCGACGTACAATACAAAATTTTAAATCGGTATCAAATTTTAAAAAAATATATAGTAGAAATTTAGGGGTTTTACACCGCTCCACTGTAGCTTCATTCTCAGCTACTTCACGTTCCCAGACACTCACAGTGGCCTGGTAAGAAGGCTCAATCTCGGCGATCAGCTTCTCCTTCTCCGCATCTATCAAGACGGAGAGGTCATTTCGCTGGATGCGCTGAAGTTCGGAAAGCCGCTGGTCCAACTCAGCCACCGTGGCTTCCAGAATGACGGCCATATGATCGTGGCCCTGGTGAAGACGGATCAGGTTGATATGAGGCAGTGCCAGAGTTCTTGCCGTCGCAAAGCTCCCGTTGGCGTCCATCACTGCCGATACTCCCCTCTGTAGCATTTTATACACTGCCTCGACGATGAATTTCACATATTCATCTGCATCCGCCAGTACCTGCGGCGTCATAGCAGGAGTTGGAGGAGCTGCTCCGGTTAGCGGACCGGAAGAAGATCCGTCGACCTCAACCTGCGAGACTGGAACCTCGACATCAATAGGCTCTTCATCAACAGGGGCCGGGCTGCTAGCCCGAGGAGCCAAGGGAACAGAAGAAGCCGGGGCAGGCGTCGAGATAGTACCCCAAGTGGAAGGAGCAACCGAGGGTTCTATCACACCTTCCTTTCCGAACTCGGAAGTACCACCGACGTCAGTGGCCACCTCTTCAACTCCCAATGTCCTATCAGCAGCCAGTACCTCCCCTGGCAGAAGGGGGAGATCAACACTTGTCTCCTGACTCGCCCCTGAAGTCAGGACCGGCAGACGAGTCTCATCCTCTTCATCGAATCCCTCTACAGGGACAGGATCCGTCGCTACCTCCTGATCGGTGGCCACCTCAGCCTCCGTTGCTGAGTCTGGGGTAGGGCTCGGCAGTGTTACCGCCGACCTCCCCTCATCATGACGAGGAGGGGAATCAACCCTCTCTTCTGTCCCAACCATACCTGTCGCCCCCGCGACAGACTCTTGCAACTCTGGAGCAACGTCATCCGAAGACGACGAACTCCACTCCACTTCACCATCACGAAGCCCCGTGTCCGCTGGACCCTCAACGTCCAAGGCCCCCACGGCGGCTGGCACCATCTCGAAAGTTGTTGCAACCTCCGCATCTCTTTCAACAAAGTCTGGAGATACTAGAACCTCCGCAGGAACATCTTCAGGATTCTCCTCCATTGGAGACATTAACATCGGAGGAATGCGCTCGTCAGAAGAGGTTGCCACTTCCTTCGGTTTACTGACACCAGATTTCGAAACACGGGTCTTCTTCTTCGACGATCCCTACAAGAAGAAAAGCACAAGTCACCAAAATGACAAGATGAACCAAAATTACGGAGGACTCCTTACCTCAGCAGGAACTGATTCCACTGGCGTTACAAGCGGCACTCCTGTTGCCTTTGGAGTCGTCGTCTTTCTCGGCCTTTTTGGTACAAACGAGCCGGCTTTCGCGTCAGCCCGCCTCTTCCCAACAAAGGGATCCCTCACTGATGTTGCAGCAGCAGCCCGATATCCCGCCAATTCTGGCAGACGATATGACCGGGCCGCTATCAACATATTCGCCGTGGCCTCCAGCTGAGTTCCAACAATGAAACTAGTCTCCCTATCATAACCAGGAGACGTAGTATTCATAGTGCAATACAGCTTGGCGGCCGAATACAGGATCTGTGGCCGAGGGTTGCGAACTGGCATAGTAAAATGAACACCAGTGCACCCGACATTGTAATATTGCCAGTCCCGGGCTCCATCCAGCAAACTTCCGACAAACTCCAGATTATTACTAGGATTTCGCAACATTAGCTGGGTATAGCCAAACTGGCGAGCGAACCGGCTGGGCAGATATGGCTCCAAGTAACACCTATTTTGGTTGCGGTAGACCAAGTGAGAAGGCCGAATACTTTGCAACCAACAAAAACCCTATTTCGGCAGAGTAATCGCATCTTCACCAGAGTCGATTAAATCTTGGTCAGCCTCAAAATCTTTGAAGATAGGGCCAACCTTGACAATCTCCCACCCCTGAAGGTAGGACAAAACTCTCCTGCAAACGGGGACGCCAGTATGTAACCACTTCCTCTTATAGAAGCGGCAGATAAAGGCATCACCTTCAACATGATCCTCCTCCGGACCAGGACTCATCACGTTCGGATAATGCAGAATCAGCCATCCCATAAGATAATGGAATTGTAGCTCGGCCCGGGGAAAGTTGTCGTTTCTACCTCTCCCATGGATCACATCATCAGCAAAGGTCCTCAAACCCCGTAACAGGTTACACACCATCGCGGAGAGGAGAGCTAAAGGTCGTCCAAAGACCAATTTCACGGCGGGCAAAATAAGGTTCCGGTGTACCCTCTCCACTGCACCAGATCCGCCCGCAAACACACAATCCCGGAGCCATATCATCAAGAATACCGTCAGCACCGCCTTAGACGACATTCGGTGCGCACAGTGCCAGAAGCAGCTATATGCGTTCTCGCCACTCTCATTGGAACAAGGGGTCCTCTCATCCAGCCGGCTTATTTCAGAAGTCACTTCCGCGGGTTTCAGCCCTTGCGGAATCGTAAACCGGATCCTTGAGGAATCTGCCAAATCCTGCTTGAAGACGTGATCCCTCCAAGCAGTCACATGAGGCTGAGTCTTACCTTTGTCCTTCCGGTGCATCAGATAATGATGGCTCGCCACTTTCTTAAAAATGGCCATCATCTCCTCAGCCTTGTCCTCCAGGACCTGGAACTCCTCGTTGTTTGAAAAGTACTCATCATAGGGTTCTGACCCCCAAGGGAGCTTTGATACCTTGTACATCTCATGAAGTGCGAGCCCTAACTCCCCCACCGGAGTAAAGAAGGTCCCAGTATGGGTATCGAACAACTCCAAGAGTGCGAGGAACATAGGCTTATTGAGATCCACGCTAGCCTGTGTGGCACGGATAGTGGCCGTCAGCCCAATCTCCTTAAGTTCAGCCTTGAACTTCGAAAGCACCCAAATGGTCAACTCGTCCCACCTCGGGATATGGTGACACCAACCTTCAACTCTAAAGCCACCTTTCGAATACGTGACCTTCGATGTCAGCATCCGATTTACAAAGGTCGGAGCACTGAAGGCAAACGTGTCACTAGGGACTTCACTGTAGAGGCTCCCGGGACGCAAAGTTCGGCAACTAAACGAGGAACCGGCTCGCGAAGCGGCCAAGGTATCCCTCTGGTTCGAGGTAGCATCAATCGAAAGGGTACTTCCCAAGGCCCCTCCTTGAGAAGGAGTAAGTTCCCAGCGCATCCTTCTCTTTGAAGCCAAACGGTAAAAGGCCGTCAGCGGCAACTGGCGGTCAAGTTGCCGCATGTACAGAACCATGCCTTTTGCAGAAAAGAACCAGTCTTCCCTGATCTTTAGTATCTTCGCTTCAGAAGAGACCAGTCGGTCACCGAACAAAAAGACAGGTTTTAAGAAAGTTACATCTTCGAATTCAGCAGATTTCAGTTTACCGCTCTCCATCATACTCTGGAGGAAAATCGGCAACTGGTTCTGGATTTGCAGCACTCTCTCCGGAGGTTGGTTTTGTAAGATAGCATCCTTCGCAGGGTTGATCACCGCCTCATCAAAATCAACTCCCATTTGACAAAGAGAAGCATCCAGGAGGACCTCATTCAGCAAAGGGATTGTCATTGACACTGGCACAACAAAAATAAAAGTCAGGCAAAAAGACAAAGTGTGTCAAAGCAACCTGGCGCATCATCAGGGTGTAAACCCACGCGCGTCAGTAAAGCTTCGGCACATCATCAGGGTGTAAACCCATGTGCTTCAGCAGAAAGGCTTCGACGCATCATCAGGGTGTGAACCCATGCGCGTCAGCAGAGGCTTCGGCGCATCATCAGGGCGTAAACCCATGTGCGTCAGCAGATGATAAAGGCCTAAACCTATGCACGTCGGCGGGACCATGCGCATCGGCAGCAGAGAGTTAGGGCACACCAACTCAGCCGCATGATCCGAAGTTCATCTGAACAAAGAAAATAGTGGAAGAGACGACACCCACCCGTCACCGCGGGTCGAACGTCGGCCGGAGTCACAATGGTGACAGGAGCATCCTCTTCGGCATACTCCGCCGGCTCCTTTCCCTTGCCAGCACCGCCGCGAGGAGTCTTGGGAGCCATTCTTTGAGAGAAGAAAAGTTAGGGTTTTTGAGGAAGAACTCTAAAAAAGGCAAAACCAAGGAGAAGAAAAACTCTCTCTCTCTCTCTCCATCTCTCGCCTATTTATAGGGCTTGGTCGCACGCGTGAACCAATGACGTGTGATCTCAGCCGTCGCCTCGGGTTCTGTGAAGAGATAACCGTAAATAAAACCCAAAAGATCATCATTAATCTTTTTTTGGTTACCGAGGCGTTATTATTTGCATTGACTAAGCGGAGCATGCGACCCATCACTAATGCGCGGAGTACCACCATGCTTCTTATTCAAAGTATTCCAAAACTTATCCAAAAGTTTTGAAAACTTTGAAGGGGGTCTTGTAGAAGCATGGAATTTCAGAACCAGAAAGCCCATGCGCCAGACTATATGCGCCAGAACTCGGACAAAGTACTTCACAGCAAAAACAACAAGTATAGACATTGAAAGAGGACTTTTTATTTAACATATAAAAGTCTATTACATGTCTAAGAAAAGATTGTACAAAGGAGAATTTCTACAAAGAAAAGATCCTAAGTCTACAGCCAGCAATCACCATGCGCCCTCAAGCAGGCGCAGTAATCACCATGCGCCCTCAGTCAGGCGCATCCCACCATGCGCCCTCAGTAAGGCGCATCCTTTTCAGCAGCTCAGTTATGTGCATCCCAGTTATGTGCATCCCTTCAGCAGCCCAGTTATGTGCCGCTCTTCCAGCCAGGCTCACCGCCGTCAAAATGTTTCGACTAATGAAGCATTTATTGAGCAGAACGAGGGTGGCAATCAACCCTCTAGCCGAGGAAGAGAAGAGCACCGTAAGCCAACCTGTGGCCAGGGGAGGTTTTGAAAGAGCCTCCAAAGGCGAAGGAAGACCGTAATCGAAACCGCGGCTAAAGGAGCAGCTTTCAACCCAATCAGAGTGGGCAACACCCACTTTGAAGGAAGAGAGAGCCCCCAAAGCCGCAGCACCGCAATTCCGATCTATGGCTCTTCCTGCACAACGAAGACGAGGCCTGAGCATCCCTATCTTTGGACGCAACAGGCACCTTCTGCCTGCCTCGGAAGCCCTCGACTCTGACTTTTGGATGTAACAGTCACCTTCAAGTGCATCAACGAAGACATTGCGTCGCATTTTCACCCTCGAAAGCATCTCATCAACAGAATGCATTCGAGTACACAAGTTCATGTCGGAAGTACATGAGAGAACGAGAAGCAAACCCTCTCTCCATGCCACTATTTATAGGCCGGGCAAATCAAACCCATGCGCCAAGTGGATGGCTCTACGAATTCCGTGCAATGAATTTGCATTTAATGGATGAACCGGATGCTTCCAATTCAGCCAAATCAAAACGGCTATTTAAAGCACTCGAAGAACGTAACAGTCACTACATTAAAGAATGCGTCACGAAGCGAATGCGCCGGCCAGCCCACGCATCACACAGACGCGCCCTTCAATATCAAGCGCATCAGCACAGACGCGCCCTTCAGTACCAAGCGCATCACAGAGGATGCGCCCCCATGCATCCCCATACGCCTAGTGGAACGCTAATCGACGCGCCCACTCAGCTGTCCATCGAATGTCATAAACATTAAATGCTGAACTGACAGAGTTGGCAATACGCCTCCCGAAGTCTGAACAGTTGACAGCTTTTTCAGAAGACGAAGCATCGCCAACATCAGCATTATCATTACTTTACTCCGACGGCTACTGCCACGTAGCCACCCAACCACTCGCATGCGCCTCCGCAGCCATGCGCTCAAATCTGCATGCGCATCAAAAGCCATGCGCCTCAGACTTTTCACTGATCCCTAAAGACAGAAGAAAAGTCTCCATTTGAAGCTCTGCATGCGCCTGAAAAGCCATACGTCCAGAATAGTTCGTGACTCCTAAAGGTTACGAGCCAAAGTCTCCTCATGCGCCCAGTCCTAGGCGCATCCTACCAAATCATTCCCCCCATCAAATCCGAGATCTCCGAGCCATGAGTCGACGACACGTGTCCTTTGACTCAACTCACCCAAGATTTCAGCAACAGAAAGATCTTCTCCTCTGCTACGTGTCGGCTCACAACAGCAGTATGAAGAATTTAACCCATCGATCAGGACGCATCGTCCATGCGCCTCCATCAGCAATCACCACGTGGCGTCTCCGCGTACAGGCGCATCCTACGTGTGCGCATGAGCAGCCGGCCTGCAAAGCTATAAATAGAAGGATCATTTCCTTCACACACACACACAGAGAACGATCCTACGTACAAAAACGAAGGAACACACCACCAGAGAGACAGATACAGACACTCAACGTCTTCCTCCTCTCAGCAAGCTCCAGCACCCAGAGCAATCCAAACCTTCAGAGAACTGATAACCGTCGTCAGATCGTCAACGGAGTCAACGCATTACCACTCACTCCATCGGGACAAGGGACCCAGATAAACAAAAGTGTACTCCTAGGACTACATCTAAGTCCTATATTGTAACACTGTTCTGTTTGTATTAAAATTTTCAATAAAAGAATTTTAATGGCAAACAACAGTTTCATATTCCTGTCTTGTACCATAGTTCATATTGTGATTCTTTTTTATGCATTTCAGTTTACATTGTTTAGAGCTTCTTGTCGGGGTTGTACTTTGCTCTTTTCCTAACAGGATACGTTGCAGGTTTACTTGAGGATGTTGTATCTCCTTCATGGGCCAGAGCCCGAAGCCAGGATAGAGTTGTACCTCAGGATGGACTTAGAATTTCAGAGCTATAATTAGGTCTTTTCTTAGATTTATTTTTAGAGTATTTCATCATGTATTGTATTGAGGATTTCAGGATTGTATAATTTTTATTCATGTTACCGGATTTATCTCCGGATGATATTGTATAAATAACTTGTAGATTGTGGTGATTCTGGGAATATGTGTAGCAGCTGTGATGGTTTATATTTCTTATATCTTGGAGTTTTTCCTTATTATTGCACAGCTTACTTCGTCGTGTCCATCGACGAAGGCTGGATGTGTCCGACTCATATCCGATTATTCGGGAGCGGGTCGTGACAATAGCACATCTCACATGCTTTGACAACACACCACGTATTGCAACAGGAAGTAGTTGTTGCATTAGAACATGACAATCATAGGATTTGAGACCATATAACTTTAGATCTTCCATTGAGACATTAGATCTAAAATTCGAAGAGTAACCATCTGGGACCTTAAGGTCATGCAAAGTTTGACACACTATTCTTTTCTCTTGCCTCGATAAAGAATAACATGCAGCTGGAAGATAAATCCTGTTTTTCTTATTATGAGGTGTCAATTCTTTCCTTAAGCACATCTCTACAAGATCTTTACGACTATTGATCCCATCTTTTGTTTTTCCAGGAATATTTAGTAGGGTCCCAATGATACTATCGCAGACATTATTCTCAATGTGCATGACATCCAAGTTATGTCTAATAGGAAGATATCTCCAATACTCTAGCTCAAAAAAATGGATTTTTTTCTTCCAACAACTTGTAACTTTGTCTTTTTGTACTTCTTTTTTCCTCTTCTTTGGTGTCAATTTCTTTTGCACTTCTGCTTCCTTCTTCTTCTTTGAAGTCTTCTTCTCTGATATCTTTTTCTGGAATATCTTTTTTTTGCCCAAGAAACGGCAGTCCTCACAACCTTTATTAATATTTGTTCCCCACTTAATGGTTCAGGATGAGTTCCGAACTCTTTGTCACCATTAAATGCCTTTCTTTATGATCGAAAAGAATGGTTATGCGGGAAATACCTTCTGTGACCAGTATAAATGTTTTTGTTGCAATGTTTCAATCTATCTGAATAAGTATTTTCGTTGCATATTGGACAAGCAAAATATCCTTTCACACAACAACCAGACAAGTTGCCATATACAAAAAAATCGTTAACAGACCAAAACAATACAGTTCTCAATGTAAAAGATTCTTGCCGATAGGCGTCGTAAGTCACAACTCCATCCTTCCACAGCAACTGGAGATCCTCAATCAATGGTGCTAAGTAAACATCTATGTCATTTCCAGGTTGTTGGGGGCCTGATATCAACAATGTCAACAATGTGAACTTTCTCTTCATACACAACCAAGGTGGTAAATTATAAGTATTTAGCATTACAGGCCAACAACTGTACCTACTACTGAGTGAACTAAATGGATTAATTCCATCGGCTGAAAGAGAGAGTCGAAGGTTTCTTGCTTCTGATGTAAACTCTGGAAATTTATCATCAATTGTCTTCCACATCGGTGAATCTGCGGGATGACATAATTGGCCATCAACTTTCCTTCCGTCTACATGCCATGTCAAATTCTTTGATGTTTGTACCGATCGAAACCACCTTTTAAAACGTAAAATGGGTGGAAAGTAACATAGAACTTTAGCTGGGATGCCCTTCTTTTGCTCTTCCTGACTTTTTTCAGACATATTCTTCTTTACCTTATATCTCGACGTTCCACACATAGGACATGAGGTTGATTTTCATAATCTTTTCTATAGAGTATGCAATCATTCGGACATGCATGTATTCTCTTATATCCTATTCCAAATATTGAAAAGTAATGCTTAGCCTCCCTAGTAGTTACAGGCAATTCATTTTCTTCCCGAAGTATGTCGGCGAACAATTGTCAACACATCTGAAAAAAATTTATCACTCAAACCAGTCTTGGCCTTAATACTAAAGAGCTTCACTGTCTCAGATAGCTTCGTATACTTTTTACAACCATTATACAATGGTTTCTTAGCATCATCAAGCAATGAATTAAAGTTCTCTTCATCATCTCCTTCAATGTCGCTTCTTTTTAATGCATGGAACATCTCTAGTGTATCTGCCACATCATTTAAAGTATCTATATCATAGTCCTTATAAACAGACGCACATGTATCCTCACACACTTCATTAGGATCAACTTCCCCATGCCATATCCATATAGTATACCTTGGATCGATACCAACTGTCGTCAAATGAAATTTTACATCTTCTAAACTCAGACTATAGAGATTCTCGCACTCATTACATGGACATCTAATGAAGTCGAGATCATCCCTTCTAGCTTTAACATGCTCCATAAATTCATCAACTCCGGCTCTATATTCTTCCGATAATAGGTGCCTTCTCATCCAAGATCTATTCCTCTGTATAATAAAGCAAAACACCAAGTAAGTAATTGTAATTTGAAAGTTTCATTTCAAGCTGAATACGGAGAAGATTGATTCCAGAATGGCCAATGTGAAGTAGATATGGCCAATAAATTCAGACTCATGAAAGTGGAGAAGGTTGATTCCAGAATATAACTTTAATTGCTAGAGTTAAAAAAGAAGAAGAAGAGGACTTAGGAATAGTTCATTTGGTTATTACAAAACAGAAAATGGTTTACAATTCCCTATATATGCATACGGGTATAAAAGGTAACAAGATGTCAAAATATGTAAGAATATATATTGAGAAAGTCTATATGAATCATCTACATAACTACAAAAGAGGGTCAAATAAACCTAAAAAAAGAGTTGGTCAATGCTCACATCCAATATGACCGATATCATTTAATCTAAAGATGTACAGTCAAACAATTACAAGTTGATGTCAAAGATCCATCCCACCCTCAATGCATGAGCAACGTGCACACTGTAAAAAATAAGTTGTGAGTAATTTAATCTAAGAATAACAGGACTTGATTTAAAGACAATATGACATGGCACATACACAGACACGGTACCGATTTCTGCGTGACCTGGAGTAATTTTGAGTGTAAAAATGTCGTGTTCAACATGTGTCATACACGCCTTTACAGGGACATCGATCTCTTTTTTGTCCATGATTTCTAAAAAATAGGGCAATTGAAAAGAACGTGTCTCCATGAACCAAAACAAACCTTGCTACCCGAACGTGTCTCCATGAAGTTCAACTTGTAAGTATTCGTCCGAAAGTAATGGAATTAACACCCTTCCACACTACAAGATCCAACAAAAAAAGAAACAAGAAGATGAACCAATGCACGGACAAACAAAATGCCTCACAAATTAGTAAAAAAAAGAAAAATCATTCAAAGATTTTCAAACATGCATTCAAAGATTTCAGCCATCTTTTGAAAACTAGGAAATAGAAAATAGGTCAAAATTAGGTCAAAATTAGGGCATTTTACTAAAATCATGTTGAGGCAGAATTTAGGGCATAAATAAGAAATAATTTAGGACAAACCTTGGGGAGCGAGGAGCGGGCTGAGGGGAGTTGGGGAGCGGGCTGAGGGGAGTTCGGGAGCGGGGAGCGGGCTGAGGGGAGTTCGGGAGCGGGGAGCGGGCTGAAGGGAGTTCGGGAGCGAGAGGAGAAAGAGAGAAGGAGAAGGGGTTTAGACTTTTTCTTAAGTGCGGGAGTAAGTACAGGAGAGTCGAGGTTTCGACTTAAAATTTGGTATTTTTTTCATAACGCTCGTATCACTGAGAGACAATCAATAATGTTTATATAGAAAACCGTCATAGAATACAGTCTTACTGAACTTTGATGATGCTTCTTTATCAGCCGTCATGAAATCCACTTATCAAGCTTCATTAATAGGTCTTTTTGTTGTAGTGAACTCTGCTCTCCGTCATGCTACACATTCTGCCCTAAGCCGCTGTAGCTTAGAATCTACTGATTGCGCCATCTTGATCCTCTCAACTATACTGGACTGAACTTGCATGATGGCCATCAATGCCATATTAGTAGGGAGAATTATCTTAATACCCATCTTCTGAAGATCTGCTAATAACTCTGGCTCTGCGGTTAGGAAATAAACTCTGATTCTTCTGCTCAATGCATCTGCAACAACGTTGGCCTTCCCAGGATGATACTGCAGGTTGATGTCGTAATCCACAAGTAGCTCTAGCCACCTTCTCTGACGCATGTTGAGATCCTTCTGGGTAAACACATATTTCATACTCTTGTGGTCGGTGAAAATCTCCACCCGATCTCCATATAAATAATGCCTCCAAAGCTTCAATGCAAAAACTACTGCTGCTAATTCCAAGTCATGGGTAGGATAATTCCTCACATGGTCACGAAGCTAACGTGACGCATAAACGACTACCTTACCATGTTACATCAATACGCATCCCAATCCTCTGCCTGAAGCATCATAATAAACTGAAAATCCTCCAGTCCCATCGGAAAGAGTGAGAATGGGGGCCGTCATTAATCTTTGCTTCAACTTCTCAAATGAACTCTGACACTCTGTTGTCCAAGGAAACTGTACATCCTTGCGGGTCAACTGAGTCATGGGCGCTAAAATCTGAGCAAAATTTGATACGAACCGCCGGTAATAGCCGGCCAATCCTAGGAAACTTCGAACTTCTATGACGGTGCTGGAAACTGGCCATGATTCTATAGCTACTATCTTCTGGGGTCCAACTTCCACTCCACCTCTGGTGATGATGTCACGACCCGCACCCACCATGAGGGTACGAGTACGTAACAGCGCCCAGCCTACGCCGCAGTGTCGGCGGTAGAATGCTGTTCTAGGTCATGAATTCTAACTACATAACATGAATATACCCTCCAAAGGAGGCCAACACAGAGGTACAACTCAATCACAATCTAAGGTAGAATGTAGCACGATGGAAATAGATAAGAAATCCTCAACTAAGGTACAGCAGAAAGAAATAACAAGTCTCAACATCTCTAAAATATACAACTCTAAAAATAAGACAACAGCTAAACATGAAAAGAAAGGACAGTCTAAGCTATCTACACTATACAAGGTATCATCCTGAGCATCTGCCTGAACCTCCCCAGGGGTCCAGGTCGCGAGTGTCATCTAGGCAAGCTCCAAGTAAGGGGGTGCAGGGTTCCTCATCATCCTCTGTAAAATTTTCAACAGGTCCAGTCAGGACAGGAGCGAGTACAGTACATCTCTTCATAGCAGGTTAGAAAATATAATCATGCAGTAAAGTAAGATACAGGTGCTGAAGAATACAGTATATAAACAGAGAGAGAAAACTGTAATAGAAATATCTACTATAAGTAAGGAACTAACAGTGGCCAGTGAGTCAGAGTACAGGATAGCACATGTGAACGAAACAGATTTGTACATGATCTACACTAAAGAGTTGTACATGATCTACACTACAGAGTTGTACATGATCTACACTACAGAGTTGTACATGATCTACACTACAGAGTTGTACATGATCTACACTATAGAGTTGTACATGATCTACACTACAGAGTTGTACATGATCTACACTAAAAAGTTGTACATGTATGGTGAAAGCACAGGAGTACAAGATCCGTATAGTACTAATCCGTGATAATGTCGTGACAGCACAAGTAAAGTAATTTAATGCAGAAAATAATTCTAAGCAGGATATGAAATGATCAGAGAATGTACTCGCCTCGTATCTAAATGTCTGAAGCAAATGTACTGTCCGAGATGAGATACCTGACTCCTAGTTAGAGCAACACAAGTCAAGATGTATACAGAGGGTGATATATGAAATGTACAATGCATCTGCATGCTGTCTAGGTCAAACTAGGCTAAAGTCGACACTTGGTCAACTCTAGTCAACCACTCTAGTCAAACTAGGTCAAGTCCTAGCCCAAACCAGTCTAACAAGTCTCACTAGTCCTAACCAAGCCTAGTCTAGTAATCACACACCAAGCACAAGTCTATACAAGCTATCAAACCTACAATTTACATACCACATTATCCATGCATATATTGTATTACCTATTTTATATATCATACAAGCTTATATACATATTTACATATATTCATATATACATAGAGATTTAGAGAGAGATTAAGGTATACATGTGTGTGTAAATAGGACATACAACAATGTGTGTGTGTAACATGAGAGGGTGAGGGTGTGTGTACTATATTGCATTTTACATGTGGGTATTTGTGTACATGTGTGTGTGAATACAAAGGGTGTGTGTGTATAGGCAATTGTGTGTAGAGAGTGTCAATAGAGTTAAAGTGTGTGGCATGGTATAGTGTCATGAGAGTGTGATAGAAGGGAATTAGAGAGTGTGTGTGTATATGAGGATGTATGATAAAACAGTGTGTATGTAGATAGGCTGCACAGGAAACAGTGCTTGTTAGTCAGCCTAGAATTCAGGAAAATGTGTGTAATCACAGAGTTCAGTTGCAAGGGTTAACAGTGAGGATGTCAGGGTATTGTAGTGTACTGTCACAGGTATTTATTATTGGTAACTCAATCAAAAGAAACAAAAAAAACAAGCTACAATATCAGTTATTGAATTAAACAAAACTCGGTTTACACATGATCAATTTCAGTCCCAAAACCAATTCAAAACCCAAATTCCTTTCATCCTATCAAACCACCCACACCAACATGTAGACTCAAACTAACATACATATATATAATATATTCAGGTTTTCCAAAGCTCTCTCTCAGGTTGACAGTTTTCATTAGTGTAAAGTAGAGGTGAATAAATCAATTGGACATGCAATTGAGTTTGTAGTGAAGGATATGGACTGTGAGGTCAGTGCACAGGAAAGGTGTGAGAGTGAGCCCCAAACAAACACAATAATACCAAATTTTTTTAAAACAGGAATGTATGTGTATATATAGTAAACTCAGGATTGAACTCAAGTGACAGGGGAAGGGTGTACCTGTGTGTGTCTCATCAGGATATAGTGTGTGTTGACAGGAACAAAGATAAGACAGTGAACTGTGTGAACCATTCAAGTGGCAGGAAAGTGTGTATTCATGTGTGTTCTCAGGTTTTGAATTCCTGTAACAGTGTCAACAAGACTTCTAATGCCTCTGTCTTAGTGTATGAGAAAATCAGTCCAAAGAAAGGAAAAATGTGTCAGTTTCTAATATACAAATTGACATAGGAATACTAATATTGAAACCAACATTCAGTCACCATGAAATCAAATCAGTGAACTTAACAATGCATAAGAATTAGCATTCAAATTCAGTTCTAGGAGAGGAAATCAATTCTTGGGTTTCGACAGTCCTAACATCAATACAGTATATCAAAACTGGAAAAGTTGGGCTGTTAGTTCCTAACATCAATGTAACCCATAACTGGGAATAAATGAGACTGGTTTAAGTTCACATTTTCAGGAAAACAGGGTGTTCTCAGGTTTTAGTTTGTGTGGGTGTACAAGTCACAAATGTGTGAGAGATTCTCATTAGACAACATTGAAATCTCAGTTTACATATCAATTAAGGCTATCAAACAGTTCAGGCTTACATTATCATTCAGTAAAAAAAAAGAATCAGTGAAGCCTAGTGTTCATTCACTGCATTAATATCAAGAATTGAAAGCGACAAATACCAATATGAGAGTTCACATCAAAACTCCTTCTAGTTCAGTTTACATACTTGTGTGTGCCTACATGGTAAGTTCTCAGAAATTCAAATGAACCTATGTTCAGTTTATAGGAAGGAATGAATCTCAGGTTATTAGAGAAAAGCCATGCACAAAATCAACAAACTCAGTTTGATAATGAAGGAGAAAAACTCAGGTGAAGCTTAGGGAAGACTGGAAATAATGTATTGACAGTTAACAAGAATAGTTAGCTAATTACCAAATCTCTGTGACAGAAAATATAATGTTTTAATGTGCTCAGGTGTGTGTTATCAGAATAGTGTGTAATCCTGAAGAAAGGGAGTGATATAACATGAGATTTTAAGAATCAAAATCAGTTGGAAACAGTGATTAAATTCAGGATGAATTCCTGAAACATGCATTCACTTAAAACATTCAATCTAGCCCATTTAACAGCTATAACAGTTACTCGAATCCAGTATTTGAAAACCAAACCAAAACATGAACCTAATCCTAATGAATCCCCAGACATGTATACATGTTATTTTATCACAAACTTCATTTGTTAATAATTTAAAATATATTTTAAACTAAAAGAAAACTGAACAGGAACAGGTATCAGTAAATATAGGGTTCGAGCCTAAATTATCATGTAAAACAAATCTAACAGGAACTATTTCACATGCAGGATCAATCAAGGCACTTAAAACATCAATAAAAATAGGATTAAGAGTTAAGGAAAAACTTGAAATCCCAAGTATCAGTTAACAGGCCATAGTCGAATCTGAAATTGACCCAATTCAAATCAAATCCCAATCAAAACCTAAACTAACATGTGAATATAATCTAGCATATATCATACATCAAATTTAGGATTAAATTAACAATTAAAACCACTATTTAAATCATTTAAAACTGATAATCAAAACAAGGAAATAAAACAGTGCAAAACTGGACAGAATTTATCGTGCACGTGTTCACTGTGTTCGTGGACACGACACGACACGAATTAGGACACGTGCTCGTGCACACGTGTACGCCTAGGGTATAGGTACGTGTCCACGTACCTGAAACGTGTCCATGTGGTGTCGTGTCATAGTTTGGAGGCCGTATCAGTGTGGATTTTCTGTGCGTGTACGACAGTGAGGAATCGGTGCGGGCTCGATTGCTCCCAAACCATTCTACGAGGTCCTACGAAACTTTGTAGGCCTTGTGTCAGTCATGTAGGGAGTCCCCATGTAAAATTTCGTGGCATGAAGTGTCGTGTCCAGAGCAAACCAGGACACTGGCAGCAGGGCACTGTGCGCAGCCTGCTGCGCGCGTGTGCGTATCCAATCCCGACACGAAAAAGACACGAAAGTAATCTCAGTCTTCACAAACATTGCTACACATACCTAGATCTAGAGATTCATGAAATTAGAATTCAAAAATACGAAAATAAAATCCTTTGTGACATTTAATCAAACACCTATACACACATCATGACACGTGTCCGATACGGACACCAAACGGACACGAAATAACACAAATCGAATACCTACTGCTAGGGGACACCTAGGGCTTCCTATCCATGCAAAGAAAACTAAATTTGGTGGAGGAAATAGAGATTTACCTATATGTTGAAATTCTAATAAAAAGCTTCATAAAAGGGGGGTTTCTCCTTGTTAGCCAAACTCTCAAATTGCCCCAAGGCTAGGATTATCCTCTATGAATAGCAAGAGGGAGACAATTAGAATCTAATGCAAGTGGTTCGAGCCAAAAAGGAGTTAAAATAGAAAAGTTATGGATTGGGGAAGATGGCTATACCTCTTTCTTCAAAGCTTGAGAGAAAAATAATAAAAGAGGCAAGAACAAATGGAAGAGGCATTAAATAGGGTGGGAAACCCTAGGTTGGCTGCCATGGGCTGATTAGGGTGAGGTTTGGGTACATGGTGTGGGCCTATGGGCCTTAAGGCTAGTTATTGATTTAAGGTTTAGTCACAAGTCATGGCTTATGACTTAAATCTAACTTAAGTCAAATAACCATACCATGGGTCAACTCTAGTTTAACTAGGGTTAAATGACCTAACCAAGTCCAAACACAACTAGGGTTAGCTTCTAGGTTAGCCTACCAAGGTCATTGCTAGTCAAAGTCAACCTAGTCAACCCTCAATCAAACAATTCCAAAATAATTTCTAAAAATTCCCATAAATTCAAATAAATTATAATAAATCCAAATAACCCTAAAATGTCAAAAAAAATACCCTAATCACATGGCTAGGCTCTAGGGTAGGCAGTCTCTACTGTTTCACTAGCTGCACACCAAAATCACAAGTCATGATTTTAAATAGTTTTAAAATAATTAAAAATTACTAAAAATCATAATATAAAATAAATATTAATAAATAATAATTATAATTACAAAATTTTAAAATTACCCTTATCTAGAAAACTGGGTGTTACAATCCTACCCACCTTATGAAAATTTTGTCCTCGAAATTAAGATGGTAGTAGTCCTTCTAGGTCAAACACCCACAATCAAAGTCTCAAACATACCGTCAGATAATCATATGCGTCCGTCCAAAATCATGATACTCAGAATCTTCGTCATGCTAGTGAGCATGGCTATGATAATCACAGAGTCCTTGACTAAGGTACGTACCTCTAGGTTCATGGTATTTAAGATTTTCGTATTGCCGTATGCGACGGCGAAAACCTTAAATTCTCATACCCGAGAAATACATCCAAAGTCTGACTACGTGTCCTCACTATGCCAACTATCATGACTATCGAAGATTCTAGACCCCATGATTCAGGTGACCTAGCCCATATGATTTTCTCAGAAGAAAAACAAACATAATAAAAGAACAACATGGCAAAATTAATCAATCAGCAAGGAACAGATGGAATCGGATTTCAAGGGAGTTGTAAAAAAACAATATCGGGAATGGAGTTGAGAAGAACGAAACTTGCAGCAAGATCTCCAATGGTCTGTATATCCTCGACTGTCCTAACGATAGCTCGCCCTGCAAGTTTCCCCTGGTCTGCTGCTGATGCTGTATGAATCACCGCTGCTGAGAGAAATCAGAAATGATGGGAGAAAATCTCTGTACAGATAGAGGTGCACCTCCAATGTAACAGAACGCTAACCTGAGTCGGCACAACAAGAGCTGCGGTCTCGAGGCCCTGATGAACAGGACGAGAGGTGGCCAGCCTCTCGATAGTATCCCCCGAACCGAAGCGATGAGATCGTGTCTTCATAACCATCATAAAAACAGATCAAAACAAGAAGCAATTTCTGAGAATGAAGCAAAAATTCAAAGGAGGACAGTTTATATTCAAGGGAAGTCAATAAGCAACAATTTTAGACAAAAGGAATCTGATTAAGAGTTTTTCCTAATGTGATTGAGTACCTCCAAAAATAATCCTAATTCCTACTGCAGGCTGTAGTGATACTCTAGTTCGAATACCACTACATAAACTCGACCTGCATGGGCCACCACTAAAAATGTGTCACGACCCGCACCCACCGTGAGGGTACGAGTACGTAACAGCGCCCAGCCTACGTCGCAGTGTCGGCGGTAGAACGCTGTTCTAGGTCATGAATTCTAACTACATAACATGAATATACCCTCCAAAGGAGGCCAACACAGAGGTACAACTCAATCACAATCTAAGGTAGAATGTAGCACGATAGAAATAGATAAGAAATCCTCAACTGAGGTACAGCAGAAAGAAATAACAAGTCTCAACATCTCTAAAATATACAACTCTGAAAATAAGACAACAGCTAAACATGAAAAGAAAGGAAAGTCTAAGCTATCTACACTATATAAGGTATCATCCTGAGCAGCTGCCTGAACCTCCCCAGGGGTCCAGGTCGCGAGTGTCATCTAGGCAAGCTCCAAGTAAGGGGGTGCAGGGTTCCTCATCATCCTCTGTAAAATTTTCAACAGGTCCAGTCAGGACAGGAGCGAGTACAGTACATCTCAACAGTTCATAGCAGGTTAGAAAATATAATCATACAGTAAAGTAAGATATAGGTGCTGAAGAATACAGTATGTAAACAGAGAGAGAAAACTGTAATAGAAATATCTACTATAAGTAAGGAACTAACAGTGGCTAGTGAGTCAGAGTACAGGATAGCACATGTGAACGGAACAGATTTGTACATGATCTACACTAAAGAGTTGTACATGATCTACACTACAGAGTTATACATGATCTACACTACAGAGTTGTACATGATCTACACTACAGAGTTGTACATGATCTACACTACAGAGTTGTACATGATCTACACTAAAGAGTTGTACATGATCTACACTAAAAAGTTGTACATGTATGGTGAAAGCATAGGAGTACAAGATCCGTATAGTACTAATCCGTGATAATGTCGTGACAGCACAAGTAAAGTAATTTAATGCAAGAAATAATTCTAAGCAAGATATGAAATGATCAGAGAATGTACTCGCCTCGTATCTGAATGTCTGAAGTAAATGTACTGTCCGAGATGAGATACCTGACTCCTAGTTAGAGCAACACAAGTCAAGATGTATACAGAGGGTGATATATGAAATGTACAATGCATCTGCATGCTGTCTAGGTCAAACTAGGCTAAAGTCGACACTTGGTCAACTCTAGTCAACCACTCTAGTCAAACTAGGTCAAGTCCTAGCCCAAACCAGTCTAACAAGTCTCACTAGTCCTAACCAAGCCTAGTCTAGTAATCATACACCAATCACAAGTCTATACAAGCTATCAAACCTATAATTTACAAACCACATTATCCATGCATATATTGTATTACCTATTTTACATATCATACAAGCCTATATACATATTTACATATATTCATATATACATAGAGATTTAGAGAGAGATTAAGGTATACATGTGTGTGTAAATAGGACATACAACAATGTGTGTGTGTAACATGAGAGGGTGAGGGTGTGTGTACTATATTGCATTTTACATGTAGGTATTTGTGTACATGTGTGTGTGAATACAAAGGGTGTGTGTGTATAGGCAATTGTGTGTAGAGAGTGTCAATAGAGTTAAAGTGTGTGGCATGGTATAGTGTCATGAGAGTGTGATAGAAGGGAATTAGAGAGTGTGTGTGTATATGAGGATGTATGATAAAACAGTGTGTATGTGGATAGGCTGCACAGGAAACAGTGCTTGTTAGTCAGCCTAGAATTCAGGAAAATGTGTGTGATCACAGAGTTCAGTTGCAAGGGTTAACAGTGAGGATGTCAGGGTATTGTAGTGTACTGTCACAGGTATTTATTATTGGTAACTCAATCAAAAGAAACAAAAAAAAACAAGCTACAATATCAGTTATAGAATTAAACAAAACTCGGTTTACACATGATCAATTTCAGTCCCAAAACTAATTCAAAACCCAAATTCCTTTCCTCATATCAAACCACCCACACTAACATGTAGACTCAAACTAACATACATATATATAATATATTCAGGTTTTCCAAAGCTCTCTCTCAGGTTGACAGTTTTCATTAGTGTAAAGTAGAGGTGAATAAATCAATTTGGCATGCAATTGAGTTTGTAGTGAAGGATGGGGACTGTGAGGTCAGTACACAGGAAAGGTGTGAGAGTGAGCCCCAAACAAACACAATAATACCAGATTTTTTTAAAACAGGAATGTATGTGTATATATAGTGAACTCAGGATTGAACTCAAGTGACAGGGGAAGGGTGTACCTGTGTGTGTCTCATCAGGATATAGTGTGTGTTGACAGGAACAAAGATAAGACAGTGAACTGTGTGAATCATTCAAGTGGCAGGAAAGTGTGTATTCATGTGTGTTCTCGGGTTTTGAATTCCTGTGACAGTGTCAACATGACTTATAATGCCTTTGTCTTAGTGTATGAGAAAATCAGTCCAAAGAAAGGAAAAATGTGTCAGTTTCTAATATACAAATTGACATAGGAATACTAATATTGAAACCAACATTCAGTCACCATGAAATCAAATCAGTGAACTTAACAATGCATAAGAATTAGCATTCAAATTCAGTTCTAGGAGAGGAAATCAATTCTTGGGTTTCGACAGACCTAACATCAATACAGTATATCAAAACTGGAAAAGTTGGGCTGTTAGTTCCTAACATCAATGTAACCCAAAACTGGGAATAAATGAGACTGGTTTAAGTTCACATTTTCAGGAAAACAGGGTGTTCTCAGGTTTTAGTTTGTGTGGGTGTACAAGTCACAAATATGTGAGAGATTCTCATTAGACAACATTGAAATCTCAATTTATATATCAATTAAGGCTATCAAACAGTTCAGGCTTACATTAACATTCAGTAAAAAAAAAGAATCAGTGAAGCCTAGTGTTCATTCACTGCATTAATATCAGGAATTAAAAGCGACAAATACCAAAATGAGAGTTCACATCAAAACTCCTTCTAGTTTAGTTTACATACTTGTGTGTGCCTACATGGTAAGTCCTCAGAAATTCAAATGAACCCATGTTCAGTTTATAGGAATGAATGAATCTCAGGTTATTAGAGAAAATCCATGCACATAATCAACAAACTCAGTTTGATAATGAAGGAGAAAAACTCAGGTGAAGCTTAGGGAAGACTGGAAATAATGTATTGACAGTTAACAAGAATAGTTAGCTAATTACCAAATCTCTGTGACAGGAAACATAATGTTTTAATGTGCTCAGGTGTGTGTTATCAGAATAGTGTGTAATCCTGAAGACAGGGAGTGATATAACATGAGATTTTAAGAATCAAAATCAGTTGGAAACAGTGATTAAATTCAGGATGAATTCCTGAAACATGCATTCACTTAAAACATTCAGTCTAGCCCATTTAATGTAGTGCCCCGTCCCGCAAAGTCAATCGGAGGAATCGAAATACCGACGGCGTTGGAACTTAGCCTTGCAACGGCTGCTCGAAGACTTGCTCGTCCGAGGCGACTCCTCGCACAGGTGGGGTAGTTTCGGTGAACTTGCCTCATCTTAGCCTTCACATAATAATACGTATGTTTTCAACTTGCACAAGTAGGCTAATCTAAAAGCTACGAACGCACATAGCTAAGGGAATAATCTCGTCGGGTCGAAATGTCTTAGAACATGGAAATGGTCCCACGGTCTTCATAGAAGTCGGCTCAGCGTGCTTTCAAATGACACTCGATCCTTCGTTCTCGTGGCTTGGGAGAAGGAAGTTGGCCTAAGTTGCTAAGTTGCCCCGACACTCGAATTAGCCTAAGTCTTAGGCGTCGCCTGCGTAAATGCTTGTTAAAGCAGGCACGGTCCCGTGGTGCAAGGCTTGGCATAGCCTTCGCATGTCCCGCACGGCTTGGAATAGCCTTTGCATGTCCCGTTGGTCCCGTCGATTTGTCCCGACACTCGAATTAGCCTAAGTCATAGGCATCGCCTGCATGAATGCTTAATAAAGCACGCACGGTCCTGTCCCACAAGGCTTGGCATAGCCTTCGTACGTCCCGCAAGTTAAGTCATCTCGTACGGCTCGTTGGCTTAAGTCTAGGCACCCGAAAAAGTTGGTTGCCCAAGTCGACCCCGTGCAAAGCACGTTCCCTCGATGCGTAGCTCGGCGCAGCCTTTGCTCGTCGAGTCATTGCCCGAACAAGTTAGACAAGTGTTGCGTTGGGCTATCGAAGCAATTTCTAGCACTGTCCCGCTCTATCTGCGATTGTCAAGTCGCGTAGTCCCTTGAGTACAAGGCTCGTCGTATAGCTATATGACTTGAGCGTTAGCGTCGCCTATAGAACCAGGTCTGTCTAAGGCACGAGCTAGGGCTGGTTTAGTGAAAAGCTTGCCACGAACAAAGGAAGTCCATGCGACTTGTTGTCGCCGAGATCGGTCCCTCATACTTGGGAGTCTCGCTAAGTCTTGCTAGAAAGAAGGAATGCATGGTCATGTTAAGGAAGGATTTGATAGATCGAATTGGGTCTTGCATGGTCATTGGACAACTTGTCGACAAGGTATAGTCTTCTCGGATGATCTCCTCCGGGGCACCGGGATCATTCGCCCGGGAGAAGCGAGTGCGGCTCAACCAGGATGTCGGATAACCGCATGGGAGTATCGGCGCTTCCGGGGCTAGCTACCCTTAGAAGGGCGGACCGATACCCCCGCCGAGCCGTGTCCAAGATAGCTTGACATTGCTAGTGACCACTCATGTAGATGTGTCGGCAGATAGCGGCACACCGCGTGTATGCCTTTGGATTGAGTCTAGATCTTGAATGCAGGTCTAGTCGGTAACACAAGGTCTGGGCCTAAGACTGGGCTGCGACATAGGCACCGTGCTTGGCACGATAGATGGCATTGAGATATTTATGGAATCAACACTATGTTTCACAAGTCTTGTCTAAGTTAGCAAATGAGTCGATCAGGAAGGCCGCAAGGCGGTAGCATGATAAGTCTTGATATATTGTGAGGCACGGCCTCAATCTTGAAGCACGAACAAGTCTAAGCAAGGTCTAGAGGCATGACCTGCACGAGTCGTCCCGTTGTCGTCTTGGTACTTGAATTATTGGCACGAGGATTGGTCTAGAGGTGCTTGACTTTAAACAAAGGTCTTGGCACGGTCGAGTTTGCGTAAGTTGCTCTTCGGCATAGCATTGTCTTGAATATGTCTAAGTTGCGAATAGAATGTGGCACGACCCTGCCGTCCCGAGTACCTAGGCGATAAGGCACTGCCTCGATCGGAACACACGTCGGTAATGTAGCACAACCATGTCATTGTACGTCGAATGGGTTAGACGTTAAGTCTTAAAACTGATCCTAAGGTAAGACTAGAAAGACAATCGAAAGGGACTTAAGCTGCACAAAGTAAATGAACGTGTCGGTTTTGTATGGGTGGGCGAGAAGCTCACTCCACCAGTACAGTTGAGTACTGACACCTACATAGTATTCATGTGCAGGCACAGGTAGAAGCTCGTGGCGTGGAGCTCGCTTGGATGCGTCGAGGCACGGAGTTCCTTGGCGACTCAAAGCGTGCGGCCGCATGATCCGAAGACTTATACAGGACATAATGTATGGACATCGCCTTCCGAAGCTTCCGCTGGCTCAAGCAATTGTATCGAGAGATGAGAGAGAGCAGAGTGAATTATAAATGAGAGAAAAGTGAGCACGAGAGACTTGTAATTTGGCCTTGCGCCCACAAATGTAATCTTGTATTCAATATCAATAAAGAGCTTCCTTTGAATGACTTATGTTTATGTGTACTTGTTCTAAATTTCCGCTGCATGATTCAATATTTCTGCTTGGGACTTCTGTGCGACGACCCCGTCGCCGCTGCTGTAATCGGCCGTTATGGAACCTGCCTTGCACGAGCGTAATCTAAGCTCGTGCGGCATCACGCCTTAGCGAGGACGATCGCTCCTATAGGAGCGGGGCGTGACATAATGGTATCAGAGCACGGCTTTACGTCCTTGGACTTCACGTCGAAATTCTCAGTTTTGAAAGCTCGTCGTTGGAAAATAAGTGTGCGCTCTCTCTCAATTGTCCCTCGGCATGTCCATACAATAAGTCTAAATATTTTCAAAAGCTTGTACAAGCGTTCAACCAAACGCATCGGTAGGCTATCGTCAAACGCATCTGTAGGCCTTTGTGCCGAACAATGTTAAACTTGTCTTGAATGAAAACACATGCTAATGTTAGCAAAGTTGCGTGCGTGCCTAACTAGTTCCGCGTTGACCCTAGCAATTGAGCGTGCAAACTCGAATATAGTCAGCACGGGATAGCCATACGCACAGCCTTTTGGCTAAGTTGCGTCGCGTATCGCGCACCTCGACCTTTTGGTGCAAACGAATTGCGAGCGATATCAAGTACCGCTCGGTCGAGAACGAGCTACACTTAGAATGTCTATCGATAGGAACACTATCGAGTTAACGCTTAGGCGTACACGAAAGATTGGCTTGGATTTCGAGGAAATAGTGCGAACGACTTAGTGCGTCGATCCGACGTAAATGATTACGCTAGAGATTTGTCGAACGAATCTGATGAATATGTCTTAGCAAATGACGCGAACGTGATTGAGGACTAGATCGTATGGCTCAAATTCGAGTGGTGTATGGATTTTCTTGGAAATCATTCGAGCAAGATTGAGGATTACGAGTAACGGCGAGTATATCGGCGAGGCGATGCGATCGCGCAAAGCCTTAGAACGCGTCACGCTTAGTTGATCGTGACTTTGAATGTCCCAAACGAGATATCATCGGACAACTTGTGATCGGACAACGTGTGTTAGAAAATGATTCGAAACGATGAATGAAAATGAATGGTCTTGATCGAGGAAACTTAGAGGATCGCACGTACGGTTTCGGATTGATTCAAATGAAATATGACTTGAGTTTTGAACAACGATCTTGAAATGAGCTTGAGGAAGAGCGACTGAACTTGATCTTGAATATCGAGGAATGGTGGTATATCCAGTTCGGACAATAGCATCAGTCGCACGACTCGAAATTGGTTGCAAAGGAAGATCGTCAGGTTACGCATATCGTCGATGGTATTGAGGCGTATCAAAGATCGATATGCGATAACTCGGGGGTACTCTGACTCGGCGAATGACGATCGTACAAATGTCATTATTCCGATGGATGCTATACTCGGGATATTGAAATGTATCGAGGAAGAGATAAACTTGGCTCGAGGATTTTCTGGTTGAACGAATGACGGGCAGACTATCGAATTGAGATCTTGGCCTGGATGAAAATGAAATGCTTGGATTTACTTCGACGATAACCCCAACGTCGACATTCTTGTCTTATGCGAGCGCAACTCCAGCCTCGCACATGCGTCGCGCCGATTAGGACGATCACTCCGCGTGAGCGTTGATATGGTGATTCATACAGCGGGAGTGATTGAACTTGGATGGAGTGGCAATCTGATTGCTTCGACTTGTGGTTTGACGCGAAGGTGACTTGAGAATGAATTTGTGTGCTTGAAGAATTGAACTTGAGGATTGGGTAGGTCCAATCCGCGTATTGAGAATGAGTTAGTCTAAACTTAAACAAGAGTTACGTCTCGATGAGAATGATTATTCCGCAGGAGCGTTGTATGGTGATTCATGAACCACCGTGGATAATCGGACTCGCGTGAGATTGGGGCGCAAGCCGCGCAACGTATTATCAAAAAGCTAGACAACCTCGTGATCGAATACATGAATTGGTTAGAATTGGTGAATTGAATAAAATCGAATATGTGCATCGACGTCTTGATTCGAATAGGTGATCATGCTCGATGTTTAGAAATCTGAGTGACGCGAGCTTGGGTAGAAAATCCCGTACTACCGACTTTGGTTTGACCCTAGGATTGGGGTCAGTGTTGGCATTATTGTTGGGAAACTATGATTCCAATCCTGACATTGACTTAGCCTCGCAAAGATTGGCCTAGCGGTTAGGCGAGATGCCCTGTTTCAAGTGTTAGCAATCGAAAAGATTGATCTTGAGGATTGGCATGGATAGATAGCGTGAATCACGAATATAGGAAACCCTGCTCACGAGACTCGGCTGACATGCATATATTTTAGGGACGCCTGAGTATGTGCACGATGCGACTCGAGTGAGAAAGACGAATTCTCTATCATGTGGCTTGGCTGAATGCATGTATTTTGGGGATGCCTGGAATGCCTGCATGATCCAGCCAAGTGATACAATGAGTTCAAGCAAGACTTGAAAAATGGGAGTGTGTCGAGATCTTGAAATCACGTTAACGGAAAGATTGATAATAGAACGAGCGTGGCTCGGAATTGATGAAACGCATAGGCGGAGTGTGCACGATTAAGTCTTGGCCATAGAAATGGTAGGATGGCATGCCTTCAGGAAAGTCTCGAGGATGAGACTTGTTCTGAGTGGTATATGTTGTAGTGCCCCGTCCCGCAAAGTCAATCGGAGGAATCGAAACGCCGACGGCGTTGGAACTTAGCCTTGCAACGGCTGCTCGAAGGCTTGCTCGTTCGAGGCGTGGGGTAGTTTCGGTGAACTTGCCTCATCTTAGCCTTCACATAATAATGCGCATGTTTTCAACTTACACAAGTAGGCTAATCTAAAATCTACGAACGCACATAGCTAAGGAAATAATCCCGTCGGGTCGAAATGTCTTAGAACATGGAAATGGTCCCACGGTATTCATAGAAGTCGGCTCAGCGTGCTTTTAAATGACACACGATCCTTCGTTCCCATGGCTTGGGAGAAGGAAGTTGGCCTAAGTTGCTAAGTTGCCCCGACACTCGAATTAGCCTAAGTCTTAGGCGTCGCCTGCGTAAATGCTTGTTAAAGCAGGCACGGTACCGTGGTGCAAGGCTTGGCATAGCCTTCGCATGTCCCGCACGGCTTGGAATAGCCTTCGCATGTCCCGTTGGTTCCGTCGATTTGTCCCGACACTCGAATTAGCCTAAGTCATAGGTGTCGCCTGCATGAATGCTTAATAAAGCATGCACGGTCCTGTCCCACAAGGCTTGGCATAGCCTTCGTACGTCCCGCAAGTTAAGTTATCTCGTACGGCTCGTTGGCTTAAGTCTATGCACCCGAAAAAGTTGGTTGTCCAAGTCGACCCCGTACAAAGCACGTTCCCTCGATGCGTAGCTCGGCGCAGCCTTTGCTCGTCGAGTCATTGCCCAAACAAGTTAGACAAGTGTTGCGTTGGGCTATCGAAGCCATTTCTAGCACTGTCCCGCTCTATCTGCGGTTGTCAAGTCGCGTAGTCCCTTGAGTACAAGGCTCGTCGTATAGCTATATGACTTGAGCGTTAGCGTCGCCTATAGAACCAGGTCTGTCTAAGGCACGAGCTACGGCTGGTTTAGTGAAAAGCTTGCCATGAACAAAGGAAGTCCACGCGACTTGTTGTCGCCGAGATCGGTCCCTCGTACTTGGGAGTCTCGCTAAGTCTTGATAGAAAGAAGGAATGCATGGTCATGTTAAGGAAGGATTTGATAGATCGAATTGGGTCTTGCATGGTCATTGGACAACTTGTCGACAAGGTGTAGTCTTCTCGGATGATCTCCTCCGGGGCACCGGGATCATTCGCTTGGGAGAAGCGAGTGCGGCTCAACCAGGATGCCGGATAACCGCATGGGAGTATCGGTGCTTCCGGGGCTAGCTACCCTTAGAAGGGCGGACCGATACCCCCGTCGAGCCGTGTCCAAGATAGCTTGACATTGCTAGTGACCACTCATATAGATGTGTCGGCAGATAGCGGCACACCGCGTGTATGCCTTTGGATTGAGTCTAGAGCTTGAATGCAGGTCTAGTCGGTAACACAAGGTCTGGGCCTAAGACTGGGCTGCGACATAGGCACCGTGCTTGACACGATAGATGGCATTGAGATATTTATGGAATCAACACTATGTTTCACAAGTCTTGTCTAAGTTAGCAAATGAGTCGATCAGGAAGGCCGCAAGGCGGTAGCATGATAAGTCTTGATATATTGCGAGGCGCGGCCTCAATCTTGAAACACGAACAAGTCTAAACAAGGTCTAGAGGCACGACCTGTACGAGTCATCCCGTTGTCGTCTTGGCACTTGAATCATTGGCACGAGGATTGGTCTAGAGGCGCTTGAGTTTAAACAAAGGTCTTGGCACGGTCGAGTTTGCGTAAGTTGCTCTTCGACATAGCATTGTCTTGAATATGTCTAAGTTGCAAATAGAATGTGGCACGACCCTGCCGTCCCGAGTACCTAGGCGATGAGGCACTGCCTCGATCGGAACACACGTCGGTAATATAGCACGACCATGTCGTTGCACGTCGAATGGGTTAGACGTTAAGTCTTAAAACTGATCCTAAGGTAAGACTAGAAAGACAATCGAAAGGGACTTAAGCTGCACAAAGTAAATGAACGTTTCGGTTTTGTATGGGTGGGCGAGAAGCTCACTCCACCAGTACAGTTGAGTACTGACACCCACACAGTGTTCATGTGCAGGCACAGGTAGAAGCTCGTGGTGCGGAGCTCGCTTGGATGCGTCGAGGCACGGAGTTCCTTGGCGACTCGAAGCGTGCGGCCGCGTGATCCGAAGACTTATACAGGACATAATGTATGGACATCACCTTCCGAAGCTTCCGCTGGCTCAAGCAATTGTATCGAGAGATGAGAGAGAGCAGAGTGAATTGTAAATGAGAGAAAAGTAAGCACGAGAGACTTATAATTTGGCCTTGCGCCCACAAATGTAATCTTGTATTCAATATCAATAAAGAGCTTCCTTTGAATGACTTATGTTCATGTGTACTTGTTCTAAATTTCCGCTGCATGATTCAATATTTCTGCTTGGGACTTCTGTGCGACGACCCCGTCGCCGCCGCTGTAATCGGCCGTTATGGAACCTGCCTTGCACGAGCGCAATCTAAGCTCGTGCGACATCACGCCTTAGCGAGGACGATCGCTCCTACGGGAGCGGGGCGTGACATTTAACAGCTATAACAGTTACTCGAATCCAGTATTTGAAAACCAAACCAAAACATGAACCTAATCCTAATGAATCCCCAGACATGTATACATGTTATTTTATCACAAACTTCATTTGTTAATAATTTAAAATACATTTTAAACTAAAAAAAACTGAACAGGAACAGGTATCAGTAAATATAGGGTTCGAGCCTAAATTATCATGTAAAACAAATCTAACAGGAACTATTTCACATGCAGGATCAATCAAGGCACTTAAAACATCAATAAAAATAGGATTAAGAGTTAAGAAAAAACTTGAAATCCCAAGTATCAGTTAACAGGCCATAGTCGAATCTGAAATTGACCAAATTCAAATCAAATCCCAATCAAAACCTAAACTAACATGTGAATCTAATCTAGCATACATCATACATCAAATTTAGGATTAAATTAACAATTAAAATCACTATTTAAATCATTTAAAACTGATAATCAAAACAAGGAAACAAAACTGTGCAAAACTGGACAGAATTTATCGTGCACGTGTTCACTGTGTTCGTGGACACGACACGACACGAATTAGGACACATGCTCGTGCACATGTGTACGCCTAGGGTATAGGTACGTGTCCACGTGCCTGAAACGTGTCCACGTGGTGTCGTGTCATAGTTTGGAGGCCGTATCAGTGCGGATTTTCTGTGCGTGTGCGACAGTGAGGAATCGGTGCGGGCTCGATTGCTCCCAAACCATTCCACGAGGTCCTACGAAACTTTGTAGGCCTTGTGTCAGTCATGTAGGGAGTCCCCGTGTAAAATTTCGTGGCGTGAAGTGTCGTGTCCAGAGCAAACCAGGACACGGGCAGCAGGGCACTGTGCGCAGCCTGCTGCGCGCGTGTGCGTGTCCAATCCCGACACGAAAAAGACACGAAAGTAATCTCAGTCTTCACAAACATTGCTACACATACCTAGATCTAGAGATTCATGAAATTAGAATTCGAAAATACGAAAATAAAATCCTTTGTGACATTTAATCAAACACCTATACACACATCATGACACGTGTCCGATACGGACACCAAACGGACACGAAATGACACAAATCCAATACCTACTGCTAGGGGACACCTAGGGCTTCCTATCCATGCAAAGAAAACTAAATTTGGTGGAGGGAATAGAGATTTACCTATATGTTGAAATTCCAATGAAAAGCTTCATAAAGGGGGGGTTTCTCCTTGTTAGCCAAACTCTCCAAATTGCCCCAAGGCTGGGATTATCCTCCATGAACAGCAAGAGGGAGACAATTAGAATCTAATGCAAATGGTTCGAGCCAAAAAGGAGTTAAAATGGGAAAGTTATGGATTGGGGAAGATGGCTATACCTCTTTCTTCAAAGCTTGAGAGAAAAATAATAAAAGAGGCAAGAACAAATGAAAGAGGCATTAAATAGGGTGGGAAACCCTAGGTTGGCTGCCATGGGCTGATTAGGGTGAGGTTTGGGTACATGGTGTGGGCCTATGGGCCTTAAGGCTAGTTATTGATTTAAGGTTTAGTCACAAGTCATGGCTTATGACTTAAATCTAACTGAAGTCAAATAACCATACCATGGGTCAACTCTAGTCTAACTAGGGTTACATGACCTAACCAAGTCCAAACACAACTAGGGTTAGCTTCTAGGTTAGCCTACCAAGGTCATTGCTAGTCAAAGTCAACCTCGTCAACCCTCAATCAAACAATTCCAAAATAATTTCTAAAAATTCCCATAAATTCAAATAAATTATAATAAATCCAAATAATCCTAAAATGTCAAAAAAATACCCTAATCACATGGCTAGGCTCTAGGGTAGGCAGTCTCTACTGTTTCACTAGCTGTACACCAAAATCATAAGTCATGATTTTAAATAGTTTTAAAATAATTAAAAATCACTAAAAATCATAATATGAAATAAATATCAATAAATAATAATTATAATTACAAAATTTCAAAATTACCCTCATCTGAAAAACTGGGTGTTACAGATGATGTGACCCAAGTATGAGATACGATCCAGCCAAAATTCGCACTTACTGAACTTCGCGTACAACTGGTACTCTTTGAGAATCTGAAGAACTACACGAAGATGCTGCTCATGCTCTGCCTCATTCTTGCTATAGACTAAGATGTCATCTATAAACAATATCACGAACTGGTCCAAATAAGGCATAAAGATACGATTCATGAGGTCCATGAATACGGCTGGTGCATTGGTCGCTCCAAATTGTATAACAAGGAACTCCCAATGTCCATATCTGGATCTAAACGCTATCTTTGAGATGTCTTGCTCTCTGACTTTGATCTGATGGTACCCTGATCGCAAGTCAATCTTCAAAAATACTGCCGTTTCTTTGAGCTGATCAAATAAGTCATCTATCCTCGGGAGAGGATATCTGTTCTTGATTGTTACAGAGTTCAAGGTACGATAATCAACACATAATCTTGACGTACCATCCTTCTTTTTCACAAGAAGCATCAGGGCTCCCCAAGGTGATCCACTAGCACGAATGAATCCCTTGGTTCTGAGTTCTTCAATCATCATGTACAAGATCTCCAACTCTGAAGGTGCCATCCGGTAGACTCTCTCTTACACTGGTGCCGTCCCTGGAATCAAGTCGATGGTGAACTCTATCTCTCTCTGGGGGCATGCCTAGAAGTTCTTCGGGAAATACATCAGGAAATTCTTCTACTACTCTAGGAAACTGAACTTCTACTGCTACTGCCATCTGCAACACTGGTAGAGAAGGTTCTACTTCACCTCTGGAAAATAAAAACTCAGCCTCGCCTGGAATACCAAAAATAATCCTGCCAATATGACAGTCTATTCTTGCGTATTGATCCTTCAACCAATCCATTCCTATGACCACATCATAGTCAGCCATCGGAAATTCTATCAACCTAGCGGGAAACTCTCTACCGCTAACTACGATTCGACACGGAGAAAATACTCTATCGACTCCCACAAGACCATTACCAGTAAGTATATTGAGCCTTACTGATAATGACTCAGGCTCCAGTCCTATCCGTGTAGCGAATCGTGCAGACATAAATGAATGCGATGCACCCAAATCAAATAATACTGATGCTGGAAAAGAGTTGACGAGAATGGTACCTGCCACTAGCTCACCTGATGCCAATTCTTCTGCTACGGTCAGAGCCATAGCCTAACCTTGTCCTCTTGGTGCTGGTCCCCTCTGCTGGTGACCTCTCTGCCTGTTCTGATTCTGAGCTTGGGCAAACTGTTGAGCCTGAAGCGACAATGGCCTCGGAGGCTGGTACTGCTGCTGTACTAGTGTTGGACCCCTAACCGATGGACTGGTTAGGTTTGATGACGATGAACTGGCTCTATTCGGACAGGACCCTATCTTGTGATCCGGTGCCCCACAAGCCAAGCATAATCCCTGTGCTCTACGACATTCTGATACAATGTGCCCTGGCTTCCCACAATGAGTGCAGCCCATTACGGAAGACTGCTTCTGCTTCTGTTGCTGAGGATACGCCGGCGTCGAGTGCTGAACCGACGAAACTGTGGTCGCCCTCCTAGGAGCTCCAATAGTCAAAGCCTTAGCTGTCGGGGCTGGTGCTGATGACTGGAACATCTACCCATGAGACCTCTTTCGTCCTCCGCTTCTATCTACAATCCTCTGCGAGGTATACTCATGCCTCTTCGTTGCTCGCAAGACGGCATCAAACGTCTGGTGCTCAAACTGCTCCACTGATATGATAATCTCTAGGTGGAGCCTCTGCTGGAATCGCTAGGCTCGATCCAATTCGGTTGCCACCAAGGTAGGAGCAAACCGACTGAGTCTAGAAAACTCGGCCGCATATCCATCGACCGTCCTTCCTATCTCATCTGCAGATCATACCGAGCTACTGCGTTGAAGTATTTGGTCGGGAACTTGTTGTTGAATACCGCCCATGAGACAGGTATCGGTAATCCAACTGCTAATACCGCCCACCAGGTACGGGCTAAGTCCAATAATTGTAGGCGTATAACGGCCACCTTCTCTCCCTCGGGAATCCTGGCTGCCTCCAGGATAACTTCTATGTCCTGAAGCCATGCATCAGCAGCGATAGCATCTTCACTGTCGTCAAAGAAAGGAGGGTTCAGATGCTTGAAGTTGTTGGCTGTATTGTTCCCTGGGTAACCAACTCTGCCCATGGCATCTTGTATTGTCTGGTGCAGGGCATCGCCTCGACGATCTTGTGATGCAAGCAATTCTCGAATGAGTCCCACCAGGGTTCCTTTGTCAGGTTCTGTAGGCTGGACGGGTTGAACTGGGGGCTCTATATCCCAGGAATGTATGACTCGAGAGGCTACTCCAGAGTGTTGGGCTTGGTCTCCAGGTTGCTATTGGTTCACTGGAGGTGCTCCGCCTTACTGATCGGTATGACCAGGAATAATGCCGCTGAAGAAACGACATGGAGAACAATAAGGAAGGACCATGATAGATCGAGGATATAAGCATGTGATCAGGTCAAGATTTCGGAAAGATGAGAAGACATGTGTAAAGATCAAGGGCGAGTGCTGATTGAGACATCTATTCAGTGAAACCCTCACATATCTTGATTTATAAGATCTGTATGGGCTACCCACTTAAACCGTATGTTGCCCCAGAACCAGAATACTGGAGAGCGGGGGACAGACACAGCCAACTACGTACATTGAAGTGAATCCTACCTCGTAATACGGTCACGGCTGTCTAGACGTATAATGGTTTACTACAAGCCATTAGTCTCTTAGGGTTAAGAACAAGCCTAGTGTCTTAATCTCAAGCAAGCAAGTAAATGTAACAAGATGGTAGATCATCAGACATACAAAGTAAGGCGTCCCAAACATTACATATTTAGATGATCATAAAGCTAGTCATACAAAATGTAAAGACTAGCAAGAGTTTAAGTCATACATGATCAACCCTAGGATTTGTCAATCATGTTACAGCCCTTAGGCAGACAGGAATGTAAGTATCGAACGGCATTATCATTTCTTGCAACTCATGCAACGATTTATTTTTCTTAAAGCCGTACACCGATTTAGCGTCCCGTAGGCACCAAATTGTCCGAGGCATCATAACCCATGATCGACGTTTCACATTATTTTACAGCACGTGAAATAGTCTATCTTTTTACTAGAACCTTAAACTTTTTTGTTTATGTGAGAAACTTGTATTTTTCAGAGTAGATTACTCAAAATCAATATGTTTTTCCCGAGTTCTTGACCTTAGTGGATTGGCATGCAATTAACTTGGCATCGTTCGATTTGAATGAATTCGAAGCAAGGAATAAGTTTGCGGGACAGAGTAGAAAAGAAGGGTCGAATCACCCACCGATTACTTTGCTTCGTGCCGATCGTCCAAGCGCTACGCAACGTCAATCCTTAGTTACGCGAGCTCCTGCAATGGCACCAACGCTTTGTTAGAATTCCTTCTTTTCCCCTTGCATCGAAATTGTAATTGCATCCATGAAAACGACGCGAAAGCACTTCATCAAGCCCAGCGGCAAAGCTCCAAGAAAACCATACAGCGGTCCGGTCCCGTCGAAGGGACTCTTATAGAGAGCTCACTCGCCGAGATGCAGCCCGCTGCATCTAGGACTTATTCCAACAGAAGTCGTTCCATTTGTTGGATCGATTCTCGTAACTTCCGTCCAAATCGATTTGAATCGATGCCGCAAGGCGTTATTCGTTTACCAAGCTTAGCGATCGAGTCAGATGGCCATCTAAGTTCCCGGCCGATCTGACTCGGCGCAAGCATATTATGAAGTTCCGTCGCCTATCGAAAGCGGGGCGCTACAGACTACCCTAAGTTACTATATGTGCTGCATATCATTCCTGATCAAGCCATATAGCAATCAGTCATTACTCGTGATTGTCACTACTCGGGATCTTCCAATCCACCTCCGGGATCACTACAGCCAATCGACGTCCAATCAATGCCACGTGTCGACATGATAAGGCCAAGCGGTTAATCAACTATATCATACAGTTGTGACAACCCGATTGCTTCTATCCTGCAGAAGGTCTCTCCTCATCAATGTCGCTACATAGTCTATCTTTAATGATGGTTATAAAAGGAGGTACATGTATATAGAAAACATAAACAAAAAGAAAGGAGAACATCACAGGAGATATTCCACATAGAGGGCATATTGAAAAAAACCAAAGCGTATGGATCGTCAATGGAGCAAAGGAGTCGCTGCAGTACTCCACCTTCATCATCACCCTTCCCCATATCTTATATTTTGTACTAAAAGACCCTCGTTGTCAGGGTCCTATGATATAGTTTTCGTTATAGTCCAATAAAAACAAGAAGCTTTCTTAAACTTCTCATCTTTTTAAATTTGTGATGGCAACAAATCTTACAACTCTGCTGGGGACTGCCTTCTCCTCTAACGAGAAAGCGGTGATGCAATCCGATACTACTATGCTGGGATCTTCCCAGGAAACGTTGGTCGTTCGCTTCAACCAACAAGCTTTCGAAGACATGCTCTCCGGGGATTAAAACCCCTTTCCTAGCCTGAAAAAGCCTAAGAAGACCCGTAAGGCCTGGGTGGCCAAGGCCACTGTGCCGCCCTGACGACTGCAGAAGATGACCTCATGCTTCTGCTGACGAAACCTCGCATCCATCTCCTGTGTATGCTACTCCCATCTCCAAAGACGGGCTTCATGCTAGAAAGGCCAGTGCTACTCTCTAGCCTGTGGGCCAGCAGAAGGCGTGAAGATGTGTTGTGCCTAAATCAAGGCGTGCACACGAGGAAGCTCACCCATCCACTTCCGGTGCCACCCAACAATGATGTTCCGGAGAGACGAAAACGAGGATATGTCATCCACATACCCTCCCAAAACTGTAGATCCATGCACCAATATCCTAGACATGGAGAAGATACTGACTCATTGTACTACGCACCCACGAGTATTAGTAAGGCCAGGACCGAGCAAGCCTCATACACCAAGACAGCCATCAATGGGCCAAATGTCGAAAGGTGTCGTTGATGTTTATATGCGCCCCCAACGGGAAATTGTATCGGACCGATGTAGAAGCATGAAAATTTTTAATAAACATAGCTCCATGCGCCCAAGTAAAAGCAGCTCCATGCGCCCAGTCAGTACGACTCCATGCGACCACTAAATGAAGCTCCATGCTGCCCAGTCCAAGTATAACTCTATGCGCCCAAGACTAGCTCCCCCGAAAGGAGGGCGCATAGCCTGAGACATAGCTTGCGCCCAAGCCTGACTCAGTCAAAGCCACGATCAAAACGTGCACTGAAGTGCATGGCCACGTCAGTCTCCACGAGCAGTCGTGCACCAAACCATGTGGCCACGTCAACACTACGACCTACCAACGATCTCGCAGCCTATATGCGCCTACACCTATGCGCCCAAAGCAGGACCATGCACCTACGTGAGAACCAGCGTGTCTCTTCATGTGGGCGTATAACATCATTCCAGCCCAAGAACGACTATAAAAGGGGGGCTTCTTCCCTCTTCAACAGACAGAACGGAGAGCATTTTCAAGAGCCAAATTGTTGCACTTCTTGCCAGTGAGCCGAGAGTTAGCAATTTTCTTAGGTTTTCTCCCACTTTTGTAATCGGAGTGTCAACGGAGTAAAGGAGCAACTGCCATTCGATCTCCATCGTCACATTCTCCAGAATTCTTCTTTTTGTACTCGGGGATCCTCAGCGCAGGATCTCTCAGACGTACTCGATTTGTGGTGCCTTGCGCCAATAAAAAGAAAAGACAGCATTTTCTTCTTCTTTTTTTGTGTGTGTCCACAAAAATGGCGACTCTGCTGGGGACTACCTTTTTCTCTGACGAGAATGTGGTGACGCAATCCGATACCGACAAAGTGGGGAGTACTCAGAAGATGCTGATCGTAAAATTTGATCAACAGGCGTTTGAAGAGATGCTCTCGAGGGACGGCTCTACTCCCTCAAAATCAGCGAATCCAAACAAGTCTCGCAAGACTTGGCTTCCGAAGGCTCGCTGCGCATATCCTGCTAGTGTCATAGCGGATATGCAACTGGAGGACTCTGTCACCTGGGCGCAGGACTCTTCCACAGAAGTCCCCCAAATGGAGAAGGCTCACACCGTTTCGGGCTCTACTAGCCCAGTGACTTTTTCCCTCCAACCAACAACAGAGTGTTCAACGCTCGAGACTTGGCAGAGGAAAATACTACGATGCCAAGGATCGGGGTGTACGGCACTCTGGCCAGACCCGGCAAGGCTCACGAACGAAGGAGGCGGAACTGGAAGAAAACAGTGCTGCTCCACCAAGCATGCGCCCAAAGCCATGCGCCCAAGGGAGTGTTTAGGCGCATAGTCCCAACCAAAACACTTATGTCTTCAACAGGTTGGGCACTCAGAGTCATGCGCCCAAGGCTATGCGCCCGGGCTCTCTGGATCCATACTATGCGCCCACATCAAGGCGACTCAAACATGCTGTCAAGAAGCATGCGCCCAAGCCCAGTCTCCAAGGCCTATGCGCCCACAGCAAAAAGGCAAGTCCCAACGCGTATAGCACGGGGCTGTCTTCAAGGACATCACAGAACTTAGGTGTGGGGGTTGCCCCTGCACATGAACTAAGTCTGGATGCGCCTACTCTCCTTACGAACACGTATGTAAAGCTCAACGATGCATGCAACATGGGTTATAAGACAAAACTCCCTTCCGCTAACTTGTACGACATGATAAATCATAAGCGTAAAGCGAAGAAGAACATAACAATTCATAGTGCACTTCCGTGCGCTAATATCGTTATCAACTGTTGTGCTCCAAAGTAACAAGAGTGCCTCAGAGAAAGTCCGTGTTTCGACGACTACACTTCTCTGACGACGAGAAGCCACTATGTGTCTCATCTAACATGGCTTCATGGGGTCCCCCTTACGAAAGCCCCAATCAAAGACGGTGGACTACCAACCCAACCTTCTCTCTCAGTTCCACGAGAAGGAGAAGACGAAGTCTACCAACAGATGGCCAACGGGCTATCACATCTGAAGGAGTCTATATGGGCACTCGATCAAAGGCAAAATTCCGTATAGACGACGAAGATTCCCAAGCCGGGGGTAGCATTCCCTCAGAATCTGAAGCAGATGACCCCTACACTGGGGGTAGCCTTCCAGAGGACGATGATCCCTCCGAATCCGATGGCGACTATCTACCTCCTCTACCTGAAGATGAAGGACTTATCCACTCGGAGACAGACAGTAACAGCACCAGTTGTACTGCTTCCTTTGTTCATCCTCGCATGCTATCTACGTACATGACGGACGGAAGAAGACCTGAAGAAGCCAGCGATCAGACTAGTAAATGGCTAGAGGGTCTCGAAACAGCATTCGCCAAGATCACTGATATGCTTACCAGTATCATGGCAGTCCAAGCTGCTGGAGCTGTTCCTCCACCTCAGCAAAATGCCTCAGCCCATGCTAGTCCGGCTCACAGCAACAACCCTTCTGTCCTACAAAAAGAGTATCATTCTGTTGCACCTCCTCCAAATCTTACAAATACTGGGGGTGGTCCTTCGCCGACAACACCTGACAACCGCTCAGCGGCCATTTTCCAACACCTGCTCAAACAACAAGATGCAATTGATTCCCTGGTTGCTCGCCTCGACACCATCTCACACAAAGACGAGCTGCAGAAGATGGGGATATCTCGACCGTATCCCCCTGAGTGGGAGAACGCTACCTGCCCTCCTAACTATAAGCCGCTGACGCTGAACTCATTCGACGGCTTGACTTCTCCTCGTCAGCACATGACATACTTCAACACGCAAACTCTGCACTTGCCCCGAGACGATCCATTCATGTCAAAGCTGTTTATTAGCACCTTGCAGGGGGTAGCCTTCGAATGGTTCTGCAGTCTGCCTGACGGGTGGATCAATTCATTCAAAGACTTGGAGAGGTTGTTCCTCAACAGGTTTTACGAGAGTGGCATACATGTTAGTATGTCCACTCTCATCGAGACCAAGCAAAGGAAGACTGAATCTGTCATTGCCTTCATTGAACGCTTCAGACGACTAGCACTGAAGATGTCCTTCGGTATACTAGACTCGGAACTTATGGATACTTGTCGACATAACTTCCTTCCTACAGTGAAGTTTTGTCTAGGTATACATAAGTATGATACATGGCCCGCTTTTATTAGGGCCGCTGATGCTGCTGAAAATGATGTTCCTAACTTGGAACTACTGGAACTGAAGACACCCAAATCTGAGGACAAAGGCAAGCATCCTCAGACTATCCCTGTTCGTGGGAGTAAAGGGAAAGAAGTCCTGAAGGTCGACATATCCAAAGGAGCTTCCAATTCTCAAGGTGTCTCCGACAAACCTAAGGAGACCTTCCCCTTCGATGAAGACGATGTCATCACCATCTTCCACACATTGACGAAGGGTAATAAGCTGACATTGCCCCCACCATGATGTCCTGCAGAGGCGAGCCAACTCAATGATCCCAAGTACTGTCTTTACCATCAGTACGTGCATCACTCCACCAAGGACTGCATCATCCTGAAGAAGAAGATACAACAGCTTATCGACAGCCAAGTGATCAATCTCGAAGCTGAAGACAAGGTCGTATCTGCTAACATGATCTCTCTTCAGTTTGGCGACTTTCCTCCTACAGAAGTCCCAGACGGCGTGGTCCTGATCCCCAAGGCAATGATGGAAGTCGTCAACCTACCACCAACTCGCAACTCAACCTTGGTCCCACTCACAACTGGACGTGGTGAGATCATGTGGGTCCATCCGGACCTTGTCCAAGAAGTGATGCAGGGGGTAGCACCTCCCAAAACAAGAAGGGGCAAGAAGTTTAAGCCATGCCACATGATATCCTCCCCCATCTACGAGGTTCTATCTAGCGAGACGCGATCGGGGAAGACTTATCTTTGGACGTACGATCCCGCACAAGAAGAAGCACTGCCTTCTCAAGCTCCTGCTGCCCCTACAAGCTCAGAAGCCGGCCCGTCCAAGCCTTAAACCACATCCAAGCAGAAGGAGATGCGGTTTGACAAGTCTCTAAAGGCGCCAGCTCCAGAAGGCATGGATCGACCCTACAACTTTGACATACTAGCTCAGCTAGCCAATACACCCGCCAGGTTGTCTCTGTTCGATCTATTACGACTCTCCAAAAAAATGCGGAAGGCCTTAAGTGAGGCATTGCTACATGCTGACTCTTACCTTGCTGAGGTCAAAGCTCCCGCTGAAGATCCTGTCTCCTGCCCCCACTGTCACAGTACTATGGAAGTGGCGCCCAACATCACCTTCTCACAGGAGGACATGCTACTCAAAAATAATCGTCATGATAGACCCCTGTACTATACAGGGTATATCGGACCGATCAAGGTGGACCGCATGCACATCGATCCAGGATCCTCCCTCAGTATTATTCCTAGAAGCTTGCTTCAAATCCTGGGAATTTCTCTGTACAAGCTATCCGCAACCAACACAACTATCATGGCTTTCAATGCTGGTCGAAGCCATCCGCTGGATAAGATCCGTCTCAAATGCCAGATCGGTGATCTCCGAACGGAGGTCTCCTGCTATGTGATCGATGCCAATATATCCTACAACGTCTTGCTGGGACGTCCATGGATACATGAGAACATGATCGTCCCTTCCACACTTCACCAGTGCTTCAAGTACGTCAACAGCGACGGTGTCGTAAAGACAGAGTTTGCTGACGTCGATCCTTTCAAGGGCATCGAAGCTTACTATGGAGATTCGGTACTTTACCAATCTCAATCCTCCAAGGATGATGGCAATGAAGTTGACAATGAAGCTGAAGCACCTCTATCCCCCAACGGTGGTCCCATGATTGTCCGAGTCAAAGGACGTACTACTCCAAAAAGTACCCCGAAGCCTCTCACAATCTGGGTGAAGAAGAAAAAACCCGACAAAGTCAAACCATTGACCATCACTCTCAACAGAACACCCAAGGAGGAACCTACTGATGTTCATCCTCCCAATCCTGAAGAATTACCCTATGTAGTGAACTCGGCCAAGATTGTGGCTCCTCTTCCAGATGATGACCCTCTCATTGAGTATATGAATACTCAGAATAATGTACCTTCAGCGGATGATGTTATCCCTGAAGAAGAACTTGCGTATTTCCTTAGTAAAGGTTTATCTTTGAATTACTCCGATGTCTATCAATCTGTAAACCATTACATAGATACGATATGCACCGTAGAGAACGGCATAGGACCACACCTCTGCATGCCAGTCACGATGCCTCACCTACGAGAAAAAAGTCTACCCAGAAGATATCCACTACTTCATCATTCCAGCCAGAAGGAAAGATGAAGAGCTAATCATCTTCGGTCGTATAATTGGCGAGAGAAAGTTCGTTCCAGACTCTACTCCTCCCAAGTACAACACAGAAGCTGACTATGATTCTGGAAAAATACAACTTTTCTGGTATAGTTGGCAGGCCAAGAATATCATTCAGAATATGGGATATGACATCAAAAGCGATGAAGGGCTAAATTACGGCCAAGGACAACGGTTGCCAATTCGACACTTTACGTCTCTCGGCAAACACGAAAACTACTACCAACGAAACGGTATTGGTTTGGGCTATGTCTCTCCTCCAACAACTCCTGAAAGATCAGATGATGAAGCAGATCGTTGTTCTCAATCTTTTGATTCCTTCCTCTGGGACTCCGACTCTAGCATCGGCGACATATTCAAAGCAACTTTGTCCGTCCACATGGTTTCCACCGACCAAGTTACAGACGATGTCCAATCAATCGAACTCAAAAAATGGGCTCAAAAGATGGACACCAGGTGGGAGCTGCGCTTTGAACAATGTGAACCACCTACCGAAGACGAAGTCATCCAAGTCAATCTAGGAGATGAAGCATCCTTCAAACCAATCTTCATCAGCAAAAGCTTATCTAACAATGAACGCCAGTCTCTTATACAGCTTATAAGAGAATACATCGATGTCTTCGCATGGAGCTATGAAGACATGCCAGGCTTGGACCCTAACGTCGCCGTGCATCGTCTGAACATTTCGTCTAAAGCTAAGCCAGTAAAACAGCAACAACGGCAATTTCGACCAGACGTCATGGAAGCCATCGAGAATGAAGTTAAAAAGCTCATCGCCAGTGGATTCATTCGCGAGGAACAACATCCCGACTGGGTTGCCAATATTGTTCCAGTCATAAAAAAGAATGGTAAAGTTCGAGTCTGTATCGACTACCGTGATTTGAACTCTACATGTCTACAAGACGAATTCCCTCTACCGATCATCGACTTAATGATCGACAACACTTGCGGCTTCGAACGGATGTCCTTTATGGATGGGTTCTCAGGCTACAACCAGATCAAGATGTTCCCCGACGATGAAAAGCACACATCTTTTCGAACACCGTTGGGGGTATACTGCTATACGGTGATGCCCTTCGGATTGAAGAATGCAGGGGCAATATACCAGCGAGCCATGAACACAATTTTTTGTGATCATTTGCGCAAAACTGTGGAGTGCTACGTAGACGATATTGCAGTCAAAAGTCATCTCAAGGGCAACCACCTCCAAGACTTGAGAATGATGTTCGAACTAATACGTGCACACCAACTCAAGATGAATCCAACCAAGTCCTTTCTGGGAGTCTCCAGTGGCAAGTTCCTTGGTTTTGTCATCACTTCAAAGGATATACATCTGGACCCGGAAAAAGTGAAGGCTATTCTCGACATGCATCCTCCAAAAAACCTCAAAGAGCTACGCGGACTACAAGGAAGGCTAGCTTACATCAGACGATTCATTTTGAACCCCTCTGGAAGGTGTCAACCATTCACTCAGCTCATAAAAAAAGGCGTATCTTTCGTCTGGACTGAACAATGTCAACGGGCATTCGACGACATCAAAGCATATCTTACAAGCCCTCCAGTACTGGTAGCCCCAATAATGGGGAAGCCCTTCTTACTATATGTCCGTGCTATGGATCATTCCCTTGGCGCCCTCTTAGCTCAGAAGAACGAAGGCGGCCATGAACAGACAATTTACTACCTCGGCCGCACAACAGTGGGTGCCGAGCACAGATACACACCGGTGGAGAAAGAATGCCTCGCACTAGTATTTGCCATCCAAAAGACACGGCACTATGTGTCTGGGCAGACTATCCACATCATATCCAAAGTCAACCCTCTCAGAATACTCATGACTAAACTGGGTTCTCTCAATTCCCGTTTAGCTACATGGGCAATGTTGTTGACCCCATATGATATGATCTTCGTCCCTTAGAAGGCAGTAAAGGTCAAGCATTAGCTGATTTCCTGGCAGCTCATCCGGTATCGGAGTCGTCCAAACTCTACGACGAAATTCCCGACGAAGTGATGGAGTCTAACACTGCAACTGAAGAGATCCCTATTTGGCGAATGTTCTTTGATGGCGCATCAAGAACAGGACCCAAAAGGAACATCGTGGCTGGAGTAGGCATTGTGCTTGTGTCACCTGATCATCTGGTCATACACCATGCATATTCTCTCATGGAACCATGCATCAATAATGGAGCCGAATATAATGCCCTAATAATCGGCCTACAACTGGCAAAGCAACTGGGAGTTGACTATCTAGAGGCTTACGGCGATTCCAAGCTAATAGTTAGTCAGGTCCGAGGGGATTACGAAGTTCGCCCCGAAGATCTCATCCTCTACCACCGAGCAACAATCGAGCTGGCGTCTACTTTCGCTGGATTCTTCATCGAGCACGTGCCTCGACTACAGAATATAGAAGCAGATGCTCTAGCCGGTCTTGCTGCTTCCTTGACCGTTCCCACCAATACTCAGCAGTCGATCACAGTGTCTGGTCGAGAATTATTCTGTGTGAAAGATGTCTTGCATATTCATTACAGTTACGCAGCGGAAACAAACGTCGATGCTAAAGACTGGAGATTTCCCTTCATAGACTACGCTGTCTATGGAATCCTCCCCGAGGACCCGAAGAAAGCAGTATCCATCCAAAGGCGATCCCTCAGATTCTACTACGATACAGCTACCAAGATGCTGTACCGACGCTCTTATGACGGGCTACTGTTATGATGCTTATCAGACACAGAAGCCAAGCATGCACTCCGGGAGGCTCACGATAGAGTTTGTGGTACACATCAGCCAGGCCCCAAATTATAAGATCGCCTCAAACGAATGGATTATTATTGGCCCACAATGATAGCGGATGCTGTTGAATATACAAAGATGTGTAGAGCTTGCCAGTTCTATGCTGATTTTATTCACCAACCTTCGGAGTTTTCTACACCCGACGGCAGCATCTTGGCCATTTGAAGCTTGGGTCATGGACGTGATAGGACCAATCAACCCGCCATCCTCCAAAGGACATCGGTTCATCCTAGTTATAACTAATTACTTCTCCAAATGGGCGAAAGCTATACCGTTCACTGAAGTGAAGACATCAAACATGATCAGTTTCATCAAACATCACGTCATTTACCGCTTCGGCCTACCTCGCAGGATCATCTATGATAATGGTCCACAGTTCGCAAGCCATGTGTTCTATCGGTTCTGCGATAAGAATCGAATCCAGAACATAGCCTCTACTGCCTACAATCCAGTGGCTAACGGGCTAGCAGAAGCCTTCAACAAAACCATTATAAAACTTCTTAAGAAATTCGTGTCTTCAAACAAGCGCGATTGGAACGAGAAGCTCGGTGAATGTCTATGGGCCTATCGCACAACGGTCCGGACTCCAACAAGCAGTACGCCATTCTCTCTGGTTTATGGGAGCAAAGCAGTTCTTTCCCTAGAAATCCAGATTCCTTCCCTTCGGGTAGCCTTTGCCAGCGAGCTGACTACTGAAGAGAGCTACCGTCTGCGACTCCAAGAGCTCGAAGCGCTAGACGAAAAATGCCTATTAGCTCAACAGCGTATTGAGCTATACCAAGCACGCCTTTCCAGAGCTTTCAACAAAAAGGTGAAGGAAAGGATCTTCCAAGTCGGCGATCTGGTCCTAGCAGTAAGAAGACCGATGGTTATGACACACAAGACAAAAGGGAAATTCAAGCCTGAATGGGAAGGTCCTTTCGTCGTAGAATCGGTGTATTCTAACGGTGCGTACCGGCTGACCAAGCCTGACGGTGACTTGCTCATGATGCCTATCAACGGCAAGTTCCTAAAAAGATACTATGTGTAACCTCTTTTACATAATGTTCACATACGTTCAGTCATGTAAATGTACAGTGCGATGTTTATATGATTCAAAAAAACTATCTAACTATTATCCGTATTTCAAGAGTCTTGAATACGCCCTAGATAATAGGTCCTCTAAATATTTCCCTAGTGGAATCATTTCCGTTTTTTGACTCCGTCCAAACTCGGTTTGACGAAAACAAACCATGTCTTTATTACCTCTAAATTGTTTTCTGATAATTATTTCTCTAGTGAAATGATTATGTTTTGCCACGTCCACATAACCTCTGAGCAAAGCATTCATCAAGGATAATCACGTCCCTATTATCTCTGAATTATCCACTTCTCCCTAATGCTATATATCTTTCCACGTCCATATTACCTCTGGTCAGGTATAGAACATTCTCTGCTATTACGTCCATATTACCTCTATTAGCAGCTTCATTCAACTTATTATCTATGTTTGAATCATTCGAATATAAAACGGATAATTGGTCCACATAAAATTTCCCCAGCGGAATATCCATCAGAAATGTCCTTGCTACGTCCACATTACCTCTAGCATCGATATTTCACAAAACCACACTCGCTTCTAAAAAGATTATTTATTCAGTACTTAAACGTCTATTGAAAAACGAAAAAAAAGGTACAAGAGTCGTGATGGCAAAAAAAAGGAGTTACAAAATCTACGAAATACACAGGCGGTTTATGCTATCCCTCAGAGCAGCAATCTCGGCTTCAGATTTCACAGTTGCTCGGCGTCGTGCCTCTTTTTGACGAGCGACTTCATCTTCAAAGAGGATCAGACTGATGCTCCCCCTCCAACTTTGCCAGTTTCTCTTCTAAACAGACAGAAGCGGCGGCAGTCATGGCAGCCTGGGACAGATAATCCTCTTGTTCAGATGATGCCGCCCTCAAGTCAGCTTCCAACTGGGCGATCTCGTTCCTGATCTTCGTAATTTGATTATGCTTCTCAGTGATCTGGATATCCAGCCTGTTCTTTGAGGCAGCACGTGCCTCACTTGCAGCATTGAACTGGCTGTACTGATCAGCCAGCTCGCCAATCTCCTGAACGAGGGCATCCTTCCTTGCCTGGAAGGTAGTCTTCTCCTCCGTGAGAGCTGTCATCAAAGCCTCGTCCTCTGTGCGGAACAGTGACGTCGGACTCCGTTGTTTGACTTCTCAGAAACTGGCCACCTGACCCTCTAGGTCATTCAAGACCTTCCTCAGAGTGTTGGCCCGCTCCTCATACCCGACTATGCTCTCGAGGGCCGCTACCTGATACTCCACAACAGCCTTCACAGGGCCGAAGGCGGCATTTCGATTCAAGACTCCAGGAAGCTTCACCTTTAGCACAGAATAGAAAGCTCTGACGACTTCCTGAGCCATTTCCTCATCTTCGGTAGAGGTCGTCGGAGAAGAAGCTTGGAGAGTTTCCTCCACTTCCGGAGGGAACGCTTGACAAGAAGCCGAACCTGACAGAGAAAACAATATATACATCAGTAACCGAGAATAAGGACGAAAGGCAAAAGAGTCGTAATTTCATACCTTCGGCTTGCTCAACCCCAGCCTGGACTGCGCCTTCAAAGGCGGTTTCAAGAAAATCAGGAGTAGGCTCAGGCTGTTCAAGGAGAACAATATCAAGACCCTGAGTGCCATTGAGCTTGATGTCTTCCTCAAGCTTAGCCGGAATAGGGGCCAATTCAGCAACAGCTCCCTCAGCAGGCTGCTCAACTCTTCCCACTGCAGCCTATGCGCCTACATGAAGGACCAGCTCTCTGCATACTATACGACTATCTCTTGCTGACGTGGACGACGTATAGAGGATGGACCGCTTCAAATTTTGTTCCGATGAATCTGTAAGTTCGGATTTCGAGGCAAATCTCAACAGTCGTATCTCCCTGACAGGCTGGCCAAAACACTATGCACCCAGGGAAAGAGCCGTGCTATGCATCCATTGCCTAGCGAGAAGACGATCCATGCTTCTTTCAAAGTATTTCGAACTTGCATAAGTGTCAAAAACTTTGAAGGGGGTCCTGTAGAAGCATGAAAATTTTCAGCAAACATAGCTCCATGCGCCCAAGTCAAAGCAGCTCCATGCGCCCAGCCAGTACGACTCCATGCGCCCACTAAATGAAGCTCCATGCGCCCAGTCCAAGTATAACTCCATGCGCCCAAGACTAGGTCTCCTGAAAGTAGGGCGCATAGCCTGAGACATGGCTATGCGCCCAAGCCTGACTCAGTCAAAGCCACGATCAAAACGTGCACCGAAGCGCATGGCCACGTCAGTCTCCACGAGCAGTCGTGCACCGAAGCATGCGGCCACGTCATCAATATGACCAACCCACGATCTCGCAGCCTGTATGCGCCTACACCTATACGCCCAAAGCTAGACCATGCGCCCACGTGAGAACCAGCGTGTCTCTTCATGTGGGCACATAACATAATTCCAGCCCAAGAACGACTATAAAATGGGGGCTTCTTCCCTTTTCAACAGACAGAACGGAGAGCATTTTCAAGAGCCAAATTGCTGCACTTCTTGCCAGTGAGCCGAGAGTTAGCAATTTTCTTAAGTTTTCTCCCACTTTTGTAATCGGAGTGTCAACGGAGTAAAGGAGCAACTACCGCTCGATCTCCATCGTCCTATTCTCCAAAATTCTTTTTTTTTGTACTCGGGGATCCTCAGCGCAGGATCTCTCAGACGTACTCGATTTGTGGTGCCATGCGCCAATAAAAAGAAAAGATAGCATTTTCTTCTTCTTTTTTTGTGTGTGTCCACAACCGGTACATGCGACCGATCTAATCACACGTATGAAGTGGTGCGGTTCCACAGATCCTGTTAAGATGATCTCAACCAGAGGTCAACTCGCTCGTATAACCACCGTCCTCTGTCGCACACAAACGACCTAAAGATGATGTCTCCCTCAACGGATCTGTGTGAAGTAATAAACCACAAACACAGGACTTGGGAAGGCGAACTTGTGCGCAGAGACCCATCACCAGGACCTTGAGCCAACATCACCATCAACTGTTATTGCTCATGCATAGCGGTTCACACAGAGAGGTGCTCCGTGTTCCAACGGCTATAGCGGACGACGGAGGACGAACTTTCATATGACTCCTGCTACTCCGTTCAAAAGAACCTTCTCTCCTGAAGGGGCTGATATGCAACCCTCTGGTGTCGACTAGTGCATCGAGATCACCCCTAAAGACATCCGATCGACCGTGCCTACAAAAGGAGTGTTTCAGAACACTCGGTCAAAATTTAATGCCTCTCCACAAAAAGTCATGCCTCAATCTGGGGGAACCATGCCTCCGGTGATCCAACAGGCAGGGGGTGGCAATCCTCCGAACATTGATTGCCAAGCTGGGGGTAGTCCTCCACATGAACAAGCTACCACTACAGCTGGGGGTAGCCATTCACTAGAATTAGAAGACGATGCCACTATGCGTCCGTACCCTCTAATAATGAAGCCCGGAGAATGGAGGTGGAGAGTAATGGGTCTACAACTCCGTCGGTTTTTTTACATCACATGCCAGTCTATATGATTTACAATGATGGCACATAATCAAGTGATCGGCAGCATCTCGAGGCTATGGAAAGTATGATAGCCTATCTTAACACCATAATACAATCCTTGTCCCAAGCCATCCAGGACAAGCAGACCTGTACGATGCAATCCCAAACAACACCCTCGGGATCAGGAAGCTAAAGTTTTGGGGCCAATAGGGGATCCAACTCCCTTCCAGCAACAGGTTCTCTCATCTTGCCTCGTTCGATGGATTGACTCTGGCCGACAACACTCAAGAGGCTATCCAAGAGTTGTGGACCCGTCTCGACTTCATGAGCGCCCATGAAAGGATGCAGAAGCTCGGGATAAGACAACCTTATCCCCTTGAGTGGAATAAAGTAGTTTTCCCACTGTAAGGCCCTAGTCCCAAAATACATTAGACTAGGAGACGTATACATGTCAGCTACATATCGAGAGGACTCCAGCCCAGCTCGAATACGTATAAGTTGTCTAAAATAAACTACAATTATAACAACTATATATATCCCAATCCACCGAAGATAAACTCTTGTATAAACCAAGTATACTAATGCTAGTCAGGCATTAACATACCGGTTCCTACAAGTAACAGGAAAAGATAATATGCAATAAAGTTGACCAGACTCTATTGTAATTATCTTGAACAAGCTTCTAAAGAAGAAATAAGCTTGAAAACATCAAAGTAGAATAAAATACAAAGTTGGACGAATATAAAAAGGTATGAACTAAATTTATATACCTAAAATCCTGGAGAAACAATCATCAATCCTCCAATGTATTCTACCTTGATAACTTCAGCTAATACCTGGAAAGATCACCAGGTCCTCAGGGACTAACAAGATACATATAAATATGCCAAAATGTAACAGTACAACATATGCAGAGGAATAAGAAATAATCAAGGGATAATCAACTGAGGCACAATGGACTAAGACACCAAGGTATAAGACACAAGGAACCTAAAATACTGGCATGCCATACTAGTCGTGGCTAATAGGTCAAATCTATAGACTGTAGTCAAGGCAAGCACTCCAAATCTATGCTATCCCAATCGCAGTCAAGGTAAGCACTCACAACCGAGATTGTAGCCATTCTTAGTAAAATAATCCAATATACCGTAGTCAAGGCAAGCACTCACAATCTATAGAATGTCATAAGTAAAGTCCTACGCAAGTCAAGTCATGTCGAGTCAAGTCAAGGGAAACAGTGGTGTAGGACTAGACAACATCATCGGGAAACACATATGAACACGAAGAGCAATATAACCGAAATAAAATACAGCAGGAAATAGGTACATGCAGGTAAACTGGAAATAAGATAAGGTAAAACTAAAACATGATAAGTAAACTAGACACATGATAAGACAGTCAAGAATAAAACAGTATGAGGAAAAATGAATAACATGAAAGTAGAGAACATGCAAATAAACTATATTTTACAAGCTAGCAAGGATACTTGCCTGGAGGTTGTATGATGACCAGACGATAAGTCGCGACTAGATCGTCAAAGCAATAGAAACACCAAAATCGAATCTTCCACAAACATCTCCGAATGCTGAAATGGACATCTCCATCAGTCTCGGGATAAAAGAAATAGCTAAGTTTGGCTACCATAAGTCCAATTCTAGACACAGGGACAAAACGGTAATTTTAGGTCAAAACAGTATCCGTCGTTGGACCCGTTTTGTACTGAAAAATGTGCCAGAGCCTATGGTCTCTAAAGACAAAATTATGTAGCTATGAGTCCATTTTTTATACGAACTCAACGGTATGTCCAAATTTGGAATCTGATGAGCCGTGCACAAAAATCGTCCGTTGAGTCGGTCGTGGGCCCGCCAAAATAGCGTTTCGATCGACCTTCTCTGAATCAGACCAAACTTGGCTCACAGGACAAGAAAAATGATACGAGTCCAGTGGCGCAAGTTTCATCGCGATGTGATGAACATGCACAAAGTAATTGAGATTTTTGCAAAGGGGTCGATACGGTGATTTTTGACGGATACACATCGAATTCGTCGCGCACACGCAAACAATTCGAGTTCCGTCAAATTCCACACGTCCGCAACATCCGTACGCGTCTTACAATGCTCACGGTTCGAGACCAAGTTGCCGGTTTGTCGGGACGGACCCCATATCGGTAAATTTTTCTAATTTTAAAACTGTTTTTCTCGGGGGTTTTCTCGATTTTCTAACTGAGTTAACTCGATATATAATTAACTAGAAATAAAACTAATAATGGGGTTTCCTTGGTGTTTAGGTCCTCTAAAATTCTCTTCAATTAGATTTCGAAAATTTGCTTTGGATTGGCAGAAATTCGCTTTCCGAAATTGGTTCGGGGAATCGAAATTCTGTTCGCTTCGAAACAGTATTTCACCAATATTGGTGTCGATTTTCTGGTCAATCTAGTGCGATTATATACATACTAATTAAAGGGACCTCGAGACGTATAGGTTGTCTACATACCAGAAAAGACGGATCGTTAAAAGATCGGTCGAGGATGCGGAGATCACGGCATGAAGTTGGCCCAGCAATTGATGTTACTGCTGTATTGCTGTTGTGTCTAGGCGCGCGTCAAGCTATCTCCGACGATGCTCCGGTGACGCGCAGGTGTCGCATGGCGGCACAGGGTGTCGGGGGATGGCTCGGTGTCGAGGGTGAGGGATTAGATTAGGGTTTTAGGTTTCCACTCCTTCTATATTTGGTCGCGTATATATTAGGAAGAGGTGGTCGCATATATATAAGGAAGAGGGGTGTTAGGGTCTGTTGGGTTTGGGAGACTCGCAAGATTTTTGATCGAAAATCTCGCGAGATTTTTACTAGTTTTTTCCTTCTTCTTTTTCATATATATATATATATATATATATATATATATATATATATATATATATATATATATATATATATATATATACACACACACACACACACACACACATATGAATACACCCAAAAATTCAATAATATTTCTAAATATTTCTAAACTCAAAAATAACTTATCACATATTTTTGGTAAAACTCTTGTGCAAACATATACTTAACATATAAAATAATATCTACTTGATAGTTTTGCTACGACAAAAATCATATAATTAATTACTAAGCTATTTAATAAATAAAAAATTACTAAAAATATTTAATAAAGATATGATAAAAATTCTACAAAATTAGGGGGTTTATATTCAACAAATAATAATAACAATAACAACATCTCTACATCCTAAACTCCTATTTACTTGTATGTTCAGATATTAATCTTGAAAAATCTTATAATAAGAATATTTATATATATTAAATATTTATACACTAGTATTTATGAAGGATGTCACATTTGACTGGTTTCCATATATGGGATGCAGATATGGCTAAGCCTTCCCTAGCATGACTAATATACTTGTCTGGCACACGATTACACTATCAGTGCCAAAATTCCTAGTCAATATGCATCTTACAAGTTAACATGACTAAGGCTATAATATATATATATATATATATATATATATATATATATATATATATATATATATATATATATATATATATATATATATATATATATATATATATATATATTTATGTTCATGCTATAGTATCAGTGCCAAAATTCCCTAGCATGACTAAGGCTATAATATATATATATATATATAAAAAAAAAAAAAAAAAATATATATATATATATATATATATATATATATATATATATATATATATATATATATATATATATATATATACAAAATTGGCGCCCGCGCGACATCTGAGCAGGGTTTAAGAGGAGTTCGCCTGATGGCGCTCGCGGAAGGACTACTTCAAACCTAGGGTCTAGTCAACACAATGCACTTCAGAAAGGATTTGATTGAAAGAAACCCTACAAAGAACAGATAAACCTCACCTTCGATTAGATGTTGAACATAGGAGTAAAATCTCGGTGTCTCTTCCCCGACCTCTGGTGTCGGGCCCTTACCCTTCTTGGCTTTCTTGACGGTAGCAGTAGACGAAAAAGCCGTACGATCCATGAATCTAGGGTTTCTGGTTGGGTATGGAGAAGTAGGAAATTTGAGAAAAGATTTTCGCTCTTTCCACTAAGTCCTACTTATAGGCGAGCTACCAGCCTAGCAATATTTCAAAGTGCTCCCCAACTTACGGCGCCATCAGAGGCCCGGTGACTTCACAGAGCTCTAAACGGACGAAGCCAATATGGCCCAAGGACTTCACAAGTCCATGATTCTGTTCAAAGTATTCCAAACTCATTTCGAGTTTGAAAACTTTGAAGGAGGTCTTGTAAAAGCATTGAAAATGCACAAATCCTGCTAAGCCCAAAACATCATGCCCCGGTGCAGAGGTCGAAAGCCCCTCCACAGTTCCCAAACAAATAGCAAGTCTAGCAACACTCGAAGTTCAAGAACGTTGGATCCTCTACGGGTGTACTGTTAAACAAGACCTCTGAAGACCTTGGTGGCAACCGAAGAGGACACCCTGCCCCTAAAAACACGTCTTTAGTAAATTTTGGAGACAACAAGTCATCCCATGCAGCTAGCTATCCAGATGACCTCATGCGGCTAACTCCCCAAAAGACCTCATGCAACTTCCCTTCTAGAAGCTCTTATGCGGCCAAGGCGTTATATGGCCCGCATATCTCGAAAGATTTCTCATAAGGATCTCCACATTACATGCAACCCTGAAGGCGGATGGTTCGTGCCCCTGGTCAAGCCACCCCAATCCTACCATCAACAGCTGAAAGGGTCATCTTCTATTTATGACACGTAAATCATAACCGCCACATTCAAACAGGAGATTCCCTCCAAATCATGGATTGTGTCACATGTTAATGCAATCAGGCCACCTAATTTAAATCTCACGTTTATGGCATGTGCATTATGACCACCCCATTCAAAAAGAAGATTACCCAAAGTTATTATATGTGCAGCATATCATTCTATCATTCATGATCAAGCCATATAGCAATCAATCATTACTCGTGATTGTCACCACTCGAAATCTTCCACTTTCGGTATCTCTGCAGCCTATCAACATCCAATCAGTGCCACGTGTCAACATGATCAGGCTGAACGGTTAATCAACTATATCATACAATTGACAACCCGAATTGTATCCTACAAAAGATCTCTCCTCATGGATATCGCCTGCATAATCTATCTTTGACGATTGCTATAAAAGGAGGTACATGCATACAGAAAACACAACAAAAATAAAGGACACCACTGGAGACATTCCACACAGAGCATAGCAAAAGAAGCCAAAGCATATCGATCGTCAATAGAGCAAAGGAATCACTGCAGTGCTCAACCTCCATTGTCACACTTTCCAGATCTTATATTTTATAGTAAAGGCCTTCGTTGTCTCCTTCGCTGTATTTCTCGTTGTAATCCAATAAATAAAAAAAAGCTTTCTTAAACTCTCTTTTTACATTTGTGATGGCAACACGGAAAAAACAAGAACTTCCTCGTCACATTTCCATTACCAAACTTGCAAGACAGCATTTCAAAGAGGGAGGGGCAATCAATTGAATCTTACATATACAGAGTAAATGTTTGCTAGAGATCACTTAAACCCAGGGCACAGATGATTTAAAGTCTACATACTAAACGATTTATCTCTAGGTATCAGATGAGTACTCACAAGGCACAACTGATTTAAACTAGTATAGTATATCCTCTAAAATAGGGCCTTCAAGATGAAGGCATTTGCAAAGCACCGGTCAGATTGAATAAAAACCATGATATATTTTGGCAAAACCTAACAATCTCTACTCTAAGGACCAAAGGTTCTACACTGGATATCTAATCTGCCGATTGAATGGCTCCAAGCGATAGACCACACTGTTATTCCAAATATCACATTACAAAATCAGAGAAAAGAATGTAAGCTTAAGAGAGATTTTACTAAACATATTTTTTAGATCCAAATACAGACCAGTTAGGAAGCTTCCATGATAAAGACATTGCAGAACCCTGGTCAGATTGAAACCTTAACCACCTGTGAAATACTTTGGCACAGCCTAAAGATCATTGGCCGTCCATTAGGAAGATTCCTTATGGTCCTCTGGATCTCGTCTGATATTGATGACGGGAGCTCATTTGATATCTGAAACCGTAGATCCGATGGCTCCGAGGGATAGACACCACTGTCAAGTTCATAAAGGATCAGATAATTGAAGGAATGCAAATATTTGTATAATTAGAGACATTTTACTCACCAGTTCAAGCTTGAGAGGTCAAGGCTAAGAGAAACCTTCCTACCACTCTTGAAACTGAGGAAACAGAGTCGCAGTTCGAGTTGGCCTGCTGATATTTAGAAGACTCAAAAATAGTGAGTTAACATAGCATTCACATAACATTCTTCTGTAAAGACCTAATCCAACTATCACTTGCATGAAGGCCACGTTCCACATTAAAAAAAATCATAACTTCACAGATTAGTAGTGTATGCTTGGTGTTGCCAGAAATTGTGCATTTTATGGTGGTTGGGTCTGTGACAGGGCAACATGATTGTGCTTTCCTTGAATCTAAACGCTAACAGTACAAACCTTCCAATTCTTATTGACTTATTATTGTATATTGAATCATCATTTCCCAGCATTAATCCACCATTGGAATATAATGGAACTATGGGATCCCTCCACCAAGGTAGTACACACACAGGAACACATATATATAAAGTTAAATTTTTACTAGATGAGATATGTAAACCTCTTCTTTCATTATAGTTCATTGGTTCCTTCCTCTATTTGTTCCAACTTCGTATAGTTGCAACTTAAAACTTCTTTATGACAGAATCCAATTTCTAATAGATGTCATTGTAAATCAGTTCGCCATACCAAAATCAAATCCCCTTTATATGAATAATTGTATCCACCATGGAAATGATTTGACCAAAGGTTGCGTAGTCTACTTGTTGGGTGTCCCTTCAAATCGCAAAATAAAAGAAAATTTGATGTGGCCTCTATACATGATATTTTCAGAAGTAATAAATAAAACACAGATGCCTTCTATAGCAAATTTGGGGAAGTTACCAACTTATATTTAAGTAGATACTGCACAATCAATTAGTTTGACTTTACCCCTTAGTACAATCAAGTAGTTTTACTTTATTTTCACTGCAAGGATACTACATAACAACATATAAATCATAAGGAATTGGAATAAATAAGGGGCAGGCATATCTTACAGCAACACAAATGAAAAGCTGAGGAGATCAAATTCCACAATTCCATCCGTGAGACAAGAATTTCCTCAAGAACGTCAAGAAGAACACCGAGGAGGAGATTTGTTTCCTGATTATAAGTATTCACAGAACCATTACATGCAGTTCTTTAAAGATTGCAAAAGTTGAAAACAGACAGCAAAAGTTGTTTCCTTTCCACGTTGAATATGATGATCTATGTTGTAGCTTGAAATCCAATTCCATTTTGAATGATGTCAAGGGGAAAACAAGGCGACAATTATGCTTTAAACAATAGGATACAAAAATAAAAATTATGGCATGGAATACTTGGTCAATCTTGAAAATGATGTTCATGCAAACTTGGGACTAGCACCGTAGAGGATGCGAGTAAAAGCCAAAGAAACATCCAGTCAATAAATGAGCTAAGGTTGATTACATCTTCGAAGTGCCACGATCTAGCATTAGTGGAGTCTTGGAGGACTAGCGTGCTCTATTGGTGTTATTCAGGCAGGGTTTCCTTTCAGAAGAAATAGCTAATGCACTTGTGTTCATTTTCACGTTGTTAGCTTCATTTTTTTGCAAAGTGGCAATCTAATCCGGCAAGTGTATAACAAAAATACCGTCTTCATCTCATAGTTTCATATTAGAGAACTTGCGTCTTTGGAATATAACTCTATTTAATCATTTTAAGTTATAAATCAGTAGAATAAATTGGTCTATTTTCTGTTCTTTTCAAAATAACTACTGAGAGCCTGTCTTAAACATAGAAGAATTTAAATACTGTTATCAAAGAAAACCAAATATCAAGGACAGTGTCATAACATTAATTGCAACCAAAACACAACATGAAACATCAATAGTTGAAAGTGTGGAAGGTAGAGGACCTGGAGGTGGCAGAAAAAGAAGTGCATATTGGACGACATAAACTTCACTAAGAACCCAACACGTACTTTTGTGCATTCAACACTTACAGGTCTCACCAATTTAATTAATCAAGTACAATACTGTTTGAGAGAAGGCCAGTTTTACTGTCCCCCCTGGACTAAAACCCAGGATGTCCCTTTCCCCTACTGTTGAGACACCTACCAAAGACCTCCAACCATTGGGTTGCCGAACATTTTGATAATTAAGTGCAATTTAACTAACAAACTTAACACATGCTCTATAGTTACAACTAATGAAGGGTAGTTAAAATTGCCAAGGGAAGCCTATCATGTAAATTTTGTATACGAAAAGCTCCATGCAGAGGTAAAAGGCTTTACTTGTCGGGTATAGTAAATAATATAATGGAAAGCAACATGAAGGTTTGACAACCACTTTACCCATGTAGAGTGGAATAATGGGATGATTTATTAATGAAGGGGAGTTACATATAAATAGGAGAGGCTAACCCCTCTCTCTTTTGTTCTAGGCAATGTGGGACTAAATCACACTACTATTATTATCAATATACTCAACACCCTCTCTCAAGCTGGAGTATAGATGTCAATCATGTCTAGCTTGTTACATAAAAATTGAACCCGAGAACCTAAAAGGGGCTTTGTGAAGATATCGACTATCTGATCACCGGTCCTCACATGGTGAAATATTATTATCCCTTTTGTGAACTCATCACGGACAAAGTGGATGTCTATTTCAATATGCTTCGTCCTTTCATGAAATACAGGATTGGTAGCAATTTGGATAGCAGACTGATTATCATACCACATATCTGCTGTGCTCGATCCTACTTCTTCTCCCAATTCTTGTAGAAGATGTTTCATATATAACACCTCTGCTATGCCATGAGCAATGACTCGATACTCTGCTTCTGAACTTGACCAGACTATTACATCCTGCTTCTTGCTCTTCCACAATACCAAGTTTCCGCCAATGAATACAGAGTAACCAGACGTAGACCGACGATCTTTCATACTTGCACCCCAGTCAGCATAGTAAAACACTCAACACGAGTGTGTCCATGATTCTCTATTCGAATTTTTTTCCTAGATTCTTGACTAGATAGCACAAGATTCTGAGAACTGCCTGCCAGTGTGGAACTCTTGGAGAAGCCATAAATCTACTTGCAATACTAACTGCGAAAGAGATGTCCGGACGAGTCATGACTGACACGTAGTTGAGTTTTCCAACTACTCGTCGAAACTGATCTGGTTTAGTCATCAGGACCCTCTCATCTGGAAGTAACTTAGCCCCTGAATCCATAAATGAGGTTGCTCCCTTAGATTGCATCATTCCTGCATCATTCAGTATATCCAGTATATACTTTCTTTGAGACATTACAATGTCCCGCTTATCCCGTGTGACCTCAATGTCCAAGAAATAGTTCAATGATCTTATATCCTTGGTTTGAAATTGTTCTCCCAGAAACTCCTTGAGGCCTGCAATACCATGGTTGTAGTCTCCCGTGATTACAATATCGTCAACATAGACACCTAGTAGTATCCTCCCAGCTGATGTCTGTTGGTAGAATACTGAATAATCCTTTTTTCATTGACACATACCAAACTGAGTAACATGTGTAAATCGATCAAACCACGCACGAGGTGATTGTTTTAGACCATAGAGGACCTTCCGCAGATGACACACTTTACCATCCCTTGCAACGAACCCGGGATGTTGCATTACTTATACTTCTTCATCAAGATCCCCGTGGAGGAAAGCGTTCTTGATATCCAGCTGGAGTAATGGACAGTCATAGCGAACAACCAAGGCCAAAAGTACACAAACAGACGTCATTCTGGCAACTGGAGAGGTCTCAAAATAATCCTCACCATAGGTCTTAGAATATCCTTTGGCCACCAGACGAGCTTTTAGACGATCAAGAGAGCCATCTAGTTTCACCTTGATCGTAAATACCCATTTGCAACCTGCTGCCTGTTTACCGGATGGTAAATCGACCAAGTCCCAAGTATGATTTGTTGGAGTGGGTGGGGTTCCCAACCTATGTGGAGAAGACCCCGGAGTGCGACGAGCGCCGTCCGATGTCGGAGAAGCTTGGGAAGTCGGAGTTGCTGCTGCTGCTGCTCCATGGGAGGTTCTAGAACAGGGGATCCGAGTTCGGGCCGAACTCGGTCCCATAGCGAGTTCGGGCCGAACTCGGTCTGGCCACTCCAGCATTGTGGCGTGAGGTTCTGGATGCTCGACACAGAGTTCTGGCCGAACTCTGTGTCGTCGGGGGCTGAAGCGGATTTCGGGATGAGTTTTCATCATTGGATCTAATCCAACGGTTCAGGTTTGCTGCAGGATTAGGGAGTTATATTGGGATTTCCCAACCCTAATTCATAATGCAACATATCGCAAGGCAACACAACTTTGAGAGAGGAAGGAGGCAAGAGTGCCATTACAACTTCGGAGAAGAAGACGGAGGATTGAAGGTCGCTATTCGAAGGAGATCGTGTTCGGATAATCTCTACTCGTCGTTCTCGCTCTTCGTAGCCTTGTAATCATTGTTCTTATCTCTGAGTGTTGTGGGGATCCGATTTGGATCGGGAGGAGTTTGTAGAGGGTGTAATTCTTCTATTCCATTAGTGGAGGCTTCTCAGGGTTGGACTCCGATCGTCCCGTGGTTTTTTCCCGCAAGGGTTTTCCACGTCAAAAATTTTCTGTGTCTGCGTGGATTGTTTTGTGTGTTTGTTTTTGGGTTCGTGCGTTGTATTGCTCGGTCCTCTCGCAGGTACTCTCCGGTTTGGGGAAAAGTTTTCGCGCTTCTTTCACAACAGAGTGGTATCAGAGCCAGGTTCTGGAATTCAGAAGGGTGTCAGGAGTTGACAGAAACCAGAGAGGAGAGATGGACGCGAAGCCGGTGCGCATGGTGAACCTGAACGACACCAATTATCACTATTGGCGGAGCAAGATGAAAGATTTGCTATTTGTCAAGAAGCTGCATCTACCCGTGTTTGCATCCGAGAAGCCCAGTGATAAATCCGAGGAGGACTGGACATTCGAGCACATACAGGTGTGTGGGTACATACGGCAGTTTGTTGATGAGAACGTGTACAATCACGTTGCCAATATTGAGCACGCGAAGACGTTGTGGGATAAGCTGGAATCCTTGTATGCGAAGAAGACCGGGGTAAACAAGTTGTTCCTGATCCGAACGATGATGGGTCTGCGGTACAAGGATGGGGCGTCTATTTCGGATCACTTGAGTGAGTTCCAGGGCGTGGTTGACCAGCTATCTTCTATGGGAGTCAAGTTCGACGACGAAGTTCAGGGACTGTAGCTGCTGTGTACATTGCCAGACTCGTGGGAGACCGTACGAGTATCTATAATCGCTTCTGCTCCAGAGGGCGTGGTCAGTCTGGAGTTTGCCAAGAGCGGGGTGTTGAATGAAGAGATGCGGAGACGTTCTCAGGGCACTTCATCTACATCCCACCACTCAGAGGCACTTGTTTCAGAGAGCCGCGGAATGGGCAAAAGCAGGGGTCCAGGTGGTGGCAGAGACAAGAGCAGGGGGAAGTCCAAGGGTCGTTACGAGGACTCAGAGTGTTACCATTGCGGTAAGAAGGGCCATATCAAGCGGAATTGTTTCGCTTGGAAGAGAGAGAAGAAGGGCGACAAGGGGAAGCAAGAAGAGAACACTACAGCGGCGGCCTCGGTGCATGGAGGCGATGTGATCGTCGTAGGTGATGAGGTCATTACTAACCTCGCCTGCGATGACAATTCTTGGCTGGTGGACTCAGGGGCTTCAGCATATGTATCTCACAACGGGGCACTGTTTGCCACTTACACGACAGGCGACTGTGGCGTGTTGAAGATGGGCAACGGAGATGTGTCGAAGGCGGTTGCCGTTGGAGATGTGCATTTGAGAACGAAGACGGGTGCGGTTCTTGTTCTCAAGGATGTTCGTCATGTCCCTGATATCCGTTTCAACCTGGTGTCGGTTGGAAGGTTGGATGACGAGGGATTCTTCAGTCTCTTCGGGAATAGTCAGTGGAAGCTTTCCAGAGGTTCGATGGTGATTGCCAGAGGAAGCAAGAAGTCCGGTCTCTACTATATGGAGGGGAGCGCAGAGGGGGCACAGGAGGTGAACGCAGTCAGTGATGCGTCTACCGAGTTGTGGCACAGGCGGCTCGGCCATATCAGCGAGAAGGGGATGAGCTACTTGGTAAACAGGAAGGTGATTCCGGGGCTCAAGTCTACAAAGTTGGAGAAGTGCACGCACTGTTTAGCTGGGAAGCAAAATAGGGTGTCTTTCCAAAGTCACCCAAGTTCGAGGAAGCCGGCGTTGCTCGAGTTGATTTACTCGGATGTCTGCGGTCCTATGAAGGTAAAATCTCTTGGTGGTGCTTCTTACTTTGTAACTTTCATTGATGACTGTTCCAGGAAGGTTTGGGTCTATGCCTTAAAGACCAAGGATCAGGTGCTGCCTACTTTCAAGGAGTTTCAGGCCTCTGTTGAAAGGGAGACGGGCAAGAAGTTGTGTGTTCGGTCCGACAATGGCGGCGAATACATCGGTCCCTTTGATGCGTATTGCAGAGAGCAAGGAATACGACACCAGAAGACTCCGCCAAAGACACCTCAGCTCAATGGTGTAGCGGAGCGCATGAACAGGACACTGATGGAGAGGGTGCGGTGTTTGCTGTCAGAAGCAAACTTGCCGGACAGTTATTGGGGTGAGGCTCTTCTCACAGCTGCTTATGTTATTAATTTGTCTCCTAATGCTCCTTTGCAGGGTGATGTGCCTGACAAAGTATGGTACGGCAAAGAGCCGTCATACAATCACCTGCGGGCGTTTGGTTGTAAAGCCTTCGTGCATGTACCGAAGGACGAGAGGACCAAACTTGAGCCAAAGACGAGGCAATGCGTCTTTGTCGGCTACGGTCGGGATGAATTTGGCTATAGACTCTACGACCCAGTGGAAGGAAAGCTCTACAGAAGCAGGGACGTGGTGTTCGTCGAGGATCAGACCATGACCAACACTCAGGATTCCGAGACGCCTTCTGAGGCTGAGGAATTGCCTGAGTTAGAGTCATTTCGCTTCGAGCAGTTTCCAGAGGACATCGCAGAGGATCCAGTTATGGGGGAGCCAGTACATGGAGTTGCTCCCAACCTTGATCATCAGCCTGCTGATGGTGGTCAAGGTGTCCCTCAGGAGGATGAGCATGCCGGGGAGGCAGTTCCTGAAGGGGAGGAGGCTGTCGGTATACAGCCAGCACCAGTGGTTCCTTTGAGGAGGAGTGACAGGGATCGTCGACCATCTACGAGATACTCACCAGATGAGTATGTGCTATTGACTGACGGGGGAGAGCCCGAAAGTTTTGCAGAGGCTATGGAAGACGAACACAGGCAGGAGTGGATGGTGGCTATGCAGGAGGAGATGAGTTCCTTGCACACCAATTCCAGTTATGATCTGGTGCGGTTGCCAAAGGGCAAGAAGGCTTTGAAGAATCGATGGGTGTTCAGAGTGAAGCAGACGGAAGATGCTACTCGCCCTCGATACAAAGCGAGGCTGGTAGTCAAAGGCTACGGTCAGCGGAAAGGCGTGGATTATGATGAGATCTTTTCGCCTGTCGTCAAGCATTCGTCTATTCGGGTGGTGCTAGCATTAGCAGCCAGTCTCGACTTGGAGGTCGAGCAGATGGACGTGAAGACGGCATTCCTCCACGGTGATCTTGAGGAGGAGTTGTACATGGAGCAGCCGGAGGGATTCTGTGAGAAGGGCAAGTCACATTTGGTCTGCCGGTTGAGGAAGAGCTTGTATGGTCTGAAGCAGGCTCCGAGGCAGTGGTACAGGAAGTTCGAGTCGTTTATGGGGGAGCATGGTTATGCACGGACGACGTCGGACCATTGTGCATTTGTGAGGTATTTTGCCGATGATGATTTCATCATTTTGTTGCTCTATGTTGATGATATGCTATTAGTGGGTCGGAATGCCACTAGGATAGCGGAGCTGAAGCGCCAACTGGGCGCGGCCTTCTCTATGAAGGATTTGGGCGCAGCGAAGACAATTCTTGGGATGGAGATCAGCCGAGAGAGAGAGTCCAAGCTGCTACACTTGTCCCAAAAGAAGTACATTCACCGGGTACTTCAGCGTTTCGGGATGGACGGGTCGAAGAAAGTGAGTTCCCCCCTCGCGGCTCACTTTAAGTTCACTGAGGAGCAGTGTCCATCTACCGAGGACGAAAAGGAAGATATGGAGCGGGTTCCATATGCCTCAGCTGTGGGAAGCCTTATGTATGCTATGGTGTGTACGAGACCAGATATTGCTCATGCAGTTGGTACGGTTAGCAGGTATCTTTCAAATCCTGGAAGGGTACATTGGAGTGCGGTCAAGTGGATTCTACGTTATCTTCAGGGCACTGCTGGTTGGAGACTTTCCTTTGGTGGTGACGAGCCGAAGCTGGTTGGGTATACCGATGCTGATATGGCTGGAGATGTAGACACGAGGCGATCGACTTCGGGCTACGTGATGATGTTTGCGGGAGGAGCAGTGTCGTGGCAGTCGCGGTTGCAGAAGTGTGTTGCCTTGTCGACGACAGAGGCAGAGTACATTGCGGCGACGGAGGCTTGCAAGGAGCTGTTGTGGATGAAGAAGCTGTTGCAGGAAATAGGACTGAAGCAAGAGCAGTATACTTTGCTTTGCGACAGTCAGAGTGCTATCCATCTTGTGAAGAATCAGACGTTTCATAGCCGGTCCAAGCACATCGAGACTCGGTATCATTGGATACGGGATGTGGTTGAGAAGAAGGACGCGGAGCTTGAGAAGGTTCATACAGATGACAATGGAGCTGATATGTTCACGAAGATTCTACCAAGGGGAAAGTTTGAGTACTGCAGGCAGATCGTCGGGATGACGACATCCTCCCCATAGTTGTGAAGGGGGAGATTTGTTGGAGTGGGTGGGGTTCCTAACCTATGTGGAGAAGACCCCGGAGTGCGACGAGCGCCGTCCGATGTCGGAGAAGCTCGGGAAGTCGGAGTTGCTGCTGCTGCTGCTGCTCCATGGGAGGTTCTGGAACAGGGGATCCGAGTTCGGGCCGAACTCGGTCCCATAGCGAGTTCGGGCCGAACTCGGTCTGGCCACTCCAGCATTGTGGCGTGAGGTTCTGGATGCTCGACACAGAGTTCTGGCCGAACTCTGTGTCGTCGGGGGCTGAAGCGGATTTCAGGATGAGTTTTCATCATTGGATCTAATCCAACGGTTCAGGTTTGTTGCGGGATTAGGGAGTTATATTGGGATTTCCCAACCCTAATTCATAATGCAACATATCGCAAGGCAACACAACTTTGAGAGAGGAAGGAGGCAAGAGTGCCATTACAACTTCGGAGAAGAAGACGGAGGATTGAAGGTCGCTATTCGAAGGAGATCGTGTTCGGGTAATCTCTACTCGTCGTTCTCGCTCTTCGTAGCCTTGTAATCATTGTTCTTATCTCTGAGTGTTGTGGGGATCCGATTTGGATCGGGAGGAGTTTGTAGAGGATGTAATTCTTCTATTCCATTAGTGGAGGCTTCTCAGGGTTGGACTCCGATCGTCCCGTGGTTTTTTCCCGCAAGGGTTTTCCACGTCAAAAATTCTCTGTGTCTGCGTGGATTGTTTTGTGTGTTTGTTTTTGGGTTCGTGCGTTGTATTGCTCGGTCCTCTCGCAGGTACTCTCCGGTTTGGGGAAAGATTTCCGCGCTTCTTTTCCAACATGATTTTCTTGGAGAGCTTTTATCTCCTCGTTCATAACAGCACGCCAACCGAGATGTTTGAGACCCTCCTCAGCGTTTTTGGAAATCTGAATCCCACCAATAGTAGCCACTAGAGACTGCGTGTGATTTGTAAGTCCTTTGTAGCTGTCAACATACAAGGGATGATCACGACATGCACGACGAGGACGAGCTGCAGGCGGAGAAGGCGAGGCTGCTGGTGGAATAGGCGGAGTTGGTGGAGATGAATCAGTAGAGCCAGAGGAGGATGACTCTGTAAGCATCATTGGCGATGTTGGTGCGGGTGACGTCGGCACAAACTTAATTGGTGTCCCCGGACCATCGAACCGGAGAACTGGCTCGGTAAGGGAGGGCACCCAGACGGAGGGCTGTTGTTTTTTATCATGAAATATCAAGAAATCCTCTTCTGGATATACGTGGGGAACCGGATCCGTTGTTTTTGGAAGTGGAGGAAATTCGATTTCAACAAAGATAACATCCCGAGTAAAAAAAAATATTTTTAAGACAGGAAAAAAATACCAATACCCTTTCTGATCTTTAGGATATCCAAGAAAAATACATTGTATTGCCTTAGGATCTAATTTAGACAGAGCCGATCGGGTATCCTGAACATAGCATAAACATCCAAAAATTATGAGACAGAGAAAATGGCTCTCGTCCTGGATATAGCCTAGAAAATGGAGTATTACCATTGAAGACTATTGATGGCATGCGATTAATAAGATAACAAACGGTATGAATCGCATCAGACCAGAATCACTTGGGAGTACGTGTATGAAACATATTTCCAAGAGATGACAATTTTTGCGCTCGGCCAAACCATTCTGTTGTGGTGTGTATAGACAAGAAGTTTGGTTGATGATGTCATTGCGGGCCAGATGACTATCGAGCTTTCGAGATAAATACTCACGACCATTGTCACTCCAAAAAATTTTAATTGTAACACCAAATTGTGTTTTTATTTCGGCATAAAAATTGCACCAAATATTAAATAATTCGGAACGATTTTTCATCAAATAGACAAAAGTGACACGTAAGTAATCATCAACAAATGTAACAAAGACTGAAAACCTTTTATTGATTCAACCGGACATGGTCCCCATATATCAAAATGCACCAACTCGAAAGGAACGGATGCAATTTTATTATGACTCACCGGATAGAGAACCCGGTGATGCTTAGCCAAACTACACGACTCACAATAAAAGGAAGCATGAATATCTAAAGAAGGGTACATTTTCTGGAAAGCTTGGATAGATGGATGTCCTAACTGAGTAAACAGAAGAAGGTACGGATAACAGAAGAAGGTACGTCAAATAGATACAAGCCTCCAGCCACATGCCCCTTACCGATAGTCTTTCTAGTTTTTAGGTCTTGAAAAACACAACCATCAGAAAAAATGTTACCGAGCAATGTAGTTCACGAGTAATTGACTAATCGAAATTAAACTGAACGGGTTCCCAGGTGTAAGCAATACAGAATTGAGCGACAGTCTGGAAGAAAGACTGGCACTTCCACGTCCTCGGACTGTCAGGGAACCTCCATTGACAACAATAATGCCAGAAACACGATGGACAGGGGCACAATCATGTACCATACCTGCGTCATCAGTCATGTGAGCAGACGCACCAGAGTCAATTATCCACTGCTTTGGCTTTACTATACATGTTGCTGAGTATCGGACAGTAGATCCAAACGTGGAAGCGTCACCACGACGTTGAGCCTGAAAATCAAGGAACTCTGTATATGAATCCGAAGTCAGCTGAACAGATCGGACAACATCATCAGGAGCATCAGTTGTGATATTAGCAATAGGTAATTTAGTTCATTGCTAGTAGAAATGGTCAAGCTGACCACAATTAAAGCATGTGCGTGGTCATCCTCCATTGCCACCACCATTACCACGGCCCTCATCACGACCAGTATTGCGGCCACCACGTCGTCCACCACGAATGCTTGTATGAGCAGCACCAAAAGCAGAACGATCAGTAGGTGCATCACCCGGAGTAGTCTCTACGACTTTTGCTGCTCGAAGGACACGATAATGTGCTTCCATTAAAGGTGGAACTTCAGATCCAGCAATGATCTGAGATCGAGCATAGTCCGCATCAGCAAGTAGAAAGGCAAGATACGCCATAACATAAAGTTGTTCACGTTGAGCTCTAGCTTCATTGATATATGTTGTTAGGGACAATTTACGATCAACCTTATCAGACATAGCCTTAAATGTCTTAAAGTGATCCTTATGAGATTTATCTCCCTGATTTGCTCTGTATATGCCAACGACAGAGTCATAAATGCGAGACAAATCGCGTTTGCCATCAAACGCCGTTGCTAGGACCGTCCATAATTCCTTAACGGAGTCCATATTCTGAATCATGTCTTCCATCGATGGTTCCATGGAGTTCATTAACTGTGTAAACAGGCGACTATCATCTATCTCCCATTGCTCAAAGATGGGATAAGCCTTTGGGGGATTGTCAGTCAAATGTTTGGACAACCGCATCCATGAAGCGTCTTCTCGACCTTCTTACGCGATGTCGAGTATCCCTCTGGTCAGTCCAATTTCCGATCGACAAGTCGAATTGAGGAAATCATTGTACTAGGCCCATTGGTCCTGCCATTGCATTCCCAACGCTAGTACCAATATCACTGGCATGCATCCCAGTGCTATCCATCCCTCAGATATCGGTTCAAGTGTCGGAGAAGAAAAAATGTCGATCACAGCAATATCCACATTAGAGATGTAGATCACACAAGTCAGGATAGAGAGAACACTCTCGAGGCAGATCCTGATGTGAAGATCAAGCAAGGAAACAAAGAATCATGCAAGACAACCATCGTGTCTGCTCTTTGTTAGCCTTTCCGAATCCAATCGTTGGAGAGTCGGAGTTTCCAACATGGTTGCTCTGAAATGTCCAAAGTCAACTGCAACCTTTGAGAATCAGGTTTCATGTAAACAACCACGTTACCCTCGGAGATTTCCAAGTTAATTTAGGACAGAGGTTCCTGCAAACAAACTTGTTGTTTACCCTCTGTGAATCCCAAAAGATCAATATTGGAAAGTCAGAGGTTCCTGCAAACAAAATAATGTTTACCCTCTAAGGATCACAAAAGATCAAAAAAAAATTCCAAAAACTTAGGGTTTGGGGAGGAGTGGGTGGCAGCTAGGGTTAGGGTTTACACCCATGTGGAGGGGGGGAGGCGCCGGGGGGAAGGGGAGCCGCCGGGAGGGGGTCGCCGAGGAGGGGAGTTGCCGAGGGGGGGCAACAGCAGCGGCAAGGGGGATCGCTGAGGAAGGGGTGTCGGAGGAGGAGGGGGGGTCGCCGGGGAGTATGGAACAACGATAGCAGCGGGACAGGGGCGCCGGTGGTGGGGTAGGGGTGTCGGTGGGGGGGAGGGTTAGGGTTTTGTGTGTGGAGAGGGGTAGATAGGTTATGGCTTTGATACCATGTAGAGTGGAATAATGGGATGATTTATTAATGAAGGGGAGTTGCATATAAATAGGAGAGGCTAACTCCTCTCTCTTTTGTTCTAGGCAATGTGGGACTAAAGCCCACTACTACTATTATCAATATACTCAACAACCCGAAAGCTCAAGCTAGAAGTTCCGGCAATAAGCCAACATGGCACCCACCCTCATGTGCAAAAAGACAACAATACGATATGTCGTTCACATGGAAACATTCTTGAAAAAATGACAGGCATTGATGGCTTAAACAAATGGGGATCAATAATCAACAAGCCAGTAACCTGATCAAACCCAAGATTACTACTTTATAGTTTGCAACATGTTAGGGAACCAGTTTTTTGCAAAATCTCCGAGTTGCTAGATTGAGAACGAAACATGTATATAAAGCAAGGTTCGCACTATCGATATCGGAATCGGTATTGGACCATTCCTATGAGTATCGAAATCAGCGGCATCGGCAGTTTCAGATCGGAATTTCGGATTTCTTGGTGTATTATATATATATATATATATATATATATATATATATATATATATATATATATATATATATGATGGTAATTGACTGACATAGAATAGCCAAAACTTGGTGGTTAATTGAACCATTAAATCCAAGTTTATTTTCTGTGACATAATCAGTAATAAATATGTTTTAAAATAATATTTCATGTCTTTTTACTTATATCGGAAGTTGACGATGTTCCGGACAAGTTTTAGGTAGACTAGCCAACATAGAAGTCAACTAGCCATAAATTTTTTTAGAATGTCAATTCTAGAATTCAGAGCCTATTTCTGTATAAAATAATTTTAAATTATTATTTTTATGATTTTAGATGATTTTGTGTGTATCCTCGAAGTAGGGGCTTAACCGACAATTTCGGAAGTCGAAAACCGTAAAACTAGATCCCGATATCTCATGGAACGTGTTGTTGTGTATGAATCTAAATTATTCCATAAGATATTTGGATATAGTTATTATCGCTAGTAATAATAAATTAGTTAATTAAGTCATATTATAAGTTTCATGATTAAATACTTAAAGTAGTTAATTAATTATTTAGGAGTATTAGATTCCGGAGGCGTGGACACGAGAGCTACTTTTCATCTTCATACTGCGGAATCAGGCAAGTGCACATTGCTTTCATTTAGTTCTTGTTTATCATTTGTATTTTTATTTCTTGTATTTATGTTATCGTCTTGGACCTTAGTGGATATATCAATACATGTTTTCGGATTATATTCGGGTGTATTCAACTGTTGAGTTGTCTAGTATTGATATCTAGAGGCTTCTTGTGATCTATGTATGTTATTTTCCATTGAGACTAGTAGGATATGACACGTGATTGACACATGTATGATTGTTGATACCTGAGCTTGATTACCTGAGATACCGGATTTCCTGATGACTATAGGACATGGTTGGTATTATAATTTTATTTTCTTGTAGATGTGTCATAGGAATTACCGTCTAGATAGAGGTCAGAACGGTAAGTTGTGGATGTAACCTATTAATTCTTGAGAGTTGGGGACAACTACTACTTGCGCAGGCCATGATGTGCACTACACATTTATATTATGTATCTATATTTATTCGGAGAGTCTACGTGTCTTCTGTGATCCATATTTCTCTCTTAGTTACCGTTGAGACTACGATAATGCGCTACGGCTATATATCTATTCTTGTCCTGTTGCATTATATATATATATATATATATATATATATATATATATATATATTATAGAAAATATTTTTACACCTTTAGGCATAATGTTAAAGTATTAATAGTAGTATTAGTAGTATTCGACTTTAGTCCCACATTGGATAGAACAATAGTGAGAGGTGTTAGCCTCTCCTATATATATGTAACTCTCTCATCAATAATAATTTATTCCATTATTCCTCTATACAAGGTATCAGAGCCATAACCAATCCACCCCTCTCCATAAAAAAAAATCTAACACTAAATCACCCCATGCCCCCCCCCCCCCCCCCCAAAAAAAAAAAAAACCCTGACCCTAGACAGTTTCTCAAGCCTAACCTTCCTATGTCCATAAACCCTAACCCTAACCCTAACCCAACCTACATCAAACCCTAGCCGTCTTTCCCCTTCTACCAAAAAAGAAAAAAAATATTTTGGATCCTCAAAGGATAAACAATGGTTTGTTTGCTGAAACATGTGACTCTCAAAATTGACTTGGGATCCTCAAAGGATAAATATCGGTTTGATTGCTGGAACCTCTGACTCTCAATGTTGACTTCATGAATATAACAAAGAGCAAACAATCTTTTGCATGAATCTTTGTTTCTTTCCTTACTTGATCCTCACATCAGGATCTAACAGAGGGTAACCTGGGTTGCCTTTCTGTTCTGGCTTGTGTGATCAACGTTCAACTCTGCTTCTCATAAGCGTACCAGTTCTGACCACGTTTTAGCGCATTCACAGAGTTGATGTGATTATTAAGTTAAAAAGATCAATTCGACGATCGAATCAGGAATACCTGCAGGATGACTAGCACTGGGACGAATAGCAGCTACAGACACTAGGGTCGAAAACGCAATGGCGGGATCAACAGGCACTGGCATGACTATTTCCTCGATTCGACTTGTCGATCGACGGTTGGACGAACCAGAGGGCTACTCGACATGGCGAAAGGTCGAGAAGACACTTCGGGAATGTGGTTGTCCGCACATCTGACTGACACCCCCAGTAAAGACTAATCCTGTATTTGAGTAGGAGACAGATGGCATCGAATATTCACATAGTTGATAAATTCAATGGAACCATCGGTGGAAGACATGGTTAAGAATACGAATATGGTGAAAGAATTATGGAAGTTTTTAGCAGCGACGTTTGATGAAAAATGCGATTTGTCTCGTATCTATAACTCGGTCGTTGGCGTCTACCGAGCAAATCAAGAAGATAAATCTCATAAAGATCACTTATGGTCCTTTAAGGCCATGACTGATAAAATCAACCGTATATTACCTCCGACGACGGATATCAATGAAACGAGGGCTCAACGTGAGCAGATTCATGTCATGGCATATCTCGTCTCTCTCCGTCCTGAGGCAGATTCTGCTCGCTCTTAGATCACTGTTGGATCTGATGTTCTATCTCTTATGGAAGCTAACTTTCGTGTCCTACGGGCAGGGAAATTCGTTGAGACCACTCCGGGTGATCCTCATGTTGATCGATCTGCTCTTGGTGCTACTCATACTGGATTTCGTGGTAGTCGTAGTGGCCGACGTGGTGGCCGAAATGGTGGCCATGATAGGAGTACGTGGCAATGGCGGTCATGATGGGAGTAGACCGCGCACATGCTTCAACTGTGGTCTGCAAGGCCATTTCCAATGGCAGTGTCCTAAAGTACTTACCGCAATGTCACATCAGATGCTCCTGATGACGGTGTTCGTTCTGTTCAAATGCCCGCAGAGTCATATACAAAATTTCTTGACTTTCAAGTTGAACGTCGTGGTAAAGCATCCACATCTGGATCCACATCCAGGTACTCAGCGGCATGTGTAGTGAGGTCGAAGTAATGGATGATTGACTCTGGCGCGTCTTCTCACATGACTGACGATACAGGTACGATTCACAATTATGTATCTATGGGACATGTTTCCAATATTATTGTTGCCAATGGTGGTTCACTAACAGTCCGTGGACGAGGAAGTGCTCGTCTTTCTTCCAGACTGTCATTTAATTCCATATTACATACACCGGAAAACCCATTCAGTTTGCTTTTAATTAGTCAACTTACTCGCGATTTGCATTGCTCGGTAACATTTGTTTTTCATGATGGTTGTGTTTTTCACTATGTTGTACTAGGCGCTAGGCAAGGCGACAACTAACCCGCCTCACCTAGGCGCGCCTAGGCACCCGTCCAAGACATACTGCTATTTTGAAGAAAAACCTACAGTTATGTATATTACTATTATTACACAGTTGCTATTTTCCATGAAAAAAAAGCAACGTAAGAAGAAGCAAAAAAATAGAAATTGCAGCAAAAAAAATAACAAAAGCCCCAAAAAAGAAGAAAAATCAGAAGTAGCAACATATTGGATAGCAAAAGAAGAAGATGATGAAGAAAAAACAGAAGTAGCAGAAAAAACAAAACCAAATACCTAAGTTCCAACCGCCTATAATTTTCCCTGGTCGACCCTAAGCGGACGCTCAGGCGCACCTAGGTGAGAATCGCCAAATTCAGGGAATTTTTCTTCTGGTCAAGGCGACCTCTCTCCTACCTGCATGCCTAGGCGTCGCCTGTGATAACATAGGTTTTTCAGGACCAAAGACTGGGAAGACTATTGGTAAGGGACGTGGCTGGAGACTTATACCTGTTTGACGTACCTTCTTCTGTTGTCTATGCCAGCGTAAAACTCGATCCTTTCGAATTACATTGTCAGTTAGACCATCCATCAACCAAGCTCTCCAGAAAATGTACCTATTTTTGGATGTTTCTTTTTTTTATTATGAGTCGTGTCATTTGGTTAACCATCGCCGGGTTCCCTATCCGGTAAGTCCTAAAAAATTTACATCTGCTTTTTTCGGGTTGGTGCTTTCTAATATATGGGACCTTGTCCGATTGAATCAATAATAGGTTTCAAGTATTTTGTTACATTTGTTGATAATTGCTCGCGTGTCACTTCTGTTTATCTGATGAAAAACCGCTCCGAATTATTTAACGTTTGGTGCAATTTTTATGCCGAAATCAAAAACAATTTGGTATTCCGATTAAATGCTTTCAAAGTGACAATGGTCGTGAGTATCTATTTTGTGAGTCCAATACTCATCTGTCCGACAATGGTATCATCCACCAAACTTTCTATTCTTACACACCACAACAGAATGGTGCAAAATGCAAGAAACACCATCTCTTGGAAACAACGCATGCTCTTATGTTTCAAGCATGTACTTCCAAGAGGTTTTGGTCCGATATTGTTCTTACAGCTTACTATCTGATTAATCGCATGTCATAATTACTTTTTAATGGTAATACTCCATTTTCCCGATTATATCCCGACCGAGAGCCATTTCCTCTACCTTTCAAGATTTTTGGTTTGCTTGTGTTATGGTCGGGATACTCGATCGACTCTTTCTAAATTAGATCTTAAGGCAATCCAATGTGTTTTCCTTAGATATCCTAAGAATCAAAAAGAATATCGGTGTTTTTCTCCTACCTTGAAGAGATTTTTTCTATCAAGATGCTACCTTCATGGAAACTGAGTTTCCTCCACTTCCAGAAACTATGAATCCAGTTCCCCAAGTTTACCCAGACGAGAATTTATTATTGTTTCCGGTTCAAACACAACCACCCCCCTATAAGGGTGCCCTCCCGTACCGAGCCAGTATCTCAGTCCGATGGTCCACAAGTGAATGCCGACGTTGCCCGAACGATCATCGCAGATAGTACCTACGGTCACAGAGACGTCATCCTCCTCTAGCTCCAATGGTTCGCCTCCGCCTGTTTCACCAGCTCGACCACGTGCTGCCTGTCGTGATCGTCCCTTATATGTAGACAACTACAAAGGGGTCGCGAGCCATACTCAATCCTTAGTAACTACTATCGATGGGATTCAGATTCCTAATACTACTAAAGAGGGTCTCAAATATTCCGAATGGTGTTCTGCTATGGAAGAGGAGATGAAAGCGCTCCGAGAGAATCATAACTTGGACTTCGTAGATTTGCCTACTGGAAAGTAGGCAATATAATGCAAATGGGTGTTCACGATCAAGGTGAAACCGAATGCACTCTTGATCGCATAAAGGCTCGTCTAGTGGTTAAAGAATATTTCCAGACCTACAGTGAGAATTATTTTGAGACCTCTCCAGTTGCCAGGATGATATCTGTGCACGTAATCTTGGCCTTAGTTGTTCGGTATAACTGGCCATTGTTTCAGCTTAATATCAAGAATGCATTTCTTCACGTGGATATTGAAGAAGTATATGTGGTGCAACCTCTCCGGTTCATTGCAAGGGAGGGTAAAGTGTGTCATCTGCGGAAGGCACTCTACGGTCTCGAACAATCAGCTCGTGCATGGTTTGGTCGATTTACACAAGTCGTTACTCAGTTCGGCATGTGTCAATCAAAGAATGATCATTCTGTATTCTACCGATTGTTATCAGCTAGAAGAATACTAGTTGGTGCCTATGTTGACGACATTATGATCACAGGAGACGATAGCAAGGGTATTGCAGGACTAAAGAAGTTTATGGGAGAACAATTTCAGACCAAGGTTATGTGACGTTGAACTACTTCTTCGGCATTTAAGTCATGTTAAGTGTTATATTAGAACTATTAGTTAGTGGGCTTCCCACATTGCTTAGCACAATAGGAGAAGGGCTAGCCTCCCCTATATATATGTCTCTCAGTATCAATAAAACTATCATATTATTCCAAATCTACATAGTATCAGAGCCAAAACCCTAGCCGTCATCCACCCCTCCCCTCTCTCTCTCCACAAAACCCTAGCCCCCCCCCCCCACCTGCTACCGCCCCGCTGCTGCTGCCCCCCCCTCCCCCTTTGCTGCCGACCTTCCCCCCCCACCCCGCTGCTGCCCCCCTTGCTGCTGCCGCCCCCTGCTGCTGTTGCTGCCGTCAGCCCCCCCTCCTGTCAGCCGACCCCTCCCCCTCCCCCAAGTACATCCCCCCCTCTCCATGGATCAAGTGCAAAATTCTAACCCTTGCTCCTTTCCACCTGCCGCCGTCCAACTACTCCAAACCCTAACCTAGTTTCAAAAAAAAAATTGTTGGTGTTAAGTGTTATATTAGAGTTATTTGTTAATGGACTTTAGTCCCACATTGCTTAGAATAATAGGATAATAGGATAGGAGGCTAGCCTCTCCTATACATACGTAGTCTCTCCTCAATAATAACTCTCTCATTATTTCCAACTCTACATGGTATCAGAGCCAAAACCCTAGCCGTCACCCACCACTCTCCCTCTCTCCACAAAACCCTAACCTCTCCCCACAAACCCTAGCCGTCACCCCCCCCCCCCCGGCTACTGCTGCCCCCCCCGACCCTGCTGCTGCCCCCGACCCCCCGCTGCCCTGTCAGCACCTCGACCACTGCTGCCCCCGACCACTGCGACCCCCGACCCCCCTGCTGCCCTGTCAGCACCCCCGACCACTGCGGCCCCCGACCCCCCTGCTGCCCCCCCCCCCCCCCGTCAGAACCCCCCCCCCCCCCCCCCCCGATGACTCAAATCCCTAACCCTAACCCTCTCCTCCTTCCATCAGCCGCCACCCAATCCCTCCAAACCCTAATTTAGGTTTCAAAAAAAAAAAAATCATTGTTGGGATTCTCATAGGGCAAACATATGGTTGTTTACTGGAACCTCTGACCCTCAATAATTCTTTTGGAAATTTAACAAAGAGCACAAATATGGTTTGTTGTGCATAAATCTTTATTTCTTTTCTTGATCTTCACACGAGGATCTAACAGAGGTTAACATGGGTTATCTCTGTCCTGGCTTGTGATTCACACTCGCTGTTTCCTATGTGCGTGTGCCGGTTCTAGCTACGTTTTTAGCGCATTGGCAGAGTTGTTGTGTTTATCGAATTGGAAAGAACAAATCGACAGTCGAACCAAGAACTCTGACAGATGGCAGACACTACGGCGAATAGCAGTGCCATAGATACTAGTGTCAGCAACACAATAGCGGCCACTACCACGACGATTTCCTCCATTCGACTTGTCGATCGACGGTTAGAAGGGCCAGAGGGATACTCGACATAGAGAAAGAAGGTCGAGAAGACAATTCGCGGAATAAGGTTGTCCAAACATCTGACTGACACCCTCCAACAGAAGATGATCCATCTTTGAGCAATGGGAGACAAATGACAGTCGACTTCTTTGAGCAATGGGAGACATATGACAGTCGACTGTTTACACAGTTGATGAATTCCATGGAACCATCGATGGAAGACATGGTTCAAAATACGGACTCCGTGAAGGAGTTATGGGAGGTACTGGTGGCGGCGTTTGATGATAAACATGATTTGCCTCGTATCTATAACTCGGTCGTTGGTGTGTACCGAGCAAACCAAGCAGTGGGTAATTGACTTTGGTGCGTCCTCCTACATGACTGATAACGCAGGTATGATACATGATTATGTCCCTGTCCGTCGTGTTTCTGGCATCACTGTTGCCAATGGAGGTTCCCTGACAGTCCGAGGACGTGGAAGTGACAGTCTTTCTTCCGGACTGTCACTCAATTATGTGCTACTTACTCCTGGGAACCCGTTAAGTTTAATTTTTATTAGTCAAATTACTCATGAACTACATTGCTCGGTAACATTTCTTTTCCTGATGGTTGTGTTTTTCAGGACCTGAAAACTGGAAAGACTATCAGTAAGGGACATGTGGCTGGAGGCTTGTACCTGTTTGACGCAACTTCTTCTGTTGTCTGTGCCTGTATAAAACTCGATCCTTTCGAGTTACAATGTCAGTTAGGCCATCCATCATCCCAAGCTCTCCAGAAAATGTACCCATCTTTAGATGTCCCCGCTTCTTTTCATTGTGAGCCATGTAGTTTAGCTAAGCATCACCGGGTTCCTTATCCGGTGAGTACAAATAAAATTGCTTCCGCTCCTTTTGAGTTGGTGCATTCTGATGTATGGAGACCTTGTCCGATTGAATCAGTAATGGGTTTTAAATACTTTGTTACATTTATTGATGATTACTCACGTGTCACTTTTGTTTAACTGATGAAAAATCGTAATGAATTGTTTAACATTTGGTGCGATTTTCATGCCGAAATAAAAACACAATTTGGTATTCCAATCAAAAAATTTCGAAGTGACAATAGCCGTGAGTATTTATCTCGTGATCTCGATAGACATCTGGCCCGCAATGCCATCGTCTACCAAACCTCTTGTGCGTACACACCACAACAAAATGGTGTAACCGAACGCAAGAATCGCCATCTATTGGAAACAACACGTGCTCTTATGTTTCAAACACGTACTCCCAAGAGATTTTGGTCATATGCGGTTCTTACTGCTTGTTATCTTATTAACCGCATGCCATCGTTAGTTTTCAATGGTAACACTCCATTTTCTAGGCTTTTTTTTTCGGACGAGAGCCATTTCCTTTGCCTCTCCGAACCTTTGGCTGCTTATGCTATGTTCGGGATACCCGACCAACCCTTTCTAAATTAGATCCTAAGGCAATACAATGTATTTTTCTTGGGTATCCGAAAGGTCAGAAAGGGTATCGGTGTTATTCTCCTGTCTTGAAGGGAAATTTTTTCACTCGGGATGTTACCTTTGTAGAAACCGAATTTCCACCACTCCCACAATCAACGGGTCCGGCTTCCCTAGTCTATCCAGAAGAGGATTTTTTGTTATTTCCTCCTCAAACACAACAGTCCCCCGTACGGGTTCCCTCCCTTACCGAGCCAGTCTCCCAGGCCGATGGTCCACATACACCGATTCAGCCAATGCCGACATTGCCTACATAATTATCCTCCTCCGGTTCCACCAGCAGCTCCGGCTCCAATGAGTTGCCTCCACCTATTCCACCAGCAGCTCCACCAATTCCGCCAGCAGCTCCGGCAGTTCCGACTCCAGAACGTCCTCGTCGTGCCTGTCTTGATCATCCCTTGTATGTTGACAGCTACAAAGGACTTACCAGTCACACTCAGTCTCTGGTGGCTACTATTGATGGAATTCACATCCTCAAGACTGTTGAGGAGGGTCTCAGACATCCTGGTTGGCGTACTGCTATGAACGAGGAGATAAAAGCTCTCAGGGAAAAACACACTTGGGACTTGGTCGACTTACCCACTGGTAAACAGGCCGTAGGTTGCAAATGGGTATTCACAATCAAGGTGAAACCAGATGGCTCTCTTGATCGATTGAAAGCTCGTCTGGTAGCCAAAGGATACTCTCAAACCTATGGTGAGGATTACTTCGAGACCTTCTCTCATGTGGCAAAAATGACGTATGTTCGTGTACTCATGGCCTTGGCCGTTCGCTATGACTGGCCGTTACTTCAACTAGATATAAAGAATGCCTAGATATAAAGAATGCTTTCCTCCACGGGGATCTTGACGAAGAGGTATATGTGATGCAACCTCCCGGGTTCGTTGCAAGGGAGGCTAAAATGTGTCATCTGAGGAAAGTCATTTATGGTCTGAAACAATCACCTCGTGCATAGTTTGGTCGATTTACACATGTCGTTACTCAGTTTGGCATGTGTCAATCAAAGAAGGACCATTCAATCTTCTATCGACACGGATCTGCTAGAGGAATACTCCTTGGTGTCTACGTTGATGATATTGTAATCACAGGAGACGACAACCAAGGTATTGCAGGCCTGAAGAAGTTTCTGGGAGAACAATTTCAAACCAAGGATATGGGATCCTTGAGCTATTTCTTGGACATTGAAGTCACACGGGGTAAGCGGCACATTGTAATGTCTCAAAGAAAGTATGTGCTGGACATACTAAATGATGCAGGCATGATGCAAGCAAAGGGAGCAACCTCACCTACGGATCCAGGGGCAAAGTTACTTCCAGACGAAGGAGTCCAGATGAGTATCGTCGAGTAGTTGGAAACTCAACTACTTGGCGGTCATGACTCGTCCGGACATTTCTTTTGCAGTGAGTGTTGCAAGAAGATTTATGGCTTCTCCAAGGGTTCCACAGTGGCAGACAGTTCTCAGAATTCTGTGTTATCTAGTAAAGAATCCAGGAAAAAGAATTCGAATGGAGTATAATTGACACACTTGCATCGAGTGTTTTACTGATGCTGACTGGAGAGCAAGTCTGACAGATAGACGATCTACATCTGGCTACTCAGTATTTATTGACGACAATCTAGTGTCATGGAAGAGCAAGAAACAAAGTGTGATAGCACGCTCAAGTTCAGAGGCAGAATATCGAGCTATTGCTTATGGCACGTCACAAATATTATATATGAAGCATCTCCTACAAGAACTGGGAGAAGACACAGGGTCTCAAGCGACAGATCTTTGTTCATGATGAATATACAAAGGAAGTGATAAAGTTTCAACATGTGAGGACCGGCGACCAGATAGTTGATATCTTCGCAAAGCCTCTTCTGGGTCCTCGGGTTCAATTTCTATGTAACAAGCTGGGCATGATTGACATCTATGCTCCAGCTTGAGGGAGGGTGTTAAGTGTTATATTAGAGTTATTTGTTAATGGGCTTTACTCCCACATTGCTTAGAATAATAGGAGAGGAGGCTACCTCTCCTATATATATGTAGTCTCTCCCCAATAATAACTCTCTCATTATTTCCAACTCTACAGTTGGGATTCTCCGAGGGTAAACATTTTGTTGTTTGCTTGGAACCTCGGACTCTCAAACAATTGACTTGGGATTCTCAGAGGGTAAACATTTGGTTTGTTTGCTGGAACCTCCGACTCTCAATGTTAAATTCAGGAATTTAACAAAGACCAAACATATGGTTGTTTTGCATGAATCTTTGTTTCTTTCCTTGATCTTCACATAAGGATATAACAGAGGGTAACTTGGTTCTCTCTCTGTCCTGGATTGTGTCATCCACATTCTCTGCTTCTAACGCGCGTGCGGTTCTGGCTACGTTTCTAGCGCATTGGCAGAGTGGATGTGATTATCCAGTTGGAAAGTTCAAACCGACAGTCGAATCAGAAATCTTAAAGGATGACAGACACTACGACGAATAGCAGTGTTACAGACACTAGTGTCGGCAATGCAATAGCGGGACCAATAGGTACTAGCACGACGATTTCCTCAATTCGACTTATCGATCGACGGTTGGAAGGACCAGAGGACTACTCGACATGAAGAAAGAAGATCGAGAAGACGTTTCGATGAATGCGGCTGTCCAAACATCTGACTGACAACCCTCCAGCAGAGAATGATCCCATATTTGAGCAATGGTAGACAGATAATAGTCGACTGTTTACACAGTTGATGAATTCAATGGAACCATCGGTTGAAGACATGGTTCAAAATACAGCCTCCGTGAAGGAATTATAGGAAGTCCTGGCAGCGGCGTTCAATGCAAAACACGATTTATCTCGTATCTACGACTCGATTGTTGGTATATACCGAGCAAATCAGGAAAACAAATCTCATAAGGACCATTTTCGGGCCTTTAAGGCTATGTCTGATGAGATCGACCGCGTCTTACCTCTTACGACGGATATTAATGAAACAAGGGCTCAAGATGAGCAGCTTCATGTCATGGCTTATCTTGCCTCTCTCCGTCTTGATGTGGACTCTGCTCGCTCTCAGATTATTGCTGGATCTGAAGTTTCGTCTCTGCTGGAAGCATACTATCGTGTTCTTCGGGCATCAAAAGTCGTTGAGACTACTCCGGGTGATACTCCTGTCGATCGATCTGCTCCTGGTGCTGCTCGTACAGGATTTCGTGGCGGTCGTGGTGGCCGAAATGCTGGTCGCAATGGGGGACGTTGCAATGGCGGTCGTGATAGAGGAAGACCACGCACATGCTTTAATTGTGGTCAGCTTGACTATTTCTACTGGCAATGCACTAAATCACCTGCTGCTAATATCACAACCGATACTCCTGATGATGGTGTTCGATCTGTTCAGATAACTTCAGATTCATATACAGACTTCCTTGATTTCCAGGCTAAAATTCTTGGTGAAGCTTCCACGTCTGGATCCACAGCCGGATACTCAGCAACATACATATTAAAGCCAAAGCAGTGGGTAATTGACTCTGGTGCGTCTGCTCACATGACTGGTGACGCAGTTATGATGCATAATTATGTCTCTGTCCGTCGTGTTTCTGGCATTACTGTTACCAATGAAGGTTCCCTGACAGTCCGAGGACGTGGAAGTGCCAGCCTTTCTTCCGGACTGTCGCTCAATTCTGTATTGCTTAGACCTAGGAATTCATTCAGTTTAATTTCAATTAGTCAAATTACTCGTGAACTGCATTGCTCGGTAACATTTTTTTCTGATGGTTGTGTTTTTCAGGACCAGAAAACTGGAAAGACTGTCGGTAAGGGACATGTGACTGGAGGCTTGTACCTGTTTGATGCACTGCACCTTCTTTTGTTGTCTGTGCCGACGTGAAACTTGATCCTTTCGAGTTATATTGTCAGTTAGGCCATCCACCAACCCAAGCTCTCCAGAAAATGTACCATTCTTTAGATATCTCTACTTCCTTTCATTGTGAGTCGTGTAGATTGGCTAAGCATCTCCGGGTTCCCTATCAGATGAGTCATAATAAAATTGTATCCGCTCCTTTCGAGTTGGTGCATTCTGATATATGGGGACCTTGTCTGGTTGAATCAATAATGTGTTTTAAGTACTTTGTTACATTTGTTGATGTTTACTCACGTGTCACTTTGTTTATCTGATGAAACATCGTTCCGAATTATTTAAAAGTTGGTACAATTTTTATGCCGAAATAAAAACACAATTTGGTATTCCAATCAAAAAATTTCGAAGTGACAATGGTCGTAAGTATTTATCTCGTGATCTCGATAGACATCTGACCCACAATGATATCATCCATCAAACTTCTTGTCTGTACACACCACAACAGAATGGTGTCGCCGAGCGCAAGAATCGTCATCTCTTGGAAACAACATGCACTCTTATGTTTCAAACACGTACTCCCAAGAGATTTTGGTCGGATGCGGTTATTACTGCTTGTTATCTTATTAACCGCATGCCATCGTTAGTTTTCAATGGTAACACTCTATTTTCTAGGCTTTTTTTCCGAACGAGAGCCATTTCCTCTGCCTCTCAGAATTTTTGGCTGCTTATGATATGTTCAGAATACCCGACCAACCCTTTCTAAATTAGATCCTAAGGCTAAGGCAATACAATGTATTTTTCTTTGGGTATCCTAAAGGTCAGAAAGGGTATCGGTGTTATTCCTCCGTCTGGAAGAGATATTTTTTCACTCGGGATGTTACCTTTGTAGAAACCGAATTTCCACCACTCCCACAATCAACGGGTCCGACTCTCCTAGTCTATCCAGAAGAGGATTTTTTGTCATTTCCTCCTCAAACACAACAGTCCCCTGTACGGGTGCCCTCCCTTACCGAGCCAGTCTCCCAGGCCGATGGTCCACATACACCGATTCAGCCAATGCCGACATCGCCTACAGAATCATCCTCCTCCGGTTCCACCAGCAGCTCCGGCTTCAATGAGTTGCCTCCACCTGTTCCACCAGCAGCTCCACCAGTTCTGCCAGCAGCTCCGGCAGTTCCGACTCCAGAACGTCCTCGTCGTGATCATCCCTTGTATGTTGACAGCTACAAAGGATTTACCAGTCACACTCAGTCTCTGGTGACTACTATTGATGAGATTCAGATTCCCAAGACCGCTGAGGAGGGTCTCAGACATCCTGGTTGGCGTACTGCTATGAACGAGGAGATGAAAGCTCTCAGGAAAAACCACACTTGGGACTTGGTCGACTTACCCACTGGTAAACAGGCCGTAGGTTGCAAATGGGTATTCACAATCTAGGTGAAACCAGATGGCTCTCTTGATCGACTGAAGGCTCGTCTGGTAGCCAAAGGATACTCTCAAACCTATGGTGAGGATTACTTCGAGACCTTCTCTCTTGTGGCCAAAATGACGTATATTCGTGTCCTCATGGTTGTTTTGCATGAATCTTTGTTTCTTTCCTTGATCTTCACATAAGGATATAACAGAGGGTAACTTGGTTATCTCTCTGTCCTGGATTGTGTCATCCGCATTCTCTGCTTCCAATGCGCGTGCGGTTCTGGCTACGTTTCTAGCGCATTGGCAGAGTGGATATGATTATCCAGTTGGAAAGTTCAAACCAACAGTCGAATCAGAAATCTTAAAGGATGACAGACACTACGACGAATAGCAGTGTTACAGACACTAGTATCGGCAACGCAATAGCGGGACCAATAGGTACTGGCACGACGATTTCCTCAATTCGACTTGTCGATCGACGGTTGGAAGGACCAGAGGACTACTCGACATAAGGAAAGAAGGTCGAGAAGACGTTTCGAGGAATGCGGCTGTCCAAACATCTGACTGACAACCCTCCAGCAGAGAATGATCCCATATTTGAGCAATGGTAGACAGATAATAGTCGACTGTTTACACAGTTGATGAATTCAATGGAACCATCGGTGGAAGACATGGTTCAAAATACGGACTCCGTAAAGGAATTATGGGAAGTCCTGGCAGCGGCGTTTAATGCAAAACGCGATTTGTCTCGTATCTACGACTCGATTGTTGGTGTATACCGAGCAAATCAGGAAAACAAATCTCATATGGACCATTTTCGGGCCTTTAAGGCTATGTCTGATGAGATCGACCGCGTCTTACCTCTTACGACGGATATTAATGAAGCAAGGACTCAACGTGAGCAGCTTCATGTCATGGCTTATCTTGCCTCTCTCCGTCTTGATGCGGACTCTGCTCGCTCTCAGATTATTGCTGGATCTGAAGTTCCGTCTCTGCTGGAAGCACACTATCGTGTTCTTCGGGCAGCAAAAATCGTTGAGACCACTCCGGGTGATACTCCTGTCGATCGATCTGCTCCTGGTGCTGCTCGTACAGCATTTCGTAGCGGTTGTGGTGGCCGAAATGCTGGTCGCGATGGGGGACGTTGCAATGGCGGTCGTGATAGAGGAAGACCGCGCACATGCTTTAATTGTGGTCAGCTTGACTATTTCTACTGGCAATGCACTAAATCACCTGTTGCTAATATCACAACCGATACTCCTGATGATGGTATTCGATCTGTTCAGATGACTTCAAATTCATATACAGACTTCCTTGATTTCCAGGCTAAACGTCGTGGTGAAGCTTCCACGTCCGGATCCACAGCCGGATACTCAGCAACATGCATAGTAAAGCCAAAGCAGTGGGTAATTGACTCTGGTGCGTCTGCTCACATGACTGGTGACTCAGTTATGATGCATAATTATGTCTCTGTCCGTCGTGTTTCTGGCATTATTGTTGCCAACGGAGGTTCCCTGACAGTCCGAGGACGTGGAAGTGTCAGTCTTTCTTCCGGACTGTCGCTCAATTCTGTATTGCTTACACCTAGGAATTCGTTCAGTTTAATTTCAATTAGTCAAATTACTCGTGAACTGCATTGCTCGGTAACATTTTTTCCTGATGGTTGTGTTTTTCAAGACCAGAAAACTGGAAAGACTGTCGGTAAGGGACATGTGACTGGAGGCTTGTACCTGTTTGATGCACTGCACCTTCTTCTGTTGTCTGTGCTGAAACTTGATCCTTTCGAGTTGCATTGTCAGTTAGGCCATCCATCAACCCAAGCTCTCCAGAAAATGTACCATTCTTTAGATATCCCTACTTCCTTTCATTGTGAGTCGTGTAGTTTGGCTAAGCATCACCAGGTTCCCTATCAGATGAGTCATAATAAAATTGTATCCGCTCCTTTCGAGTTGGTGCATTCTGATATATGGAGACCTTGTCTGGTTGAATCAATAATGTGTTTTAAGTACTTTGTTACATTTGTTGATGTTTACTCACGTGTCACTTTTGTTTATCTGATGAAACATCGTTCCGAATTATTTAAAAGTTGGTACAATTTTTATGTCGAAATAAAAACACAATTTGGTGTTCCAATAAAAAAAAATTCGGAATGACAATGGTCGTAATTATTTATCTCGTGAGATCGATAGTCATCTGGCCCACAATGACATCATCCATCAAACTTCTTGTCCGTACACACCACAACAGAATGGTGTGGCCGAGCGCAAGAATCGTCATCTCTTGGAAACAACACGCACTCTTATGTTTCTAGCACGTACTCCCAAGAAATTTTGGTCGGATGCGGTTATTACTTATTACCACTTGTTACCTTATTAACCGCATGCCCTCATCAATTTTCAATGGTAATACTCCCTTTTCTAGACTATATCCCGGACGAGAGCCATTTCCTCTGCCTCTCAGAATTTTTAGTTACTTATGCTATGTTCGGGATACCCGACCGACTCTTTCTAAATTAGATCCTAAGGCAATACAATGTATTTTCCTTAGATATCCTAAAGATCAGAAAAGGTATCGGTATTTTTCCCGTCTTGAAGAGAGATTTTTCACTCGGGATGTTACCTTTGTTGAAACCGAATTTCCTCCACTTCCACAAACAACGGATCCGATTCCCCAAGTTTATCCAGAAGCGGATTTCTTGATATTTCCTGATCAAACACAACAGCCCCCCATACGGGTGCCCTCCCTTACCGAGCAAGTCACCTGGTCCGATGGTCCAAATAAACCGATTCAGTCAGTGCCGACGTCACCAGCACAAACATCGCCAATAATGCTCACAAAGTCATCCCTCTCTAGCTCCACTGATTCGTCTCTGCCTATTCCACAAGCAGCTCTGCCTATTCTACCAGCAGCTCCGCCTAGTACGCCAGCATCTCGCCCTCGTCGTGCCTGTCGTGATTATCCCTTGTATGTTGACAACTACAAAGTACCAGCCGCACTCAGTCTCTGGTGACTACTATTGATAGGATTCAGATTCCCAAAAACACTCAAGAGGGTCTCAAACATACCGGTTTGAATGCTGCTATGAACGAGGAGATAAAAGCTCTTCAAGAGAATCATACTTGAGACTTAGTTGATTTACCTCCCGGTATACAAGCAGTAGGTTGCAAATGGATTTTCACTATAAAGGTGAAACAGGATGGCTCTCTTGATCGCCTAAAGACTCGTCTGGTGGCCAAAGGATATTCTCAGACCTATGGTGAGAATTATTTTGAGACCATCTCTCCACTTGCCAAAATGACATATGTTCGTGTACTGTTGGCCTTGGTGGTTCACTATAACTGGCCATGCTTCAGCTGGATACCAAAAATGCATTCCTCCACGTGGATCTTGATGAAAAGGTATATGTGATGCAACCTCCCGGGTTCGTTGCAAGGGAGGGTAAAGTGTGTCACTTGTGGAAGGCCCTCTATGGTCTAAAACAATCACCTCGTGCGTGGTTTGGTCGATTTACATATGTGGTTACTCAGTTTGGTCTCTTTCAATCAAAGAAGAATCATTCGGTATTCTACCGACAGACATCAGCTGGAATGATACTACTTGGTGTCTACGTTGATGATATTGTAATCACGGGAGACGACAGGCAGGGTATTGCAGGCCTCAAGAAGTTTCTGGGAGAACAATTTCAAACCAAGGATATGGGATCCTTGAACTATTTCTTGGGCATTGAGGTCACACGAAGTAAGCGGGACATTGTAATGTCCCAGAGAAAATATGTGCTGGACATACTAAATGATGCAGGCATGGCACAAGCCAAGGGAGCAACCTCACCTATGGATCCAGGGGCAAAGTTACTTCCAGACAAATGGGTCCTGATGACCAATCCAGATCAGTATCGTCGAGTAGTTGAAAAACTTAACTACTTGGCGGTCATAACTCGTCCGGACATTTCTTTCGTAGTGAGTGTTACAAGTAGATTTATGACTTCTCCAAGAGTTCCATACTGGCAGGCAGTTCTCAGAATCCTGGGTTATCTAGTCAAGAATCCAGGAAAAGAAATTCGAATAGAGAATCATGGACACACTCGTATTGAGTGTTTTACTGATGCTGACTGAGGAGCAAGTCTGACAGGTAGACGATCTACATCTGGCTACTCAGTATTTATTGGCAGAAATCTAGTGTCATAGAAGAGCAAGAAACAAACTGTGATAGCACGCTTAAGTTCAGAAGCAGAATATCGAGCCATTGCCCATCGCACATCAGAGGTATTATATATGAAGTATCGTTTACAAGAACTGGAAGAAGACGCGGGATCTTAAGCGGCAGATCTATGGTGTTATAACCAATCTGCTATCCATATTGCCACCAATTCCGTATTTCATGAAAGGACGAAGCATACTGAAATTAATATCCACTTTGTTCATAATGAGTATGCAAAGGGAGTGATAAAATTTCAACATGTGAGGACCGGAGACCAGAAAGCTGATATCTTCACAAAATCTTTTTTGGGTTCTCGGGTTCAATATCTACGTAACAAGCTGGGCATGATTGATAACTATGCTCCAGCTTGAGGGAGGGTGTTAAGTGTTATATTAGAAATATTAGTTAGTGGACTTTAGTCCCACATTTCTTAGAACAATAGGAGAAGGGCTAGCCTCTCCAATATATATGTGTCTCTCAATATCAATAAAACTATCCTATTATTCCAAATGTACAAGTCACATAGGATAAACGGGGCATTGTAATGTCTCAGAGAAAGCATGTGCTGAATATACTAAATGATGCATAAAGAATGCCAAGCCAAGGGAGCTACCTCACCCATGGATCCAGGGGCAAAGTTACTCCCAGACGAGGGGGTCCTGATAACTAATCTTGATCAATATCGTCGACTGGTTGGAAAAAAAAAACTCAACTAATTGGCGGTCATGACTCATCCAGACATTTCATTCGCCGTGAGTGTCGCAAGTAGGTTTATGGCTTCTCCACGAGTTCTACACTGGCAGACAGTTTTCAGAATTCTACGTTATCTAGTCCAGAATTCAGGAAAAAGAAATCGGCTGAAGAATCATGGGCATACTCGTGGTGAGTGCTTTACCAATGCTGATTAGGGTGCAAGCCTGACAGATAGATGGTCTACATCTGGCTACTCGGTATTTATTGGTGGAAACTTGGTATTATAGAAGCACAAGAAGCATAGTGCGAAAGCACGATCAAGTTCCGAAGCAGAATATCGAGCCATTGCTCATGGCACAGCAGAGATGTTATATCTGAAGCATCTTCTATAAAAGCTGAAAGAAAAAGCATGATCTAAAGCAGCAGATATGTGGTGTGATAACCAATATGTGGCGTGATAACCAATCTGCTATCCATATTGCTACCAATCATGTATTTCTTGAAAGGACGAAGTACATTGAAATCGATATTCAATTTGTCTTTGATGAGTATAAAAAGGGGATGATAAAGTTCCACCATGTGAGAACCGGTGATCAGATAGCCGATATCTTCACGAAATCTCTTTTGGGTCCTCGAGTTCTCTTAAGTGTTATATTAGAGTTATTAGTTAATAGGCTTTAGTCCCACATTGCTTAGAATAATAGGAGAGGAGGCAAGTCTCGCCTATATATATGTAATTTCTCATCAATAATAGATTATCCAATTATTCCAACTCTACATCGTATCAGAGCCAAAACCTTAGTCGTCATTCATTCCCTCTCTCTCTCTCTACAAAACCCTAAGCCCTAGTCGTCATTAAAGCCCCTTCTCCCTACCCTTGTTGCTGCCATCTCCCTACCCCTCCCCCACCTCCACGCTGCTGCGGCTGCTACGCCTGCTACTGCTGCTGCCTTACCCGAACCCCCCCTGCTACTACTATTGTTGTACCCCCCCACCCCCTCTCTACCAGACCCCACCGGCACCCCCCCCTACCAAACCCGGCAACCCCCCCTTCACACCAGCCAATCCCCCACCATGGCTCAAAACCCTAACCCTAACCCTTCCCCCCTACACCAGCCGTCGTCCAATCCCTACAAACCCTAACTTAGTTTCCAAAAAAAATTGTTGGGATTCTCAGAGGGTAAACATATGTTTGCTGGAACCTCTGACTCTCGATGATTATTTCGAAAATTTACAAAAAGCAAACATATGGTTTGTTTTGCATGAATCTTTGTTTCTTTTCTTGATCTTCACACCAGGATCTAACTGAGGTTAACATGGGTTATCTCTCTGTCCTGGCTTGTGATTTACACTCTCTGCTTCCTACGCACGTGTGCCAGTTCTGGCTCCGTTTTTAGCGCATTGGCAGAGTTGTTGTGCTTATCAAGTTGGAAAGAACAAATCGACAGTCGAATCACGAACTCTGACAGATGGCAGACTCTACGGCAAATAGCAGTGCCACAGATACTAGTGTCAGCAACACACTAGCGGGACCGACAGGCACTAGCACGACGATTTTCTCAATTCGACTTATCGATCGACGGTTGGAAGGGCCAGAGGGCTACTCGACATGGAGAAAGAAGGTCGAAAAGACGCTTCGAGGAATGTGGTTGTCCAAATATCTGACTGACAACCCTCCAGTAGAAGATGATCCCATTTTTGAGCAATGGAAGACAGATGACAGTCGACTGTTTACACAGTTGATGAATTCCATGGAACTATCGGTGGAGGACATGGTTCAAAATACGGACTCCGTGAAGGAGTTATGGGAGGTACTGGCGGCGGCGTTTGATGGTAAACGTGATTTGTCTCGTATATATGACTCCATCGTTGGTGTATATCGAGCAAATCAGGAAAACAAATCTCATAAAGAACATTTCCGGGCCTTTAAGGCTATGACGGATGAGATCGACCGCGTATTACCTCTTACGTCGGATATTAATGAAGCAAGAGCTCAACGTGAACAACTTCATGTTATGGCTTATCTTGCCTCTCCGTCCTGATGCGGACTCTGCTCGCTCTCAGATTATTAGTGGATCTGATGTACCGTCCCTATTCGAAGCACACTATCGTGTCCTTCGGCAGCTAAAGTCGTTGAAACTACTCCGGGTGATACTCCTGCTGATCGCTCTGCTCTCGGGGCCGCTCGTACGGGATTCCGTGGTAGTCGTTGTAGCCGACGAGGAGGACGAAATGCTGGTCGCGATGGGGGACATGGCAATGGCGGACGTGATGGAGGAAGACCACGCGCATGCTTTAATTGTGGTCAGCTTGGCCTTTTCTATTGGCGATGCACTAAATCACCGGCTGCTAATATCACCACTGATGGACCTGATGATGGTGTCCGATCTATTCAACTGACTTCAGACTCATATAAAGAATTTTTTGATTTCCAGGCTCAACATCGTGGTGAAACTTCTACGTCTGGTTCTACAGCCGGATATTCAGCAGCGTGCATAGTTAAGCCTAAGCAGTGGGTAATTGACTCTGGTGCGTTCTCCCACATGACTGGTGACACAAGTATGATACATGATTATGTTTATGTCCGTCGTGTTTCTGGCATTACTGTTGCCAATGGAGGTTCTCTGACTGTCCGAGGACGTGGAAGTGCGAGTCTTTCTTCCCGACTGTCACTCAATTCTGTGCTGCTTACTCCTGGGAACCCGTTCAGTGTAATTTCTATTAGTCAAATTACTCGTGAACTGCATTGCTCGGTTACATTTTTTCCTGATGGTTGTATTTTTCAGGACCTGAAAACTGGAAAGATTATCGGTAAGGGGCATGTAGCTGGAGGCTTGTATTTGTTTGACACATCATCTTCGGTGGTTTGTGCCGGCGTAAAACTTGATCCTTTCGAGTTACATTGTCAGTTAGGCCATCCATCAACCCAAATTCTCCAGAAAATGTACCCTTCTTTAAATATTCATGTTTCATATTATTGTGAGCCATGTAGTTAAGCCAAGCATCACAATGTTCCCCATCCGGTGAGTCAAAATAAAATTACTTCCGCTCCTTTCGAGTTGGTACATTTTGATGTATGGGGACCTTGTCAAGTTGAATCCGTAATGGATTTCATGTACTTTGTTACTTTTGTTGATGATTACTTACGTGTCACTTTTGTTTATCTGATGAAAAATCGTTCTGAATTGTTTAATATTTGGTGCAATTTTCATGCTGAGATAAAAACACAATTTGGTGTTCCAATCAAAAAAATTCGAAGTGACAATGGCCGTGAGTATTTATCTCATGATCTCGACAGACATTTGGCCCACAATGGCATCATCCACCAAACTTCTTATGCGTACACACCACAACAAAATGGCGTGGCCGAGAGCAAGAATCGTTATCTCTTGGAAACAACACGTGCTCTCATGTTTCAAGCACGTACGCCCAAGAGATTTTGGTCGGATGCAATTCTTACTGCTTGTTACCTTATCAACCGCATGCCATCGTCAGTTTTCAATGGTAGCACTCCCTTCTCTAGACTCTTTCTCGAACGAGAGCCATTTCTACTGCCTCTCAGAATCTTTGGCTGCTTATGCTATGTTCGGGATACCCGTCCAACTCTTTCTAAATTAGATCCTAAGGTAATACAATATATTTTCCTTGGGTATCCTAAAGATTAGAAAGGGTATCGGTGTTATTCCCCTCCTGAAGAGATATTTTTTCACTCGGAATATTACCTTTGTCGAAACCGAATTTTCTCCACTCCCAACAGGTCCAGCTCCCCTCGTCTATCCAGAAGAGAATTTTTTATTATTTCCTGATCAAACAAAACAACCCCCCGTACGGGTGCCCTCCTTTACCGAGCCAGTTTCTCAGGCCGATGGTCTGCAAACACCGTTTCAGTCAGTGCCGACATCGCCTACAGAATCATCCTCCTCCGGTTCCGCCAGCAGCTCCGACTTCAGTAAGTTGCCTCCCCCTGTTCCACCAGCAGCTCCACTGGTTCCGCCAGCAGCTCCGGTAGTTCCACCTCTAAAACGTCCTCGTCGTGCCTGTCGTGATCATCTCTTGTATGTTGACAGCTACAAATGACTTATCAGTCACACTCAGTCTCTGGTGGCTACTATTAATGGGATTCAGATTCCCAAGACCGCTGAGGAGGGTCTCAAATATCCTGGTTGACATGCTGCTATGAATGAGGAGATGAAAGCTCTCCAGGAGAATCATACTTGAGACTTAGTCGACTTACCTACTGGTAAACAAGCAGTCGGGTGCAAATGGGTGTTCACGATTAAGGTGAAACCGGATGTCACTCTTGATCGCCTAAAAGCTCGTCTAGTGGCCAAAGGATATTCTCAGACATGGTGAGGATTACTTTGAGACCTCTCATGTTGCCAAAATGACATATGTTCGTGTCTTAATGGCCTTGGTTGTTCGCTATGATTGGCCGCTGCTTCAGCCGGATATCAAAAATGCTTTTCTCCACGGGGACCTTGATGAAGAAGTCTATGTATTGCAACCTCCCGGGTTCATTGCAAGGGAGGATAAAGTGTGTCATTTACGAAAGGCCCTTTATGGCCTAAAACACTCACCTCGTGCATGGTTTGGTCGATTTACACACGGTGTTACTCAGTTTGGCATGTGTCAATCAAAGAAGGACCATTCAATCTTCCATCGACATACATCTGCTGGAAGAATACTCCTTGGTGTCTACGTTGATGATATTGTAATCACGGAAGACGACAGCCAGGGTATTGCAGGTCTCAAGAAGTTTCTGGGAGAACAATTTCAAACCAAGGATATGGGATCCTTGAACTATTTCTTGGACATTGAGGTCACACGGGGTAAGCGGGACTTTGTCATATCTCAAAGAAAGTATGTGCTGGACATACTAAATGATGCAGGCATGATGCAAACAAAGGGAGCAACCTCACCTATGGATCCAGGGGCGAAGTTACTTCCAGACGAAGGGATCCCGATGACCAATCCAGATCAGTATCGTCGAGTAGTTGGAAAACTCAACTACTTGGCGGTCATGACTCGTCCGGATATTTCTTTTGCAGTGAGTGTTGCAAGTAGATTTATGGCTTCTCCAAGAGTTCAACACTGGCAGACAGTTCTCAGAATTATGTGTTATCTAGTAAAGAATCCATGAAAAAGAATTCGAATGGAGAATAATGGACACTCGCATTGAGTATTTTACTGATGCTGACTGGAAAGCAAGTCTGACAGATAGACGATCTACATCTGGCTACTCAGTATTTATTAGCAAAAATTTAGTGTCATGGAAGACCAAGAAACAAAATATGATAGCACGCTCAAGCTCAGAAGCAGAATATCGAGCTATTGCTCATGACACGTCAGAGATATTATATATGAAACATCTCCTACAATAACTGGGAGAAGACGCAGGGTCTCAAGCGGCAGATCTATGGTGTGTTAATCAATCTGCTATTCACATTGCCACCAATTCCATGAATAGACGAAGCATATTGAAATTGACATCCACTTTGTTCGTGATGAATATACAAAGGGAGTGATAAAGTTTCAACATGTGAGGACTGGCAACCAGATAGCTGATATTTTCACAAAGCCTCTTTTGGGTCCTCGGGTTCAATTTCTATGTAACAAGCTGGACATGATAGACATCTATGCTCAGCTTGAGGGAGGGTGTTAAGTGTTATATTAGAGTTATTAGTTAACAGGCTTTAGTCCCACATTGCTTAGAATAATAGGAGAGGAGGCTAGCCTCTCCGATATATATGTAGTCTCTCGTCAATAATAGATTATTCAATTATTCCAACTCTACAAATTCAATTTCTGTGTAACAAGCTGGGCATGATTGATATCTATGCTCCAGCTTGAGGGAGGGTGTTAATTATTAATATTAGTATTAGTAGTATTGGGCTTTAGTTCCACATTGGATAGAATAATAGTGAGAGGGGTTAGCCTCTCATATATATATATATATATATATATATATATATATATATATATATATATATATATATATATATATATATATATAACTTTCTCATCAATAACAATTTATTCCATTATTTCTCTTTAAACATAATTTTAAGTATTTCCAGTTTTGTTTGTTAGCAGTTTAGAAATTGAATGAAATAGTAATCATCCTTACCGATTGACTTACATGTGATACATAAATCTTTTCTTTTACATATTTTTACAACATTACTATGCTTTTACACCCTTGTTGATTGGTCTTTATCGTGTAATTTTCTTTGCTGAATTAACCAGAAGAGACCCGCAATGTCGATATCGATCAGTATAGGGTATCGATCGGTTCTGGATTAAAACATGCCAAACTGTAGGGGTGGGCATACGGTTCTAGGACCCGCGGTTCCGACCCGGCCCGAACCGTAAAATGTCTAAACAAGCCGGTTCCTAAATTTTGAAATTTAAACGGGGCGGACCGGGGCGGGTCGTGTGACATTAACGGGTCGAGGCGGGTCCTATTTTCAAAATAAACGGGGCCCCGGCCCGACCCGTTTCTAGGAATATATTTTTTTGTATATCAATTTTTAGCATTTTTTGTTATTATAGTCTATACATAATATAATATCTTATTGTTTACTAAACAAATTCTAGAAGTTTGGGAATACATTAGACTTGTTTTGTTCTTATAGACAATATAACATATGTAAATGTTTACTATTATAGAATTTTTTAAACTTTTTTTTGGACTCGTTTGGACCCGCGGGTCGACCCGTTTCGGACCCGTTTCAAACGGATCGGGTCCGGTCCGGGTCCAATATTTTTTGGACCCGCCTCGCCCCGCCCCGCCAAGTAACAGGTCCGGTCCGGGTCCAACAAATTTGGGCCCGGCCCGACCCGTGCCCACCCCTACCAAACTGTATCGATATTGGTCGTATCGAATAGGCATTGGCCGATACTGCAAACTATGATATAAAGTCAACTTAATAAAGCAAAATTCACCCGAAAAACGTGCAAATATTTTAAGTGATTACTACGAAGCTACGAGTCAGACTAGCTAACTTTGGCATGCTTTTAGTAAATTTTTTCTACCATGCTTTTAGTAAATTCTTCCTACCATGTTTTTAGTAAATTTTAGTTTTTCAACTTGAAATGTAGCCAACTTTGGCAACCGTGGAAAATGATACTACCCTCCCACTTGTATAAGGTAAGGGCTATCTCCCCGCCTCAAATATTTTTTGTAAAAAACAAAACACAATAGACGCACATTTTCTCGGTTGTGTCTTGCTGAAAGGCACACCTAAGGCGCGCCTTGGGTGTACCCGGAGAAAGGTGCCTCGCCTAGTGAGGTACAAGGCACAAATAATGCGTCTTGCTGCGAGGCGCACCTTTGACTACCATGGGTAAGGGATAGGGTTATATATTTATATTCAATATTCAATAGAGAACAACCGCCTCCTTGCTTTCAGAAGCACCCTATAAAGATGTAGCAAACCCAGCATAAGGCTCCTACAACCTAGGAGCAATCCTCGAAGATTCTCCTTCATCAAAATAATTTGAACACATTAAAGGTAAAAATGGTAGGGAACTGTAATAATCTACGTTGCAGAGATACTCCTTGGGAGGGCCGTATATGTGCTTGTATCCATATTCGACACATATTCAACATGATACTTATTTGACAACCCTGTAAAATATGGCTCATCCATGTCTAGGCTCCAAAGGAGGCTCAAAACATAGTTGAAGCCATTTGGGCATGTCATAATGGTACAAAATATAATTGAGACACGAGAAGGTATGTTCTTTGCGATGAATCCCATCTAGAATTTTTTTGAACCTAGTTACTATCCAAACCATGCTTAATATATAAAACTATGTTCATGTTATATATATATATATATATATATATATATATATACACACACACACACACACACGCACACACACACAGACACACACACCTCTAGCCTAGTGGTTAAGAGAGATGCATGCGGCCCGAGTGGTTAGGAGTTTGGGAGCGATTCCAGAAACAATTTACTTGGTTCCAAAAAAATTATAACTGTATCCATGTCGTATACCCGTATCCCTAAATTTCTAAAATGTCGTATTCTGAATCCGTGTCTGTCTATGAAAAATGTCGTATTATGAATCCGTGTATGTGTCTATGTAACCTAGGTAATAATCTTTGCGGCACGATATATATGAAAAAGCCAAATGGAGCAACATAGAGACAAGTCAAATTACCATTGTGTCATGTTGAAGGTGTTTCAAACTGGCAACTTTCCCAACAATGCCGACATCCTTGTCATTAAGAACAAACTGAAAGGGTGTGCATGCATTCATATTTGGGAAATTCTGGTCAAGATAAATAAATTATTAGATTGTGAATTAATTCATCTCGGGAGACTAGATAAGAAATCGATTAAAAGATCTTTCAGTAATATAATGAATTCGAGTTTACAACCTTTTCAATGCTTGCATCGATCAAAAGGTTATTGGCAACCATATTTGAAACTGAATTGTTTATTGTGTATCTGTTCACCAAGACCTCAGAAAATGGTGAATAGATCTCATCTAAGGTTGCAGCAGAGAGAACATTAAGAAGAAAGTACGCACCTTTTTGTGAGCAGATCTCTATAGTTGAGAATAATACTGCAGCAGTCTTTTTTTTTCACTACATCGCTAATTTTCCACAGCTAGTATATGCCAGTTTTATTTCAGGTACAAAAGATTAACCTGCTGTTTAGAATAGTAAATCAGAGGAAATGTAAACACAAACCTGTAAATCTTGTTGAATTACCCTACAACAGTTTGTCGTCTCTAAATGAACATTGACTGCATTAATAATCCCATCACAGTTCATATTCCCTTTTATCTTGCAATAAGATTCAAAGGATTTCACTAAAAGCTTCACTTTTTGGCCGATCACTTCAAGTTCCTGTCTCATTGATGTCACTCTGACATCTTCCTCCTGGAAGACATAATACAAACACAAGTTGAATATAATATTACAATGATATGTTCCACTTTATAGATGCGGAAAAAGTATACTTTATAGATGCGGAAAAAGTATTCTATGTACTTATGAAAACATGATCTAGTATTATGGTTACTACTTTAGAACATTCGAAACATTATGATCATCCCAATATCAATATGGATTCTGTAGTGAGGAGATGCAGATCATCCAATTTGAAGTAATCTAGTAAAAGCAGTGTAGTCAAAGGCGCGCCTTGCTCGTAGGCGCAGGGACAGCGCCCCAATGTAGTCCAGACGAGGCGCATTTTGTAAGGCGCATTTTCATGAGGCATGAAGGTTACGGCACGCCTAGGCGCACCCGGGGACATTTTTTATTGTTTCTTTAATACTTTATTTTAATAAAAAAAAAAAATCTGTTTTTTACTGTTTTGTATAAAATATTTATATATTTTTTTACTTACTTTTTTACTGTTTTAGTATAATGTTTATTTTGGGTATTGTTTTTTTATATTGTTCCTGCAAACAAAATTCTCACTATTTGTTTGTTTTATTTCTTACATTAATAATTTAGTTCATATATATCATTTCCATCTTTTGATGAAATCGAGTCCTATTAATTGGAATTATCCTTACAAAGCACTTGAAGAGTATCTTAAAACTTACATTCAAAGGGTACTCCTGTGCATATATATATATATATATATATATATATATATATATATATATATATATATATATATATATATACTATTGCGCCTCGCATCGCTCATGCGTGCGCCTTGCGCCTCAAGCGATTTGTACCATTTGCGTCTCGAGTGTGCCTTTGACTACCTTGAGTAAAAGATAGTATTTAAAGAAGTGTTGACACTCCGAAATACACTAGGACACACCAAAATAGGTGCTGAATCCGTACCGCAGTGTCTGAAACATGTCATGTCGAATCTGTCCGTGCAACATAGCTTTTGAGATAAAAATTTGAAGAACTTAAGAAATTCCAGATTAGATATAACTTATGGTTACATGATTATTATTACAGGTGGAGCGAGAGTATATGGAAGGTTGAAAATAGGAGCTGTGTTTATGTTCCTTAATGGACGGGTTTACAATATAAGCATGTTTGGTTACACGAAAGTGTGAAAGTGAAAAAACAGAGTTTGCATATGCATCGCGCACGCATAAATTTTGAGTTTCCAAAAGTTGTTTGGTTGGTGAAATTGTAAGATGTGAAAGTGGAGAAAAAAGAAGTTACGTAGTTTAGATGGTTGTTGAAAGTGAAAAAAAAAAGTTTCGTTGTTTGGATGGTTGTTGAAAGTTGGAGATATGGTAATCCTGAGTAGGCTTAATCCCAACTAGTATTATTCATTAATCTTGTGTATGAATTAAAATTTTGAGATTTGATATAACTAATTAGAAAACCATGTGTTTAAAATTAAAAGTTAACAAAATGTTAAGTCAATTTTATAACAAATTTGATATAAATAATAATACTATTATTATTATTAATATTATTATTAACTTTTTGATATAAATAATAATATAATATAATAATATAAAAATAATATATTTTTTAACAACTTTGATAATACTAATAATAATAATGATAATAATAATAATATATTATATTATTATTATACTTTAATATAAATATTATACTAATTTAGCAACTTTGATATAAATAATAATAAAAATGTTATACCCTTTTTATTATTATTATTATTATTATTATTATTATTATTATCATGATTCATAACCCAACAAAAGCCAACCCATTAATAAAAAATCCGATGAATTCATTACTAAACCCCTCTCTCTCTCTCTCTCTCTCTCTCTCTCTCTCTCACTTTCTCTCACTTTCTCATCTCTATTCTTCATCTTCTTCTACATATTTTTGTCTTTAAAACTCTCTCCCCCACTAGATTGTTCTTCTTCTACATTTTTTTCACTCTTTAAGCTCTCGCACACGATTATTCTTCCTCCTTTTTTTGAGAAGAAGAAAGAATTCTTCATCTCTACCACTCGTCGGTCGGACCCGCAGCAATGCCACTCCCTGCTGACGCTGCTTTCTCTGTCAACACCGCCTCACCCTCGAGCAACCTCATCCACCACCGCTCGTTCTCCAACCTCGCCCACCACCGCCTCACCTCTAGCGATGTTTCCGACTGCGGAGGCTCCGCACAATTTTTTTTCTCTGCACATTTTTGTCAGTCAGTGTTGGAGTAGGCGCTGACTAGGCGGTGGTTAGCCGACGCCGACTCGCCTTGGCACCTAGGCGGCCCAATTAATCGGCCACCGCCTTAGGCGGTTCTAGTCGGCCAACCAGTTCAAAAAAAAGGTCAAACCCGTACCCAACCCAATATCAAAAGCAAAGAAATGAAAACTTAGCCGGCTTTGCCAAAGAAAAAAAAGAGAAAGGAAAGAAGAGAATGAGGAAGGAAAGAAGAGGAGGAGAAACAACTTACCTGCTGCCGCCGACGAACCACCTCTGCTGCCGCCGACGAGCCACCGCTGTTGCTGCAGGTATTTTTTTTCTTCTCTTTTTTATTGTGCTGCTGTTTTGCTTTTTTTTCGCTCTTCTTCCTCCTCTTCCTATGTGCTGCTGTGGCTTTTCTTTTCTTCATATGCTGCTTTTTTTTCCTTCTCTTCTTTTCTTTATTGGTAAAGCAAGAATTATTGGGAATAGGGAGTTGGTTTAAAGTAAGGATGAGGTGAGCCTTTCCTCGAAAATGGTAAAGTCAATAGAGAAATAATGGGTTAAAGGAAGAAGGAACCAATATAAGTGTGAAATAGAAATGTCTATGGGCCTTATAAAATTACTAATTGAGTTTTTGAAAACAAATTTAGGGGTTTGGGCCAACTGTTGGGGCCTTTATAAATTTGACCAAAAAATAATCTTTTGGGCTTTGGTCACTCCTTTTGGGAACTTTATATAAAATTATTAGCAATATAGTTAAACCGGTTTTGGGCTATATTCTGGATACAGAATTTGGGCTAGAATCTGTTTTGGGCTAATACTTTGAATGACATACATATATATATATATATATATATATATATATATATATATATATATATATATATATATATATTCGCCTTATTACTATTGATGCTAGCCAGCATGAGGATTCCTGGAGCTGGGCAGGCCCAGGTACGGGGGGCGGGTCAGGCCTATTCTGCTTTCGTAGCTGCTACGACTTGGTTCGGACCCACAACGACCGGGCTGAGGAGGTGGACTTCATTTGGGGCAAGGGGGTTGCCCGTAAAATGCAACTATGTGCATACCGACTTCTTCGGGGCAGACTGATGACGAGAGACAGACTCCTCAGGTTTGGGATGCAGATCCCGGATGCCAAATGTGTGCTATGTAATGGGGAGGATGAATCTATGGGGCATCTCTTCTTTGTATGCCCGGTGACCTGGCACATTTGGACTGAGCAGTGCGCACAGCTGAGAGGAGGAGTTGGGGTGGATAGAGACATCCGGAGCATTCTCAGCTGGATCCGAGATCACAGAGGCCGGGATCCGGGGTGGGCCAGAAGAGCCAGAGTTCGTCTCGCCGCGTCCGTATGGCAGTGTTGTAAAAATCCCTCTAGGCGGCCGACTAGTCCCCGACTAGTCGCTAGTCGGCCGCCGCCGACTCGACTAGGGGCTAGTCCCCGACTAGTCACTTGTCGGCCACCGTCGACTCGATTAGGGGCTGGTCCATCCAAAAATTAGCTAAATTGGTACTAGTTTGGGCTGCTGTCGACTTCGTCAAGGCAGCCGTCGTCGACTCTTTACTTTGTTGCTGTCTTTTTCTGTTTTTGAAAAAAGTGACTAGCCTACTCTTTTTTTATTTTTACTTTTGCTTTGTTATCTCTTTGCTACTGTTGTTGTGGCTCTTTTTTTAATTTTTGCTTGTTACTTTTTTTTTGTTTTTGCTTGCTACTGCGATTGTAACTCTCCGTGCAAAATAGTAAGTTGTTAACATATTATTTAAAAATTTATCGAAATAGAAATTTATGCAAAATAATGAATAAGCAAATGCACTGTAGTCTGCGATAATTAAAAGTTCAACAATTAACATATTATTTTTAAAAATATTTTTATAACATATTATATATATATATATATATATATATATATATATATATATATATATATATTCATTAAAAATTCTAAACCGACTAATCCGACTAGTCCCCGAGTAGTCCGATTAATCCGTAGTCCCCACGAACCGACTAGCGGCCGACTAGCGATTTTTACAACCTTGCCGTATGGCACATCTGGAAGGAGCGGAACATGTCACGCCCCGCTCCCGTAGGAGCGATCGTCCTCGCTAAGGCGTGATGCCGCACGAGCCTTGATTGCGCTCGTGCAAGGCAGGTTCCATAACGGCCGATTTCAGCGGCTGCGACGGGGTCGTCGCACAGAAGTCCCAAGCAGAGACATTGAATAACAGCAGCGGAATTTATAACAAAACACAAGTCATTCAAAGAAGCTCTTTATTGATATTGAAACAAAGGTTACATTTGGGGCGCAAGGCCAAGATTACAATCACTCAAGCTCACTCTTCTCACGTTACAAGTCACTCAGCTCTCTCTCATCTCTCAAATAGATTTGTCGATCCAACAGAAGCTTCGGAAGGCGATGTCCATACATTATGTCCCGTATAAGTCTTTTCTCCATGCGGCCGCACGCTTCGAATCGCCAAGGAACTCCGTGCCTCGACGCATCCAAACGAGCTCCGCGCCACGAGCTTCTACCTGTGCCTGCACATGTAAACTATGTGGGTGTCAGTACTCAACTGTACTGGTGGAATGAGCTCCTCGCCCACCCATACAAAACCAACACGTTTACTTTACTTTGTGCAACATAGTCCCCTTTTTGATTGTCTTTCTACTCTTGTCTTAGGATCAATTTTAGGACCGACACCTTGGCCTATTATGTGTCTCTAGACCATCCCGTGCTTGCAACATTATCGTTAACCTATCGAGTCGTGTTTGCTTTTCGGCCAAAATCAGAGACGCAGCTACATGATAGACTCCTTTTTTTTCATGTGACCGAGCTACAAAACCCATATTGAGGTCGTGCCTCGTAACTCACTATGATTTAACCATATCGCCGCTTCGCGGCCCGTGCTACTTTGATCACCAACCGACCCAATCAAGGCTTGTGAATCTTAGTGTCACTCAACCAACTTTGCCTTGCGGCGGTTTCCCGACTTAAACTCACACAACTCAACCAACTTATGCAACTTATATGCCGACAACTCAAGACTCGACGCCACATCTCGTGCCGAAGCACGTCGCCTATGTTGTAGCCATTCTTAAGCCCAGACATTTGTATTCTAACTTTGTATACACATTCAACAACTCAACTCAATCCAAAGGCACTCACGCGAATTGCCGTCATGCCGACTCATCTATATGATTTGGTCACTGACTCCCAGAGCCATTGTGGACTCCTTTTTAGCTGAGTATAGGATGGACCGGTTTGGGTAGCTAGCCCTAATCCGCGTCCACCGAATACTTTGCCCCAGGCGCAGCTATTTAGGCTCCCAGAGCCATAGTTGTTTCCCTTTTTGCCCGCAACGGTCCCGTGGCGCCACAGGTTGCCGTGCGGGGAAACTCTACATTGTCGACAAGTTGTTCATGACCATGCAAGACTCGACTCAAACTGACGTCTCACACAGTCATTGTACCTCTAGTGTTACCATCTCTTCAGGGCTAAATTCAATACTTCTCACATCTGAGATCTTGCATCGACGACCCGTAGTCGCGAGCATTCTTCTTTCTTGCCTCAACGACCCAGTCGTGAGCATTCTTCTTTCTTTCTTGCCCTATCATTTTACTCAACTCAAGAACAACTATTTAGACATTTTCCAACTCAATGAATCAACCGTGGCCCGTGCCTTAAAATACTAGGACCGTGCCATCGTCTTAAACTAACTTGAAACTCTATGTGACACCACTGCCCAAGTCATGGTTGTACCCAGCCGTTAAACTTATAGGACCGTGCTTGGAATGACTTAGGTCGACCACCATCACTTTGCCTAACTTCACCAAGCCTACAACTTAACTCAAGGGACGAGCAAAGGTTATGCCAAGCCTTGCATCATGGAAGCGTGCATGCTTTATCGAGCATTTACGCGGGCGACGCCTATGACTTAGGCTACGTTCATAACTTTGCCTACTCAACCAACTTTCCTTCTCCCAAGCCACGGGACGAAGGATCGAGTGTCATTTTCAAAGCACGCCGTGCACCAACTCTAAGCCGACCGTTGGACCTTTTCATATTCTATCTCAATTCGACCCGTCGGGATTACTCCCTTTTGCTATGTGGATTCATCTCTTTTATTATTAAGCCTACTTGTGCAAGTTGAAAACATGCGATTTATTAAGTGAAGGCAAAGATGAGACGAGTTCACCGAAACTACCCCACCTGAGCGAGCGGTCGTCTCGACCGAGCGATGTCTCTGAGCAGCCATTGCAAGGCTAAGTTCGAACGCCGTCGGCGTTCCTATTCCTCCGATTGACTGAGCGGGACTGGACACTACATCATATACCACTCAGAAAAAGTTTCGTCCTCGAAACTAACTGAGTACACTTATCGACTCATCACTTTACTCGACATTCTAGAACTCTCGCATACATACGCATATGCGTTTTCTCAATCCGAGCCACGCTCGCACTACCCTCAATCTTTTCTTCAAAACTTACGATCTCAAAATCTCCGACACTTTCCTGTTCCTCAAGTCTCACTTGAATTCAACGTATCACTTAGTATGGATCGTGCACATATTTTAGGCGTCTCCAAAATACATGCATTTCAACCAAGCCTCGTGATAGCAAATTCTGCCATTACCACTCGAGTCGGATCGTGCACGCATTCAAGCGTCCTTGATATACATGCATGTCAGCCGAGGCTTATGAGTGGTATTTTCATATTCCCGAATCATTCCATTCGTCAATACCCATATCCCAACCAATCAATCCTCGAGATCACTCGCACCGATACTAACTCTCGCAACATGGACGTCTTGTCTAACCGCTAGGCTATGTCTTTTAGGCTATAGTCAATCCGTTAGTATTGGAATCATAGTTCCCAAACAACAATATCAACATTGACCCCATCCTAAGGCCAAACCAAGTTGATAGTACGAGGTTTTCTACCCAAACTCGCATCACTCCGATTTCTAAACATCGAGCACCGATTCCCTACACGCATCTCAACATTCGTCGCACGGGGTCTGAGTCATTCAGCAAAGCCATCCTACGACAACTTACGTTCAACTAATTCCACGACATCTCAATATCGCTCGTTCAACAAACCATCTTCGCATAGTCTCTCTCTTCGAACACGTTCGACATAATCCGTCTATCATCCCTTCCAAGTCAAGCACGCTACGACACAATCCATCGCTAAACCATAATTCACATTTCATATTCCCTAAGTCATTCATCCCAACTCACGTATCCGATCATGAGGTCGTCTAGCTCAACAATATGTTGCGCCCCGATCTCACGCGATTCAAATTATCCACGGTGGGCATGAATCACCATGCACGCTCCCGCGGGATAGTCATCATCATCGGGACGTAACTCTTGTTTTGGTGTCTAGACTAATTCATTCTCGATGCGCGGATTGGACCTACTCAATCCTCAAGTTTATTTCATTCATCAATCGCAAGTCTAAACATCCTCGAATTTTTCTTTACATCAAACCGACAAGTCGAGACAATCAAAGTTGCCGCGTCCTGATTTTTCCGAGTTCGATCATTCCCGCGACATGAATCACCATGTCAGCGCTCACGCGGAACGATCGCCTTAAATCCAACGCGACGCATGTGCGAGGCTAGAGTTGCGCTCGCGCAAGACAAGAATGTCGACGCTGCGGTTATCCGCGTAACCATCAAGACACTTTCATTTTCATCCGACATTCATCTCAATCAAAATCCTAAGCATACATCCAATCGAACAATAACACTTGCACGATCGTCATTCGCCGAGTTAGAGTACCCCCGAGTTATCGCATAGCGATCTTTGATACGCCTCAATACCATCGACGATATGCGTAACCTGACGATCTTCCTTTGCAACAAATTTTGAGTCGTGGAAATGGTGTTATCATCCGACTGGATAATCTCCTCGACATTCAATTCAAGTTCTATCATTATCCCTCGAATCATTCACAACATCAAATTCCTCAAACCCAAATTCACGTATTCGTTCATCCCTTTATCTTAAGTCATCGAGCAACATTCAATCCAATCCTTAGAGTCATTGTGTAACTTCAAAATTCAACATTTCATGCACGCTATCTTCCTGTCGTGCCAACTTTTTGTATACGATCCGCACCAATTTCCTCGATCAAGTCATCCATTCGTACACCCTAACTTTTTCTTCGATTCGATTTCACCTACTCAATCGTTTTCGCGTTTCATACTTCGCACAATCCTCAATCCTGTGCACGTCCCGTGCACGTCAATTTCTAATTTGTTTGAATCACACATCGCCAAATCTTTTAAGACTATAACTTGTTCAACGATACTCAATCTACGGCTTTGCATATGTGCGACGCTTGATGATAGACTCACCGACACCCCAAATCCTCAATCGATCGATCGACATCCCTGAGGCTATCGCATACACCACTCAGGGATGAAGTCATTCAACTAATCCTCAAGTATCATTTGAATCAAAATCGGCTTATTGAATCCCGTTCGAACCATTCCTCTATTTCAAGCACGCACATCTATATCTCACCGACGTTATCGTCGCTCGATAGCGCCCCTTTGGATAGTTATCTCTCTTTTACTCAATCGAGTTCAACTCATTCTTGCTCGACACAATTCGAATCCCGCACTCGACTTTTCTAAGGTCGACACAACTTTTTGGTGTATATGCCCAGCCCGACTTAGCCAACCGTGCTTACGCGAACCATCTTTTTGTTTTATCAAAAACTGTTCTCCTACGTTTTGCAAAATAGTTAGACTTATTGTATGGACATCCCGTGGGACGATTGAGAGAGAGCGCACCAACGATATCAATATGCGGAAGCAACATTCAGAGTTTTGCGGAAGCAACGAGTTAAAGAATTCAATTGATAGTCCAAGGACGTAAAGCCGTGCTCTGATACCATTATGTCACGCCCCGCTCCCGTAGGAGCGATCGTCCTCGCTAAGACATGATGCCGCACGAGCCTAGATTGCGCTCGTGCAAGGCGGGTTCCATAACGGCCGATTTCAGCGGCTGCGACGGGGTCGTCGCACAGAAGTCCCAAGCAGAGACATTGAATAATAGCAGCAGAATTTAGAACAAAACACAAGTCATTCAAAGAAGCTCTTTATTGATATTGAAACAAAGGTTACATTTGGGGCGCAAGGCCAAGATTACAATCACTCAAGCTCACTCTTCTCACGTTACAAGTCACTCAGCTCTCTCCCATCTCTCAAATAGATTTGTCGATCCAGCGGAAGCTTCGGAAGGCGATGTCCATACATTATGTCCCGTATAAGTCTTTTCTCCATGCGGCCGCACGCTTCGAATCGCCAAGGAACTCCGTGCCTCGACGCATCCAAACGAGCTCCGCGCCACGAGCTTCTACCTGTGCCTGCACATGTAAACTATGTGGGTGTCAGTACTCAACTGTACTCGAGGAATGAGCTCCTCGCCCACCCATACAAAACCAACACGTTTACTTTACTTTGTGCAACATAGTCCCCTTTTTTATTGTCTTTCTACACTTGCCTTAGGATCAGTTTTAGGACCGACGCCTTGGCCTATTCTGTGTCTCTAGACCATCCCGTGCTTGCAACATTATCGTTAACCTATCGAGTCGTTTTGCCTTTCGGCCAAAATCAGAGACGCAGCTACATGATAGACTCCTTTTTTTCATGTGACCGAGCTACAAAACCCATATTGAGGCCGTGCCTCGTAACTCACTATGATTTAACCATATCACCGCTTCGCGGCCCGTGCTACTTTGATCACCAACCGACCCAATCAAGGCTTGTGAATCTGTTGTGAATCGACTCAATCGATTCACAAAAGAAAGCAAATAAAACAAAGAACAAGAGGAATAGAAACAGAATGATCTTTAATATAGGAAAAGAACAAAACTCCCAACTTTGATTGAACGGAACAAAGTAATAAAATCCTTCTTGATGACACTTGAGAGAGTTTTCTCAATCCAAGCATAAAAGTAATGACGGCTAGCCCTGACTATAAATAGAAAAGAAAAGCAAACCCTAGGAGGGTTATTATGGTAAAAGACCACAATACCCCTCCATGACTAAAATAACTGAAAGGCCTAAAAAGTGGGCCTAAATGGCTCCACGTCTCCTGCGACGTGTGTAGGTGATAATGGGTGGACCCGCATCACTACCGCCCCCTAAAAGAGCCACCTTGTCCTCAAGGTGGAAATCTGGGAACTGCGTCTGTTGCTATAGCGGCCTCTTCCTCCGTCGGATCCTCCTCCTCGTCGGGCAAGATCACGATCTGCAGCAACTTGCTCGCACATCGATGACCGGGAGTGAACCTCTCGTCGCATCTGAAGCACAAGCCAGCTGCTCTTCTCGCCTTCATGTCAGCATCTGACAGGCGCCACCCTGGTACTATGGAGCCCCCTGTCCCGCCTGTGGTTCTAGGTGGTACTGGTGCCTGAGCCTCCGCTGCTGGTCGTGGAAGTACTAGGCCCGTCTGACAGTGCTGCCCCGATGCTCCCCAAGCATCCTTAAGACGTCTCTCCTCTGTCAATTTCTCCTCTGCCTTATGAGCCAGGCAGAGCAGATCCTCTAACCACTGCGGACTCTGCAACCGGAGCTCCGCTCGTATGGAGGGCTTCAAGCCCTTCATAAACATCCCGATCTGCAGCTCATCCGACACCCCTCTGACACGTCCGAATAACAGTTCGAACCTCGCTACGAAGTCCCGAACCGTTCCCTCCTGTCGCAGAGAAGACCACTGCTCGTAGAAGTCTCCCCCGACCGTCTCCTGGAATCGGTCCAAAAGGTATGCAGTCAACTCCTCCCAGCTGCGGAATGGGGTCCTCGCCGACCTCCATCGGTACCACGCCAGGGCCTGGCCCTCGAAGTAGATCCTGATGCATCTGAGTACCTCCGCCTCAGTCAACTCCATGACCTCGAAGTAGCGCTCTGCCCGAAAAATCCACTCGTCCGGTTCCGCACCCTCGAACGTGGGTAGCTTCAGTTTCTTCAGCCGGCGATCCGCGCTAAGGTCACCGTGCTGCATATCATCCCTGCCTCGTCCTCCTTCCCAACGGTGTGTCTCTCCGCTGGGTCTCGTACGGGGCTCTGTCACCATCCTCATACCGCTCGTCAGCCCAGGCCTGCTCACCCCACTCCTCCACCGGACCCCTGTAGTCACCGACTGCTCTCGCCCGTGGTGGTCGTCGTGGGGGTAGATCCCCTCTCTGGAAGTTGGCGGGATCCGCCGTTTCTCCAAAGAAATTGCTGCCTCCAGTGTTCCTCGCCCCTCCTGGCGGCTCCGTCCCTTCCGTCCGAGCCGGAACTCCAGCTAAGCCCCTTCCCGGACCCGTGAACCTATCACCGTAGTTCGAGGTCATCGTCCGACCCCCATAGGGGGCCCCAAGCCCTAGGGCCTCTCCCGGGTGTGGCGCCGGTCCGCCGGGACCGAAATGGTCGGCGGCGTCCGGCCACAGCCGCTCGCCGGCGGCTCCCCTGGCGCCGGCCGGCCCTGGGTGGCGGTCGGGGGCCGGCCAGCGGCCGCCCACAGCAGCCGCGGCCCCGCCTGGGCTCGCGCGGCCTGCTGTGGCGCTCCCGCGGCCCTCGGCTGCTGTCCGGCGGTGATCGCCGGCCGCCAGGGCCCAGCCCGGAGGTGCGGCGGCGACGGCGGTTGCGGGGCAGCGGCCGCTGGCCGGTCCTTCCTCCTCCTCGGTCGCCTCCCCTTCCGCAGGAGCAAATTCTAGTTGATCACCTAGGGTTTGGGTTGTTACCGCCTCCGCTTCGTCGCCGATGATCTTCTTCGAGATGCTTTGTAAGAGCGTCATTATAGCCGTCGTCTCCTTCCGCATGTCCCGCATCTCCGTGCGGAATTTCGTTCGGAGTTCCTGGTTCGTGGATGCTTGATCTTTAACGGAGGCTTCCATGGATTTTTTCAAGCTATCGATCTCGGCGGTGAAGTCCTCCCGAAGACCTCGGATCTTCTCGTCGATTGAGGCTCTCGTCCCGTCTGCCATGGCTCGTAGAGGGCTCTGATACCAATTGTTGTGAATCGACTCAATCGATTCACAAAAGAAAGCAAATAAAACAAAGAACAAGAGGAATAGAAACAGAATGATCTTTAATATAGGAAAAGAACAAAACTCCCAACTTTGATTGAACGGAACAAAGTAATAAAATCCTTCTTGATGACACTTGAGAGAGTTTTCTCAATCCAAGCATAAAAGTAATGACGGCTAGCCCTGACTATAAATAGAAAAGAAAAGCAAACCCTAGGAGGGTTATTATGGTGAAAGACCACAATACCCCTCCATGACTAAAATAACTGAAAGGCCTAAAAAGTGGGCCTAAATGGCTCCACGTCTCCTGCGACGTGTGTAGGTGATAATGGGTGGACCCGCATCAGAATCTTAGTGTCACTCAACCAACTTTGCCTTGCGGCGGTTTTCCGACTTAAACTCACACAACTCAACCAACTTATGCAACTTATATGCCGACAACTCAAGACTCGATGCCACATCTCGTGCCGAAGCACGTCGCCTATGTTGTAGCCATTCTTAAGCCCAGACATTTGTATTCTAACTTTGTATACACATTCAACAACTCAACTCAATCCAAAGGCACTCACGCGGATTGCCGTCATGCCGACTCATCTATATGATTTGGTCACTGACTCCCAGAGCCATTGTGGACTCCTTTTTAGCTGAGTATAGGATGGACCGGTTTGGGTAGCTAGCCCTAATCCGCGTCCACCGAATACTTTGCCCCAGGTGCAGCTATTTAGGCTCCCAGAGCCATAGTTGTTTCATTTTTTGCCCGCAACGGTCCCGTGGCGCCACAGGTTGCCGTGCGGGAAAACTCTACCTTGTCGACAAGTTGTCCATGACCATGCAAGACTCGACTCAAACTGACGTCTCACACAGTCATTGTACCTCTAGTGTTACCATCTCTTCAGGGCTAAATTCAATACTTCTCACATCTGAGATCTTGCATCGACGACCCGTAGTCGCGAGCATTCTTCTTTCTTGCCTCAACGACCCAGTCGTGAGCATTCTTCTTTCTTTCTTGCCCTATCATTTCACTCAACTCAAGAACAACTATTTAGACATTTTCCAACTCAATGAATCAACCGTGGCCTGTGCCTTAAAACACTAGGACCGTGCCATCGTCTTAAACTAACTTGAAACTCTATGTGACACCACTGCCCAAGTCGTGGTTGTACCCAGCCGTTAAACTTATAAGACCGTGCTTGGAATGACTTAGGTCGACCAACATCACTTTGCCTAACTTCACCAAGCCTACAACTTAACTCAAGGGACGAGCAAAGGCTATGCCAAGCCTTGCATCATGGAAGCGTGCATGCTTTATCGAGCATTTACGTGGGCGACGCCTATGACTTAGGTTACGTTCATAACTTTGCCTACTCAACCAACTTTCCTTCTCCCAAGCCACGGGACGAAGGATCGAGTGTCATTTTCAAAGCACGCCGTGCACCAACTCTAAGCCGACCGTTGGACCTTTCCATATTCTATCTCAATTCGACCCGTCGGGTTTACTCCCTTTTGCTATGTGGATTCATCTCTTTTATTATTAAGCCTACTTGTGCAAGTTGAAAACATGCGATTTATTAAGTGAAGGCAAAGATGAGGCGAGTTCACCGAAACTACCCCACCTGAGCGAGCGGTCGTCTCGACCGAGCGATGTCTCTGAGCAGCCGTTGCAAGGCTAAGTTCGAACGTCGTCGGCGTTCCTATTCCTCCGATTGACTGAGCGGGACGGAACACTACAGAACAGACGTATTTTTGAGGGCTTGTCTACCCCCCTATTGGAATTCTACATAACATAGAATTCGATGTATCAGTAATGGCCCCATAATATTATAATTTTGGGCATGGAAAGTTGTAATATCTATGTACTGTAATACCTTTTCCGCTATATGCGAGGAATAAATTCACCCTTATTCCAAATATATATATATATATATATATATATATATATATATATATATATATATATATATAAAAACAAAAAACGATTAATCCGACTAGTCCCCGATCAATCCGATTAATCCCTAGTCCCCGCGAACAGACTAGCGATTTTTACAACCTTGTCGACAGTGCATGCAGGAGAGTAACCATAGACAGTAAGGGTTCCCTTTCCCAGAGATGCAAGAGAACTTTTCTTGAAACCTTCCTCTCTTTCCTCCGGACTTTCATCTCTCTTTTTTTGGATGCCAAATGTGAGTAAAGCACAGGAGACAGTAACTACGGTCTGTCCTTTCATCTCCAAAATCACACTTTCAAACAATCCAACCGAACAACAGATCTTGGATGAGTTCAGCAAGTTTCACATTTTATCCCAACATCAAGGCCAGTTTCATCCAACCAAACAGCCCCTATGTGTAGGTTGTAAACAGATGGAATGATATAAAAATAGAACTAGTGTAAGAAAAAATAATCTTTCAACAATTGAAGTTACACAAACGTGGAAACAGGTAACGGACAGGACAAAATATGATAGACAAAATGGTAACAACGTAGGACAGATAATACGAAGATAGGAAACATTTTTCACTAGACACATATACAACAACAAAACCTTTATCCCAAATTTCTGGGGATAATAAAAAGGATCATAATAATAGGAATGGGACACTCCCACATTCTCATTTAGTCGAGCAAAGTTGGGTTAAATGAGAAAGTCTAGTGTTCATTGTTCCCCCATGTGACATACTAATTAGAGTACATAACAACGGAAGATCCAGGGAGTTTAGAGGGGGCTTGGAGAAAAATAGGGAGTGGGGGCTCGGAAAAATAATCTAATTAAAATGTGTGCAAAGGGAGGATTTGAATTCAAGATCTCATAATGTACACTTAACTACTTTACCAACCAACCTGGCCTTAACAACGACTATAAATAGTTGTCCAAATTTCTCTATAAGTTCTGGGAAAAAATTGGCTTGAGCTCCAACCGCTTTGCAAGTGGATCCACCGCTGGTACATAATACGTGTCCACCTTAGAAGTGTTAATATCCCAACCCCCACAAACATGCACACACACACACATAACCAAGTCCCTGGTCAAGCTGTGGCTAAAAGACGGGATTCCTTTCTGCTTTTTTTATGCCATGGTGGAATGATTGGTACAATTCTAACCACATTGGACTCTGGATATCAGGATCTGGTGTCTACTGTCTACTAAAGGGATGGATGGCATCAGAAAAGAAGCAGTGCAGTACTATCAGAGGCTTTATAATAGTAGATTCATATCCTAGTATTCTTGCAAAACTCAATCTGAAAAAGAATCTTCACTAAAGTAGATCACTGTGCAGGAAATACAGGTTGTTTTATAGCATCTGATGACAATATGGTTCCCAAGCCTGATAGTTTTACTACCAAATTATTCAATTAATAATGGTAATAACTTGAGGGGATCTTCAAGCAGTGCAATTATTATTCACTAGAAGAAGATTGGTGAGAGAGGGATTACACCCACGCTGTTATCATCCTGACTCCTAAGACGTAGAATGCTAATCATATAAAGAATTAAGGGACTATATCTTGTGGCTTTTTCTGTTTAAGAGCATTGCAAAGATTATGTGTGGAACAATGGAAGGATATAGTTCTTACTAGAATTATTTGAGTTTTTTATTATGGTTAATCGATTAAGTTATCATTAATAATTAAATATTTATAAAATTCCAAAAATTCCCCTTTCTACCCACCTTAGAAATAAATTCGTCCTCGAATTTAAGGACTACTATGATAAGCGGCCTTGGTTGATCGATGAAAAGATAGGAAAACTTTAGGGTATGAACATATTGATCAAATAGGTGATAAGAGGAAGAAAGAGCCTTGAAACTCTAAAGGGTCCTAAAATGCTCTTAAATATATTTAATTCAATAGTATCATTTAATCACTATCTTGTTTATTCTTAAACTTCGGATAGTCCTAGTGTGCATTAATGTTATCATACTTGCTAGTATGTATATTATCATTGTTCGCCTAACATGTATTTCGCAGAACAACAATAATTAAAAATAGACTTATGCAAATGAACGAATCATGATGAGCCAAAAATACTGTTAGCCAAAGCTTTTTCTAAACCACCCATGATATCTATGGGGTCATAGACTCGGGGGTTCCACTGTCCGGTCAGTAGAACAGGATGAAAAGGACAACGTCCTCCATGAGGGTTCGGGAGTGAAGCCCCCGAAAGCTAATTAGACTTTTAGATCTAGTTTGCTTTGGATGATTGTCATGAGGAGGAAATGGCATCAAACAAATGAAACAGTCAAGCTATCAAGACCTAAAGACCAGTGTAATATTTCTTCACATTTACTCTCTAGGATTAATTGTAACTCAATAAGTATGCGACAAATGAAAGCAAAATCCAAAACAGATAACCAAACATGCAAATTCACAAAAAAAAGTACTTTCTCCTTGCAAATTTTTCCAGTAGCTTTCAGTTTCTCATTCAACAAAGATTTTATCCTAACACTATACCGTTCGGTATCTTCTTTTGTTAAGTATTAATATTAGTAGTATTCGGCTTTAGTCCCACATATAGAACAATAGTGTGAGGAGTTAGCCTCTCCTATATATATATATTGGAAAAAGGTAAATTTTATTCCAAACCAATATGTAATCATACACTCAGAGTGGGGAGACCCACTCATCAGATATCCATCACTTTTACATCAAACTCAATATTATGGAGGAAGCCAACGGGAGGGGTGATAAGCCCCTCGAAGATACGGCGGTTTCGTTCCCTCTATACATGCCAGACCGCAACAGCCAGCCGGACTCTTGCGGTCTTGAACCAGCCCTGCCCTCTCCCTCTACTATCCCGCAGCACAATGATAATATCACCGATCCCCCTGCCAGATTGGCATCCACCTAGCTCCCTGCACTGGTCCATCCAGATATTCCAGGATATCTCACACTCAAAAAATAAGTGTCGTAACGATTCATTCTCCAATCCACATAACACACACTTTGGGTCAGGAACCTGAATCCCAAAGGAGATAAGGCGATCCCTCGTCAGCAGACGTCCCAGTAGGAGACGGTAGACACAGAGCTGCATGTTCCTGGCTAGGCCCATGCACCATATGAAATCATAGTCAGTGCTAGGAGGGAATGTACGACGAACCAGATTAAAGCAGCTGTGGAACCTAAACTTCCCAGAACCCGTAGTATCTCCTGGCGGATCCCAGATCCAATAATCAGTAGGCAATGCTGGGTCAATAGCGACTGTGCTGATAACATCTCCAAACTCCTCAGTATGACGGTAGGACTCAGGACTCCAACATCTATTCCGGATAATACGTTGGCAAGTCAGCCCCCTCCCAACCTCCTGGTGTGTCGTGACTCCCATGATCTCTAACAGAGATTGCCGATCTATCCACGGATCCCGTCAGAGATCCGTTCCAGTTCCATCCTTCATGATCCTCCGGATGGCAGACTGAAGGACCCCCCTATGCCTCAATATGCTCTTGAAGGAGACGAAAAAGTTGTTGTCCGACGTACAAGCCCAGAAGTTGCCCCGCTTCACATATCTGTTGTGCATCCAGACCGTCCAGAGTGACCCCCTATTGATGAATCTCTACGCCAGCTTCAGCGCAGATGCCTCCCTGATCTCCAGCAAAGGTCGAAGTCCCACACCTCCCTCCTTCCTGGGTCGACAAAGCTTCTCCCAGGAGATTGCATGCATACCTCCCCTCCATATGAAGTCGGCACAAATCCGCTCTACTTTTTTAATGGTGGCAACAGGGATCAGAATAGACTGCAGCCAGAAATGAGCCAAAACCGATATAACCGATCTAACCAACTCAATGCGGCCCCCAAATGAAAGACCAGCGGCCTGCTAACCTTCTACCCTCCGTTGGGCGTACTCCACCAGACTCTGGCAGTCCTGGTCCCGAGCATAATTGATAGACAGAGGTACCCCGAGATATTTCACCGAGAGGACACTCCTCTCAACTCCCAAGGCATCAGCACGCTCCTCCTTATGGGAACAAAGGGAATTGAAGTAAACCATGCTCTTCTCTCTGTTCATTTGGAGACCTGATAAGGTTTCCATCTTACCCATAATCTCCGAGGTCGTGTGCAAGCCCTCCATAGACGGCTGAATGAATACCAGAAGATCGTCAACATATATGAGGTGGGTAATCGGTGGCTCGACTCTCCTGAACAACGGAACAAGCCTCCCACGATGTACCGCCATATTCATCAAACAAGTGAAATATTCCATGACAATCGTGAACAGGTAAGGCGACAGAGGGTCACCTTGACGGAGTCCACGGTTGCTGTGGAAGAACCCATACGGGAAGCCCTGGATAAGGACAGAGAAGGTGGGAGTCGTGATGCATTCCCGAATCCTCGCAACCCAGCGATCATCGAACCCTATAGCAGTCAGCAGGTGACACAGGAAGTCCCTATTGACCATATCATAAGCCTTCCTCAGATCCAGTTTCACACACGCCTTCTCCCCTCCAGGTTTGTTGAAGCCCCTCACCATCTCATGTGCAAGAAGGCTATGCTCCGCAATCGACCTCCCCTTAATGAAAGTCGCCTGGTTAGGAGAGACTAGGTCCTACATGATCCCCTCCATACGCCGGCACATGAGGTGCGTAATTATCTTGTAGAGATAATTACAGCACGCAATAGCCCTGAAATCTGCCAGCGATGTCGCACCCTCCTTCTTTGGCACTAGTGTCAAGAAGGTGTGGTTCAGCTCATTCAGCAGCTTCCCTTTGGTGAAGAACTCATGTACCGTCTCAAGAACCGGAAACTTCAGAATATCCCAGTGACGTTTGTAGAATCCAATGCTAAAACCATCCGGCTCTGGAGCTTTGTTGGGGTCCGCCATCGAGATAATATTCTCCACCTCCTCCATAGTAACAGGGGCAAGTAGTAGGCTATTCCCATAAGGAGTCACCAACCTCTTCGTAACTACATCCGGAAACGTAAACAGATAATCAGTCTGAGAATATAACACAGAGTAGTACCTGACAGCCTCCCCTTGGAACTTTGCCGGCTCCCCCACCAGATTACCCTCTGTATCAAGTAGCTGAAAAATGTTGTTCCGATGCTGTCTGGTCCGGATGACGTCATAGAAGAACTTGGAGCAACGGTCACCATCCTTGAGCCAGGAACATTTAGCACGCTGGGCCACACTAATCTCCTTCTGCAGACGGAGAATGTTAACTTCCCCGATCAGCTCCTCTCTCGCCGTCAGGTCCCCGCATAACATGTCAGATTACATGTCCTGTTGGATGGTCCGTAGCTCCGCCTCCTTGTCCTGTAGAGAAGTCTTGGGCAAACCCTTCACCCAACTCCGTAAGGCCTTCTTCGTGGACTTGAGACGGTGCACCATCCGATACTGAGCCGTACCCTCCTGGCGGCTAGTAAGGCCCTCCGTAACAGCTTCCAAGTAGCCCTCTGATAAATACCAGCTGTTGTTGTACCGGAAGGGGCGTGCCCTCATAGTAGGCCGGTCTGTGAAGCCACTCCCAGCGGCCAGACCCTCAACCGACAAATTAGGGAAGTGACGAAACCACTCTCCGTTGCCCAGGGCTCTATCCAACTGGCAAGCAACCCTGTTACGGACTGCTTTGTTATGCCATGTCCAGATAAATCCCGAGCACGACAGCCCCTGAAGCCCAGCTTGGAGCAGGCATCTCTGAAAGTCGTACAGGAACGGGTCTGGAACCGGTCTGCCGCCCACCTTCTCCCCTCTGTGTAGCAGGGCGTTGAAGTCACCCATCAGGAGAAACGGCAGGTACGAAGAATCAGCAGCGGAAGCTACCCTGGAAATATCGCTCCACGGGATCTGCCGACGCCGCCTGTCATTGTGGCCGTACACCGCTCCCAGTAAGAACAGAAAGCCACCCTTATTCGTAAAAGAGATGGCAATCAGCTGCTCAGTCATCAAGATCAAGTCCCTATCCCAGCTCTTAGAATTCCATCTGACCCAGATCCTTACCATGTCGCAAAGAGCCAGGTTGTGGAGTTGGGCCTAATGGGAAGGGGTCCGACGAGCAAGAGTCTTCTCCCCTTTAATCTTAGTCTCCAGCAGGACAGAGATGTCACACTTCTTTCTGTGTAAGACCCCACAAATTTTCCACCATCTCCCTAACGAACACGCACCCCTCACGTGTCACGCCCCGACCCGGAATCACCCGAATCATCGTCCTCGCAGGGGGGCGTGATGCCGCACTAGCCTGAAGTTGCGCTCGTGCAAGGCAAGATGACAAGTTCTCAAATGGTTATCTTTTGATTCAATATTTAACACGAAAGGAAACAGAGTATACGAAACAAATTCTCTTTATTGATATTCGAAACAGAGATTACAAAGGCTTTCGATAGCCTAACAATACATGCCAGATTGGCTACAACACTCAGGTTCTCTCTTGCCCACAAAGGATTTCACCGTTCCATACATCATGCCGTCTATATCTCGGCCGCATCAATCCAGTTGCGTAGTCCGAGCGTCAATGCGATCGCACGCTTCAATGCGCTTCGGCATTCCAAGCCTCAACACGTTCAAGCAACGCTTCGCCGCGAGCCATCCATTCCCTGCACCCTGCATGAAGCTGGTGGGGGATCAGTACGTTCGTCCTCGCATGTACTGAAGCAAAGATCATCTTTCCAAACCAACATTTTTATATTTACGTTAAATCATGCAACTTAGCTTATGATCTTGCTATGTTCTCCTTAGGGTCAATTTCCTGGCATATTCGAAAGCGTAAAGCATGTTATCATAGCATCATGTTATCGAATTGAATGTACAAGCAAGCAAGCAATCTCGTGTTTGATTCGTGGCGCGACTTACCAAGTCGACGCACTCGCCCTTGCGTCCCTTGCACTGACGCAAGGTGAATACGCCGCATTCCTTCCCTGTCATGTTATATGTGCATCTCTAAGCAGGATCTCTATGCGGGACGCATCTGCGCCTACACTTTCAACCCATCGTTCCTTAACTATATGAAGGTCGTGGGCGTATCCGCGCCGGAATGGACTAAAGGAGTTTCTCTTTTATCTTTCCTTACTTTCTTTTCTCTCCTTCTTTTCTCTCTCGAATTTGGGTAGCCCGGCGTTTCACAGGTTGGGTTGCAATCCCAACAACCGAAACTTACCGCGTGCCTACCATCATTTGCGGCTTCTCACATTTACGACCGAGTGCTAATCGGAAATTCGCAGACGTGCACCTATCAAAGATTAACATCCCTCCTAGGCCGAACGGTCCCGGTGCCCCGGCGCGCCCGTTCGGAGGGAAACACCCGTGCACGGGCTATTATCACGATTAATCTCAAGCCCATCCCATTCGACCATGCAACGCACTATCATTCAAACAACCAAGCATAGCCTTGAGTCCAAGACTCAGACTTTATCATCTCGCGTCTCTTCCGTTAACTTTCTGTGTTCTTACGTTTCATACTTCGTTTCAATGGTTCAATGGCATCGTGCCTCAACTCAATGCTCGTCAACCGAACGACCCGAAGGTCTCGAACACCTTTCGAGGCACCATGTCATATCCGACAGTTCCGCCACATTCATGCCACAACTGTATTCTCTCGCAACGAAGCCATCTTTTATTATCCCGCGCACGTAGGCACGTTTCGACCGTATCCTCCTGTTCTATAACTTAGCATTCAATGTTCGGGACTTGCGCGCTAGGGCGCTCGCCTATTGTCTTTCAATGTTCTAGCCGTCTAACTCGTGCAGCAAAGGCACGGTATGGTTCGTGCACTAAGGCACTCGCCGAGTACAGTTATCCCATGTTCTTGCGGCTTGCGCACCGAGGCGCTCGCCTTAGCGATATCCAATGTTCCATAGCGACTCGTGCATATGATGCACGTTTCATTTCAATTGTTCTAACTTAGTGTTCGACACAAACTATGATTTATCCCGATCGGACCACGCCCGTGGCGTCGATAGGCTAACTTAGCATACAATGATATATTTGACTTATCGAATGAAGGAGTAAAAAGAAGTCAATCCTCCCACCTTGAGTCGATATGCCTTCGTCGTTTCGCCGAGCCGATGCGGCTCGATTCCCTAACTTTGTTGCACGGCCACTCTCCTGACTTAGCCATTCGAGCACTTCGTGCTTCATTGAATCATACGTCCGATTTGCCTTAGCGTGTCCATGTTTCGGCCCGTCGTAAGGCGACGATTTGATTTCGCGGACCCCTTACTAAATATGTCAAAAGATCGACCTCTAATATTTTCCCGTCAAAGTATAACCTGCACACGAAATCAACTAAAATCAATACTTGCAACGATTCGGACTTGCGCCTTGGTCGATTCGATTTCTTAGAATCTTCGAGCCGATTCAACGCACTCATCCTTCGGGGCAACGCGGCGCTTCGCATCGATTCAACTCGATGCATTCTTTCGGGACAAGGCAACTCTTCGCATCAACTTAGTTTGATGCGTTGCTAGGGACAACTTAACTCTCGTATCGTTTTGCATCGATACATTTCCTTGCGCCAACGCGACTCGTTGAGTCAACGCTTCAGCGTAATGCGCCGTGCGAAGCGGGGCATTACAGAATATACCACTCAAAACAAGGTTCGTCCTCGAACCAAAACCAACACTCCGACTAAGTGTTTTATAGATCGTTTCACGATCTCGCCCCACCAAAGTTGTTCGATTTCATAATATCTCGCAAGCTTTCCATTAACATTTCAAAGTCATCCCAGCAGCTCGATTTGAATTTTGTATACAACTCGATTTGGATCCATACGTATATTCAAGGCGTCCCGAAGATATATGTATTTCGACCAATTCCAGTGGTAGCAAATTGGAATAAAGCTGACAGGTAAATTTCAATCCTATGCTTGCAATCTCGTACTCTCGATCGGACTTATCCATAGTACTTGTTCTCGCAATTTCATTGCATAACACTACGCGATTCAAAATCGCCTTTCTCATTTCGTATGTTTCATATGGACTACCAACTCTATGCGTCGTGTCAAGCCGTCGCGCATCCGATCGCAACGATCCTTCGCAACGCCTTGCGTTCGATGTCACCACCCAACTATTTCCGAAGTCTCGCTTGTAACTTATCTCGATACAATTTCCTTTGTTGACTTGCAATTGCATCAACATTCAGGGCTACGCCCGCTAGGTTACTCACATAGTCCCCGTGCTTAGATTCTCCCGACGCAAGTTTAAATTGACATTGCACAAAGGCCACAATCTATCCGACACGAAAGTTTACATCAAGGCGACGGTGCACAAGGCAACGATCGCCTTGACACGAATGTCTTAACGACGCGTCTTACATTCAATTTCCTAACGAGTAGGAATTCACTAGCCAAATTTCCAACTTATCCATCTCGCAACATCGAATGTAAATTTCGATTCACGCAAGCTCAATTGCAAGGTGAATCCGAATCTAACGACATGACTTATAGGTCATTCCCTTATCGTTCCTTCTCGTGCATAGCACGTTCCTTGCAATCGCCTAGACTTATCGTCAACATGCACCGTGTTATATTTGTTATCAGTGCAATCTCATATGCGATATCGCATGGGTCATCTTACGGTCTGCAGCATTCAATTTGATTTGGCGGTCAAGTCTTCTAGGGTCAGCTGTCCCGAAGCTACGCTCGATAATTGTGGATCATCACCGAATGACAGTTTACTACGAACCATGCTATATCTTATTTCGGAGCCAAATCACGTTCCGACGATTCTATGCGACTACCCAATTTCGGACAAAACCATTTCTATCGGCGCAACTGATGCGCAACTATCCTCCGAGTCAAGTCATGCACTGCCGTCGATGATTCCGCCATTTACGAAACATCTACTCGCATCAAGTTCGAGTCTATCTTATTCACGGGTCGACACACGAGATGCTATACGCATCGAGCAATCGTCGATGACTTATAGTCTCGTCTTGATTAATCACAAAATTTACGATCAACCAAGTTCGTTCTTTCTCGTATCGTTACAAAATTTTGATAGTGCAAGGCGCACTCTATTTTGTATTCTCACATCGTGCTTACGTTTCCTTGCGTATCGATCTTGATAGTTCATATCAATTTCGATAGCAAGAGGGTCGACTTCGAATCCGTTTCAACGCCAATTTAACTCGCATCGCATACATCCAAGTTCGCAACAAACTTTTCCATACGCATTTACTCGTTCTCCGATTTGCCGCATCCCGCTATACTTTGATCGCGTAACTAAGTTACCGATTATCCAACATCGAACCCTCAAGTCATACGATCTCGCCCTCTAAGTTTCACGTGCTATCAGTCGTACTCAAATGAGTGTCGCCGTAACGTAACCAACTATTTCTTAGGCACGATTACTCACGTCAACCAACTCTTCACCGAAGTCGCAATTCGTGCGATTCGATTACAATTCGCATCGCCTAACATTCCTATCGAAATCGCAAGTCGTGTGATTCGATTTGTCTCGCCCAACATTTATTCCGAGATCGCAAGTCGTACGACTCATTTGTAAGCTCGAGTTTTCCCTTCCCGTCAATCTGATTATTGCGTCAAGGCATAATCGTTTCGCTAGTTTCGGTCGTCCGACCAACTTATAACTTTCGTCCGACGTATCGTTAATCGATACAAGTCTCGCCTTATCGTCCCAACCGATTTTCGAAGAACACTTGCATCAACATATCGCCATACAAATTTTCATTCGAGTCTCGGTACACCCCCGTTTGTTGCGGACAATTCTTCCGCAATTCTCACAACGTGTCGATGAAATTTACGCACAAGTGCTATACCATATACCACTCGGAATCGAGTCATTCATCGCCTACGTGGTGTGGCATATACCACTCGGAATCAAGCTATTTCCCTCGCATTCTACTGAGTATAAACCGACAATCCCTTCCGACTCACGATTTCCGCAGTGATCGTGCTTGATCACAACCGTAACTTTGATTAATTCAATTCCAACCCAACTCGGCCAATGTTTTCATTTGCCAACGCAAGTTTGGTGTGCAACAGAACGATTCGTTCTATCGATTTATGATTTCAATTCTTTCCTTATGTTGCATCTCGTGCAACAATTTATTTAGATATGCGTTGCACCCCGTGCAACAAATTTTACTTTCGATACGCGTTGCACATCGTGCTACGATTTATTTCCGACACTTTCATTTCACTTTGTACAACGATTCAATTCCAATTTCCTTTGCACTTCGTGCAACGATTAATTTGATATGCGTTGCACCACGTGCAATGATTTTACTTTCCAACACGCGTTGCACATCGGGCAACGATTATTTTCGATATTTACCGCACCTCGTGCAACGAATTACTCTCGACTTTCCAAGTCAATGCACAATCCGTTTAACACATTCGGTATTGGCTTATCACTTCTCACTTTCATTTTAACGCATATTCACCATTACTCGTTGCATTTCGTGCATCATTTTATTTCTCATTCAACATGTTACATTGCGACAACATCTCAAATCGTATTTCACAATTTGTTGCGCTTGCAGCAACTAACATTTTTTTACGGCTCGTTGCATTCAATGCAATATACCCTTCGCGACTTCCTTAGCAAACATCATGAAATTTCCAAAACACATGCGGCAAAAATTCATGATTTGTATTAGACTTATTGTATGGAACATCCAGTGTGGCATCGAGTAGAGTCAAGAGTGATATCAAGTGGTGGTGGGCAACTTTTCGAATTGTAATGAAGCGAGCGTCCAGAGAAAATTGAGCCTAGAGCTCTGATACCAATATGTCACGCCCCGACCCGGAATCACCCGAATCATCGTCCTCGCAGGGGGGCGTAATGCCGCACTAGCCTGAAGTTGCGCTCGTGCAAGGCAAGATGACAAGTTCTCAAATGGTTATCTTTTGATTCAATATTTAACACGAAAGGAAACAGAGTATACGAAACAAATTCTCTTTATTGATATTCGAAACAGAGATTACAAAGGCTTTCGATAGCCTAACAATACATGCCAGATTGGCTACAACACTCAGGTTCTCTCTTGCCCACAAAGGATTTCACCGTTCCATACATCATGCCGTCTATATCTCGGCCGCATCAATCCAGCTGCGTAGTCCGAGCGTCAATGCGATCGCACGCTTCAATGTGCTTCGGCATTCCAAGCCTCAACACGTTCAAGCAACACTTCGCCGCGAGCCATCCATTCCCTGCACCCTGCATGAAGCTGGTGGGGGATCAGTACGTTCGTCCTCGCATGTACTGAAGCAAAGATCATCTTTCCAAACCAACATTTTTATACTTACCAAGTCGACGCACTCGCCCTTGCGTCCCTTGCACTGACGCAAGGTGAATACGCCGCATTCCTTCCCTGTCATGTTATATGTGCATCTCTAAGCAGGATCTCTATGCGGGACGCATCTGCGCCTACACTTTCAACCCATCGTTCCTTAACTATATGAAGGTCGTGGGCGTATCCGCGCCGGAATGGACTAAAGGAGTTTCTCTTTTATCTTTCCTTACTTTCTTTTCTCTCCTTTTCTCTCTCGAATTTGGGTAGCCCGGCGTTTCACGGGTTGGGTTGCAATCCCAACAACCAAAACTTACCGCGTGCCTACCATCATTTGCGGCTTCTCACATTTACGACCGAGTGCTAATCGGACATTCGCAGATGCGCGCCTATCAAAGATTAACATCCCTCCTAGGCCGAACGGTCCCGGTGCCCCGGCGCGCCCGTTCGGAGGGAAACACCCGTGCACGGGCTATTATCACGATTAATCTCAAGCCCATCCCATTCGACCATGCAACGCACTATCATTCAAACAACCAAGCATAGCCTTGAGTCCAAGACTCAGACTTTATCATCTCGCGTCTCTTCCGTTAACTTTCTGTGTTCTTACGTTTCATACTTCGTTTCAATGGTTCAATGGCATCGTGCCTCAACTCAATGCTCGTCAACCGAACGACCCGAAGGTCTCGAACACCTTTCGAGGCACCATGTCATATCCGACAGTTCCGCCACATTCATGCCACAACTGTATTCTCTCGCAACGAAGCCATCTTTTATTATCCCGCACACGTAGGCACGTTTCGACCGTATCCTCCTGTTCTATAACTTAGCATTCAATGTTCGGGGCTTGCGCGCTAGGGCGCTCGCCTATTGTCTTTCAATGTTCTAGCCGTCTAACTCGTGCAACAAAGGCACGGTATGGTTCGTGCACTAAGGCACTCGCCGAGTACAGTTATCCCATGTTCTTGCGGCTTGCGCACCGAGGCGCTCGCCTTAGCGATATCCAATGTTCCATAGCGACTCGTGCATATGATGCACGTTTCATTTCAATTGTTCTAACTTAGTGTTCGACACACACTATGATTTATCCCGATCGGACCACGCCCGTGGCATCGATAGGCTAACTTAGCATACAATGATATATTTGACTTATCGAATGAAGGAGTAAAAAGAAGTCAATCCTCCCACCTTGAGTCGATATGCCTTCGTCGTTTCGCCGAGCCGATGCGGCTCGATTTCCTAACTTTGTTGCACGGCCACTCTCCTGACTTAGCCATTCGAGCACTTCGTGCTTCATTGAATCATACGTCCGATTTGCCTTAGCGTGTCCAAGTCTCGGCCCGTCGCAAGGCGACGATTTGATTTCGCGGACCCCTTACTAAATATGTCAAAAGATCGACCTCTAATATTTTCCCGTCAAAGTATAACCTGCACACGAAACCAACTAAAATCAATACTTGCAACGATTCGGACTTGCGCCTTGGTCGATTCGATTTCTTAGAATCTTCGAGCCAATTCAACGCACTCATCCTTCGGGGCAACGCGGCGCTTTGCATCGATTCAACTCGATACATTCTTTTGGGACAAGGCAACTCTTCGCATCAACTTAATTTGATGCGTTGCTAAGGACAACTTAACTCTCGTATCGTTTTGCATCGATACATTTCCTTGCGCCAACGCGACTCGTTGAGTCAACGCTTCAGCGTAATGCGCCGTACGGAGCGGGGCATTACATCACGTTCAAGGCGATTACCGCCATTAATTATTGAGAGATAGGTTCTCCTGAATATCACCTGGACTGACACCTGGGGGTGGTACCACATCTGTCGCTGTCATATCCTCCTTCATCCCAGCAGTAGGGGCCTGCTTGGTCGCTGCCTAGGAGAGCACCAGAGCCCAGGCCGGGTTGTCTACACAGAGCGCCCCATCCCTATCAGGGGAATGTCCCTCCACACTGGAGGGACAATCACGCAGTGAACCTCCGACTCTCAACATCGGTTTCAGAAATTTAACAAAGGACTGACAAGTGGTATGTTTTGCGTGAATCTTTTTCTTTTCTTACTTGATCTTCATATCATGATCTAACAGAGAGTAACCTGGGTTGTCTCTCTGTCCTGACTTGTGTGATCCACAATCAAAACTTTGCTTCCCATGCGTGTGCCCGTTCTGGCCACGTTTCTAGCGGAGCAGTAGAGTTGATGTGATTATCAAATTGGAAAGAAAAAAATCGACCATCGAATCAAGAATCCTAAAGGATGACAAGCACTGGGCAAATAGCGGTGCTACAGATACTAGTGTTAAAAATGCAATGGCGGAACCAACAGGCACTGGCATGACGATTTCTTCGATTCGACTTGTCGATCAACGGTTGGACAAACCAGAAGGCTACTCAACATAGAGAAAGAAGGTCGAGAAGACAAAGAAGGTCGAGAAGACGCTTCAGGAAAGCAGTTGTCCAAACATCTGACTGACAATCCTCCAGTAGAGATTGACCCTACATTTGAGCAGTGGAAGACAGATGACAGTCGATTGTTTACACAGTTGATGAATTCAATGGGACCATCGGTGGAAAACATGGTTCAGGATACGAATTCGGTGAAGGAATTATAGGAGGTTCTAGCGACGGTGTTTGATAGGAAACGCGATTTGTCTCGTATCTACGACTCAGTCGTTGGCATCTACCGAGCAAATCAGGGAGACAAATCTCATAAGGACCACTTCCGAGCCTTTAAAGCTATGACTGATGAAATTGACCACGTATTACCTCTAACCACAGATATCAATGAAACGGTGATTCAACGTGAGCAACTTCATGTCATGGCATATCTTGCATCTCTCCATCCTTATGCGGATTCTGCTCGGTCTCAAATTATTGTTGGATCTGACGTTCCATCTCTGATGGAAGCTCACTTTCGTGTCCTACGGACAGCGAAAGTCATTGAAACAACTCTAGGTGATGCTCCTACTGATCGATCTGCTCTTGGTGCTACTCGTGCTGGATTTCGTGGTGGTCGTAGTGGACGACGTGGTGGTCATAATGCTGGACGTGAAGGCGGACGAGGCAATGACGGTCGTGATGGGAGGTAGACCGCACACATGCTTCAACTGTGGTCTGTAAGGCTATTTCTAGTGGCAGTGTCCTAAAGCTCATGTTGCCAATGTTACATCAGATGCTCCTGATAATAGCATTCGATCTGTTCAGATGACTACAGAATCATATACAGATTTTCTTGCCTATCAAGCTCAACATCGTGATGAAGTATCCACATTTGCATCCACAGTCGGGTACTCGACAGCATGTATAGTGAGGTTGAAGCAATGGGTGCTTGACTCTGTGCGTCTGCTCACATGACTGGCGACGCAGGTATGATTTCTAATTATGTATCGGTAGGTCGTCTTTACAATTTTACTGTTGCCAATGGTGGTTCACTAACAGTCCGTGGACGTGAAAGTGCTCGTCTTCCGAACTGTCACTCAATTCCGTATTACATACACCTAAAAACCCATTCAATTTACCTTCAATTAGTCAGATTACTCGAGATATGCATTGCTCGGTAACATTTTTTTCTTAATGGTTGTGTTTTTCAGGACCAAAAGACTAGGAAGACTATTGAAGAGCATGTGGCTGGAGGCTTGTACCTGTTTGACGTACCTTATTTTGTTGTCTGTGCCGACGTAAAATTCGATGCTTTCGTGTTACATTGTCAGTTAGGTCATCCATCAATCCAAGTTATCTAGAAAATATACCCATCTTTAGATGTTCATGCTTCTTTTTCATTGTGAGTCGTGTCGTTTGGCTAAGCATCACCGGATTTCCTATCCGGTGAGTCATAATAAAATTACATCCGCTCCTTTCAAGTTGGTACATTCTGATATATAGGACCTTGTCCGATTGGATCAATAATGAATTTCAAGTACTTTGTTACATTAAGATTACTCACGTGCCACTTTTATTTATCTGATGAAAAATTGCTCCGAATTATTTGACATTTAGTGCAAATTTTATGCCAAAATCAAAACACAATTTGGTGTTCCGATTAAATGCCTTCGAAGTGACAATGGTCGTGAGTATGTATCTTGTAAGTTCACAACTCATCTGTCATACAATGGCATCATCCACCAAACTTCATGTCCTTACACACCACAACAGAATGGTGTGGCGGAGCGCAAGAATTGTCACCTCTTACAAACAACGCGTGCTCTTATGTTTCAAGCACGTTCTCCTAAGAGATTTTTGTTAGATGCGGTTCTTACAGCTTGTTATCTTATTAATCGCATGCCATCGTCAGTTTTCAGTGGTGCTACCTCCTTTTTCCGGTTATATTCCGACTGAGAGCATTTTCCTCTACCTCTCAAGATTTTTTGTTGCTTGTGCTATGGTCGGGATACCCGACCGACTCTTTCTAATAGATCCTAAGGCAATCCAATGTGTTTTTCTTGGGTATCCTAAATATCAGAAAGGGTATTGGTATTTTTTTTCTCCATCTTGAAGAGGGAATTTTTTCTCTCGGGACGTTACCTTCGTTGAAACCACGTTTCCTCCACTTCCACAAACTAAGGATCTAGTTCCCCAAGTTTACCAAGAAGAGGACTTCTTGTTGTTTCATGTACAAATACAACAACCCTAGGTAAGGGCATTATTCTAAATGGTGGCCGCCTAGGCGGTAGGCGGTATCTCTCCGTACCGCTTTTCGGTAGGCGGTAGTGTAGGTGGTCAGCAGAAGTTGGCGGCATATGCGAAGGTGAGGCCGCGTAGGCGGACGCCTAGGCGGGGCAATACCTAACAAGATATTTTGGCCAAAAAAGTTTTGTAAGCATTATGGGCCTATGATTCACTTTTACAAAACTAAAACTTTATAAATCTTCGTTCTACAACTTACTTATGCATGGAACACCCTTAAAATATGCATATTATGAAAAAAAAAGTGGTAGAATAGTAAAAAATGTGCAAAATGTATCAACCGCCTAGGCGGCGCCTAGGCAGTGCCTAGGCGAGGCGGTAGGCGGACTCTCTCCACCGCGCACCCGCCTACCGCCATTTAGAACCTTATCTAAGGGTGTCCTCCCCTACCGAGCCATTATCACGATCCGATGGTCCACAAATACTAGTTCAGTCAGTGCTAACATTGCCCGAACTAACATCCCAGATAGTGCTCAGGGTCACAGAACCATCATTCTCTTCTATTTCCACTAATTCGCCTCGGTCTGTTCCACCAGCTCGACCTTGTCGTGCCTGTCATGATCATCCCTTGTATGTTGACAACTACAGAGGGCTCGCGAGCCATACTCAGTCCTGGGTAGCTACTAATGATGGGATTCAGATTCCCAATACTGCCGAGGAGGATCTCAAACATCCCGGTTGGTGTGCTGCCATGGAAGAGGAGATGAAAGCGCTCCGGGAGAACCATACTTAAAACTTGGTAAATTTGCCTACTGGTAAGCAGGCAGTAGGTTGCAAATAGGTGTTCACGACCAAGGTGAAACTGGATGGCAAGCTTGATCGCCTAAAGGCTCGTCAAGTAGCTAAAGGAAATTCTTAGACCTGGTCAGGATTATTTTGAGACCTCTCCAGTTGCCAGGAAGACATCTGTGCACGTACTCTTGGCCTTAGTTGTTCGCTGCGACTAATCATTGTATCGCTGGATATCAAAAATGTATTTCTCCACGGGGATATTGAAGAAGTGTATGTGGTGCAACCTCCCGAGTTCGTTGCAAGGGAGGGTGGTGTATCATCTGAGGACGGCCATCTACGGTCTCAAATAATTACCTTGTGCGTATTTTGGTCAATTTACACATGTTATTTAGTTTGGCATGTGTCAATCAAAGAAGGATTATTCGGTATTCTACCGACAGACATCAGCAGGAAGGATACTACGTGGTGTCTATGTTGACGACATTGTGATCACCAGGGTATTGCAGGACCAAAGAAGTTTCTAGGAGAAAATTTTCAAACCAAGGATATAGGACTGTTGAACTACCTCTTGGGCATTGAAGTCACACGGGGTAAGTGTGACATTTTAATGTCTCAGAGGGAGTATGTGCTGGACATACTAAATGATGCAGAAATGATGCAAGCCAAGAGAGCAACCTCACCTACGAATCCAGGAACAAAGTTACTCCCAGACGAGAGGGTCATGATGACCAACCCGGATCAATATCGTCGAGTGGTTGGAAAACTCAACTACTTGGCGATAATGAATCACCCAGATATTTCTTTCACCATGAGTGTCGCAAGTAGATTTATGGCTTCTCCACGAGTTCCACACTGGCAGACAGTCTCCAAATTCTGCTTTATCTAGTCCAGAATCCAAAAAAAAGGAATTCGGAAAGAGAATCATGGACATACTCGTGTTAAGTGCTTTACCGATGCTGAATAGGGTGCAAGCCTGACAGATATACGGTCTACATCTGGCTACTCGGTATTTATTGGTGGAAACTTGGTATCGTGGAAGAGCAAGAAGCAGAGTGTGATAACACGAACAAGTTCGGAAGCAGAATATCTAGTCATTGTTCATAGCACAGCAGAGATTTATATCTAAAGTATCTTCTACAAGAGTTGTGAGAAAAAGAATGATCTAAAGCAGCATATATGTGGTGTGATAACTAATCTGCTATCCATATTGCTAACAATCATGTACTTTATGAAAGGATGAAGCACATTGAAATCGACATTCACTTTGTCCGTGATGAGTATAAAAAGGGGATGATAAAGTTTCACTACGTAAGGACCGGTGATCAGATATCTGATATCTTCACGAAGTCTCTTTTGGGTCCTCGAGTTCGATTTCTATGTAACAAGCTGGGCATGATTGGTATCTATACTCCAGCTTGGGGGAGGGTGTTAAGTATTAATATTAGTAGTATTGGGCTTTAGTCCCACATTGGATAGAACAATAGTAAGAGGGGTTAGTCTCTCCTATATATATATATATATATATATATATATATATATATATATATATATATATATATATAACTCCCTCTTTAATAATAATCAGCATATTCTTCTAATTCTACATTTGTCATAGAATTTCTTCAAAGTAAGCTCTTAGTCGTTTCTTCTAATATACAAAATTGTTCATCACAACTGTGCGCATCAAATGCCACAACGGTTATATTTATAGTCGTTACTGTACGAATAGTATACCGAATAGTTTACCACCTATGCAGTGACAGGTCTATTTTGAGAGCTTGTTTGTATGTGCTATATAAACCAAGGTTCGCAGTATTGGTATTGGAATCGAACCCTCCCTATGATTATCGAGATCAACGGTTTCAGCAGTATCGACGATTTTAGATGGAAACGCAAATAGTTATTAATAAATTTAGAAAAAATACTTTAGGCATTTAGGCATAATTATAAATATTTTGTGTTGTTTCATAGTAGTTTTGAAATTGAATGAAATAATAGTCACCCTTGCTAATTGATTTACATGTCATAGATAAGTTTTCTTCATTTACATGCTTTTACAATCTTACTATACTTTTACATCCTTGTTGGTTAGTCTTTTTCATTCAATTTTTTGCCAAATTGATTGGGAACTAGACTCCCGATGTCAGTAACGCATAGTATCGGATCGGGACATGCCAAACCATATCGATATTGGCTATATCAAATCGGTATTGGCCGATACTACAAACTATTATAAACCAATTTGCCCTCTTTTCTTTCCAATTCTTGGAGCCTTAACTTCTCGTCTTCTATATACAAAATCTCCCCACGTACAAGGGCTTTAATTTGCCAAATCTAATTGAAATAGAATTGAATTGAGTTGCAAAATGAGAGTTTCAAATTGTTTGTGAAAAAATCAAAACAATTTCTTGTAAGAGGTTGAAGTTCACAAGCCTTCGTATCAAAGCTTGTGCAGAAGTCGACCAGCCCTTCGAATCAACGCTCGTTTGTAATAAGTCGGTGAGGCCTTCAGAATCCAGAATCAAAGCTTGCAAGTGTAACTATTTTTTATAATAGTGGATTAAAGCCGAAGAGATTTCCGGAAGTGGAGTGCTTCAAAAAAGATACTATGATAAATCTTGTATTGGTATACTTGTCTTATTTCTAGACATATTTTAAATTATCTATTAGTATTCATAATTGTTCTGAATTATTAATTAAACCATCACTCCCCTCTAGGGTGCTTTCAAATGTCACTGAATCAAAGTGATTTTCTGCAAGGAAGATCCATATCTGAGAACACCTTGCTGGCTCAGGAAACTATTAGGGATTTAAGAAATAAGGAGGTAAATATAGGACCGTAGAGCACATCTAGGAGGGGTGAAGAGAGTTAAACGGAATAATAATCCCAACTATTAGGGGATTTAAGAAATGAGGAGGTAAATATAGGACCATAGAGCACCTCTAGAGGGGGGGATAAATAGAGTGCATAATCCCCAGTTAAAAAATAAGCCGCAGTAATAAGCAACTATAACAGAATTAAAATTATGTAATGTAAATGAGTTCTGAAAAGTAAACGCAAACACTGAAGTTTATACTAGTTTCCCTCTGAGATGACTAGTCCAGTCTCGAAACTCTAGCTCGATGTTGAATCCAATATAAAGTGAAATGCAAGCTTTGATCCGAAGCATTTTCAACTTCTTGCAGACTCGTACTTTTGATCCGAAGTGCACGACTACTTCACAAACTTTTGATGCGAAGAGCTTGTCGACTTCAAACAAGTGTAAAGACCAACACTTGGAAATCCAAGCTTTACACAACTCGAACAACTTTTAACCGCAATTGCATTTTGGCACTTAGAGGACTTAGGAAGTTGTTTCTTGGAGATGAGAAGATTTAAGCTCAGATGGTAGAAGATATGAAAGTGAGAATGGATTGATTAAAAATAGCATGGAATGCTTTGCTATTTATAGGTTTTTTGGGTGAACCGAACTCGGCAGAGTTCGGTTCCCAAACGTTCGAAAATATGAACATTGGCAACCTATTCCCCAGGAAGAACGAGACTCAAGTGTGATGGGTCAAGGGGGACCCAGTTCGGTTCCAGCTCGGTCCGAGTTCAGTTACCATGTTACCAGCAAGTTTCTGGTTTAGATTCAGGCTTATAAGACTTGGTTTGGTGTAGGGTTTAGGCCTGACTTGAGTATTGGATTTGACCTAGGTTTAGGAAAGTTGCTTTTTAGTGGACTTGAGTACTCTAGTTGCCAAGTGTGACTATGACTTACATAAGTCCTAGACTCAAATAAAGATCAAATACAGAAATAAATATAAAAACCAAAAGCACTTTAATGATGCTTTTTTTTTTCTTGACGGTAGTTGTCTAAAGATAAACATATCTGAAAATATGTACACCTTTCGGGGACTTCGCCCCCGAACCCCTACGAGGGACGCTACCCCCTCGACCCTTGTTCGCTGACCGGGCAGCGGAACCCCCAAGTGCGAGGCCTCGGATATGTCGCTGGACGGTTTATAAAAATCTTCTACTATAACGTTGTCTTTGGTCCGTCATGAATTCTTCATTGCATATGTCCAAGTTTGATCTTGCTTACTGCTTGTCTGCAAATACATGTTAGACGAACAAGACAGTATGATATATTTAATGAACCTTTAGGACAATGCTAAGTTTAAGTATTAACAATATAGTGATTGCATAAATATTAGTGATATTATTGTTAGACTTAATTGATTAGCCATATTAAAAAACATGATACAATCATTGGGCTAACAGTAAAGATTATATAAAGGTAGACCACTAGAAGGACTATGGTTGTCAACAAAGACTCTGTGCCACATGTTATCATGCATGGCATTTTCCTGAGAAATGGATCAGCCTATTTAACGATGCATATATGCACCTATATTCTGCAAATTACTTGATGGATGCAAAAGCTTATAGCAGGTCCCAGCAAGGCCTTTTTGGCAGGACAAGGCGCATAGGAACAGGGACTTAGGCGGCTTGGTACCGATGCAAACACCTAAACACGTGAGGCACATGCCTCGACCAGCCTTACCTACCCCACTTCAATAAAATAAAAAAAAGGAGCTAATGCCCTTTTAATTATATTAGGTTGGAACCTGGCGCGGCCCAAATTAAAAAAAATGAAAGGACCCTCTATTCAGCCCAGATTTCAAGTGCGCCTTCCTCCAATCTGCCGCCAATAATCCCTCCTTCATCATTCAGACTATAGTCCAGATTGGACCCCATTCGGCAGGAGTCTGTTTGCATATGCGATGAAGGAAGTACTCTGATTGACCCAAGTTCAACAGTTGTTAACCTTCTCCGGTAGAACCCACTTCGAGCTACTGTTGCCGACTCATTGGCACGGCTAGTGCCAAGCTTCCTCCCACATCCAGCAACAGCCGATCACCACCAATCCTGCCTTGCAGATGATGACGGCTTCCTCAACCACTCCGAGAAGATCCAGACTGCGCCTCGAGCCTCCAAGTGCCTCGCTGACCTGTTCTTCCTCTTCAACTCATGGTCAGATCTCGCTGATCGACTTGCCTAGTGGTTGGTTTCTCTACCCCCTGCCAGTACAAGTGGTGCCAAGATTCCCATCATAGCAGCTTCGGCCACGTCTTCTTGGAATACAGCAGCACCCTCCCTTTAATCTCAGTTTTTTATGTACCTTTTTCTGTTGTTTAGTTGTGATGTAAGAAAAAAATTACAGGAATCACCGCATCTCTCTGTCAAGTCTCAACACGGCTAGTAGCAAGCGTACTCATTCATCAACAACTCTTTGCTTCCAAGTTGCGACATGTTGACCCTGTCCAACTTGTGAGGGAATGTTAGAACTCTACCCGTCTCTCTTTCTCTTGTCTTGGCATCGCTATCATTCGTGATAACCACTTGGCTTCTACTCTCTCAGGCGAGCGATCCCATGCAGACAACTCACTCAGTCGAACACCTTCATGTGCACTCTCTTGATCGAGAGTGTGAACCCTCAAAACCAAAAGTTTTTTTTTGATTTATTTAATATCATTGACTTTGCCAATATTTATATAGATAAATAAATCTATGTTCTTTGATGCCATAAAGGTAGAGGAATTAGTATTAATAGGACGAGATAGGGATTTGTAAATATATAAGAGGAAAGGGGCTTGATGCAACTTTTCAATTTCAAAGATTTCAAACTCCAAACGGCCATATCAAAACCTCTGTTCTAATACGAGAGGGTCTCAAAAATCCTTACAAGTAAACCCAAATCCGAATTTAAATCCTATTCCTCTATCTACTTTTCCCTGTGGATCAATCCATGTATACGCTTATAAATAGGCAGGTGGTCGACCCCAAACCCTAAACTCTTCCGCGCCTTTCCAGTTGTGAAGTCGCTGTCGAGGGGTCTTCCAGAGCAGAGTTTCCAATCCCACAATCAGGTCATCTTCTTCCCTTTATCTTCCATGTCATAAAAGTTCCTTAAACCTAGTAGTTCATCATGTTTTAAGAGTGATAACAGGTATTTGATACAAATCCTAAGAAGAGCTGAGTTATCAGATGGTGTCAGACCCTTTGACACTTGGGGTATCACAAGGGTGTATAACAAATGGTGTAGATGTGTCAACCTACTGGGAACGAGTAGGTATCATGGCCATTAGACTGGGCTTTGCTCAGATATTTTTCAAATTTCAAGATAGACTTAGAGGGAGGCAGACTACCATGGTGGAACCCAATATTAGTTGTATAAAACTCTATGATATGCATACAGTATGAAGAGGAGAGTTGTGTCCCACAATATCACCAACTATAGTATGTATCAGAAACCTGTAGCAGGATACACGAAATACTCTACTGGTATTGTATAGATATTGTGTCCTAGGAAATTGAGACAGGTATTCCAAGTGCATCCGAGAACCCAGGTGGCAGGGGTGTTCTAAGCCTCGTATACAATCACGGTATGTGGATGTCGCAGAATTGTTGTATATAGATTATATATTACAATCTGTATTATAGACTGAAGGATGGTTATGAGAAGGACTACGGGTAGCATTAGCTAGGTGAGCTGTTTAGAAGTATCAGTTCACACACATTTATGTATCTGTTCACACACGACACGAACCTGAATCAGCTAGAGCGGGTATAATCAGTTGGGTATCATACATCTGACACAATAATCTAATAAAAGACAAGGGTATCCATTTGTATCTTGTACAATGTCTTCACCTCTTGCACATTGTTCTGTTCAGGATGCTACTAAACTCTTGTGGCCAGGAGGATACCTGTGAGACTAACCAAGTAGGTATCATACAATATAGTGATACTCGGGTACAGTAAGTGGAGAAAAATAGAGTAGCGCTATAGGGAAGTCCAATTGAAGGTAGGATGTATGTGCGGGCTGACACAAACGCTATGCGGTGTGTTCAGTTCGTACAGGGGTTAGGTACTCGATGGAGTATGTACACCCCAGGAGCAGGGAGTATCGGATGGGATGCAATAGGCATTATCAAGTGACAGTTAGTACAAGTTAGATAGTAGCCAATTGGAAGTTCAGTATAGGCATTTGGGGTCCCAGGAATGCACAATCGAATGTGAAGGCAAACCATTATATATCAACCTATACTAAATAGCAGTCGAGTAAAACAGGAGGCAGGAGGCTATGAGTCATATAGCTGTAAATGGCAAATAAGTTTCAATCATAGTCTAACTGTTATGAACAAAACAGAGATGAGGATGTTAAAGTATCTGTCATTGTAGTAGGCCTATAACAGAAGGGTTCATTGGGGATGTGTCCAAACTGGTTACATGCGTATCATATATTTGGGAAGACCAGACGTCAACTAGGCATCAGATACAATGGGAGGCCAGTTCATGTGGGGGACAGTAGCATGTAGGAATAGGTTATGTGCAGGAAACCCAAACCAAAGGTAAAGCAGTGAAATGCTATAATATCCAAGTACCTAAACTCAGGATGAGGAGACTACAGAGCCTGGGGGTAATACAAGCTACAGGGAAGACAAATATAGACAAGTAATATAGGCAATTCAGTAGCAGCTGTAGGAGTAAATTCTGTGGTATCCATAGGGTGCACCAGATGTAAACACTAAGGTATGGGTAACCAAAGATTAGGCTAGACACAGTTCATGGACAAGTGGGCGTGCAAGTAAGGTTGGATGTATCATACCAGAAATAGATATAAGGGCAGGGATAGGCAGCTTGGTGCAAAAGGGAAATGAGTATACAACTCAAGTTGGAATTGGGATATTAGCCAATAGCTTAATAGGTAAACCATGAAAGGGAAGAGGTATGTAACAGAGCCTAGAGTATTCAGATGTGGCAGGAATATACTAAGGGTGGCATTGATAGATCGACTAGTTTGGGATATCCATATTTCATTGATACAGCAGTCCATAACTGCTTTAGTATCACTAATATGTACACACCATTACCAGCCCCATGCAAGGTAGCAGTGAGCACATGCTTAGGGAACGGTCCAGTGGTTTAGAAGTGCAGATTACACAATGGGAGTCGAGCACAATAGAGGGGCAGACACACCAGGATTCATGAGACCAACTAGTGATGGTTTCAAGGCACTAAACAAGACAATAATGATAGTTATAAGTAAATCTCACCAGTATAGAAGTCATCATTTAAGAGATATTTAGATAGGAGTGATGTTGATTTATACTTTAGTATATTGACATTGTAATTCACTAACAGGTTACTTGGATCTCGATATGAATTTTGACCCGTATCCACAGCTCAGGACCACAGGCAAGTATACCTTGCCTCCCTCTACGGTTTTATTTACATGCATTACATTTTATTATCCAGTCTTTTGATTGTTTATGGACATGTGTTCTTCATATTATATATTGTGAGTTGTTTCATTGATATATAGCCGTGTTCATGTTTGGCCTTGTAGCTCACATTTGGAGTTGTTCTCATCAGTACCTTGCTTGAGTCGTGTCGTAGAACGAGTACGTGTAGTTGAACTACTAAATTCTTGTTATTGTTTTCTCAACCAGAGAGTCCATACTCGGGACGAGGGTTGACCAGTTGCACCAGAGAGTCCACACTCGGGACGAGGGTGTTTGCCTTGAACTAACCAGAGAGTCCACACTCGGGACGAGGGTTAGTGATTAGTTCAAACCGGTGAGTCCACACTCGGGATGAGGGTTTGGTTTTCCATTGATCTCGTGTTCATTGTTCATCCAGCAGTTCATTTATGCGTATTGTTCTAGTGTCCGTGTTCATAGATACTTGTCTTGTTCTGTCTTCCTTGCTTATTTTCTTACGCATGATAAAACTGTTAGATAGGCATATTTTATGTATCTTGCTAGTCCTCTGAGGACCTGATGATCTCTTCAGGTTTAGCCGAGTTTGAGCCAGGAGCAGACGAGCAATTGTGAGCCAGCATCAGACTACGGTGCCTTGCAGTTGAGGTTGACTTGATTAGCAGTTTGTACTTAGTTTATTTCATGTCTTTATATTATTCTGTCTATTGGTAGTAGATTTGTGTCCACCGGACGTGACTTTGATTCTTGGAAACATTCAGTTTATATTCTTTATTGCTCAGTTTCATGGATATTCATTGATCTTGGTTGTGTCTTGATTATTCTGTGGATGAGATATAGATTCCCAAGTGATTCTAGATTCAATGACTTGTGAGTTATAGACAACGTTCTACTGCCGACACTGCGGCGTAGGCTGGGCTTGGACACGCTTCGTATCCGAAATGCGGGTGCGGGTCGTGACAGAGAGTCCACGTGGCTATTTACTACTACTAGATCATGCGTCTTCATACACCAACAACTCTATTGGTTGAGGATCCTCGGTGCCCGATCGAGCATCCTCGTACGCCGACATCTACTAGTACTCGCTTGAGCATCTTCATATGCCGATAACTCTCTTCGTCGAGCATCCTTGTGCACCAAAATCTACTACTACTCAATCAAACGTCCTAATCTGTCGACATTATCTACTACTCAGTCGAGCGCCCCCACAAGCAGACAACTCTCTTAGATGAGCGTCCTTGTACTCCAACATCTACAACTACCCTCTCTTTTGAGTCGTTTGTCGACCTTCACTAGACACTTTTTTATTATTCTATTACTTCCAGTGTTCTAAAAAGCGGTCCTAAACGCGGATAGTCACCGCCCAAGAATCGGCATGTAGGCAGCAACGCTTAAAAAGCGGCTTCAGGCAGCCGCCTAGGCGGCTGCCTAGTTGCAGGCGCTCGGGAAAAGAGGCGACCGCCTATGTAATTTTTGAATTTTTTTAAAGTCAACCCGACCCGACAACCCGTGCACAAAACATACCTAAAATCCAACTTGCACCGCATCCAGTAGAAGAGAAAAAGAAGCAGCAGCACTAGCAGCAGGCTAACACTAGCAGCAGGAAAGACAACAGATATTTTCTTCTTCTACTTCTTAGTCGTCTTCTTCTTCTCCTCCTCTTCTCATGCTTTCTCTTCTTCTTCTTCAGTCGTCGTCTTCTTGTCTTCCTCACTCCTCTTTTTCTTTTTCTTCTTCAGTCATCTTCTTCTCTCTTGAGTATTTTCTTCTTTTCTCTAGTGAAACATGGAAAGTGAGTGTGACACAAAAAAGTGAGACTGATTTTCTTAGGAGCGGGGAGTGTTAGAGATAGTGTGTTTAGTGTGCAAGTTGTCAATGTTTTGTCCCACATTGCTCAAATGAAAGTCAATGACTGATTTTCTTATATATATATATATATATATATATATATATATATATATATATATATATATATATAAATAATAATAATAATAAAAACACACTCAAAGCAATCAATGAAGACATCCCATTTATTTCTAGTGTAGTCCTTTACTTCTAGAAGTATCATCTACACACCAAATTTGGCCATATATGTATGCAATATATGCATTAAGTTCCTTATGTTTTGCTTTTATCTTCTGGCGATGCCACTTATAACTAGGTATAGCTTATACCAATCATAAACCTCCATCCAGATAGTTCAGTTGAGTGTCTCAAGACATGGTTGGTTGCAAAAGGGTATCCTCAGACATATGGTATGGATTATATAAAGACATTTTTACAGTGGTTCGACTAAATTCAGTTCGTATTCCTATCTCTGTAGCGACTAAACGTCAATGGCCTATGTATCGATTGGACATAAAGAATATTTTTTTGCATGGTGACTTACATGAAGAGGTTACTTTATATGGATCAACCACCAGGGTATGTTATGGCTGGAAGTAAAAAACTCGTATGTCGATTGAAGAAAGCATTATATGGGCTAAAACAATCACCTCGAGCTTGATTTGAGAAGTTCGATTCAGTTCTCATTTAGTATGGATTTCGACGCACCACATCATATGATTTAGTATTTTTCCGTTCTTTCTCAGCAAGTATTATCGTGTTGATTATTTATGTTGATAATATCATTATATCTGGGGGTGATCATGCTGAAATTGTAGACTTGAAGGCCTACCTTAGTCGTCACTTTTATACTAAGGATTTTGGTCTTTTTCAATATTTTTTGGGAATCAAGGTTGTTCGATCTAAGAAGGGTATGTATCTGTCGCAGTGCAAGTGTGTTCTAGACTTGCTCTCAGAGACTAGGATATTGGAGTGTCAACCAGTTGAGACTCCTATAGATTATCATGACAAGCTTCATGCTGACGTAGGAAAGTTATTCAAGGATGTTCAACATTATAGACGGTTGAAAAACTTATATATATCTTATTGTTACACGACCAGACAACACGGAGTAGTTAGTCATTTTATGCATACCCCTCGACAACTACATTGGGAGGCTATCTCTCGCATTATCTCTCGCATTCTACGATACTTGAAGGGTTCACCTAGAAAGGATTTGTTGTACAAACATTCTCAATTGCTTACGGTAACGGGGTTCAATGATGTTGATTACGCAAGCAGGCGCAGTGATAGTCTACTTCTGGCTATTTTACATTTGTGGGTAACAATCTTGTAACGTGGTTTAGTGAGAAGCATAATGTTGTGACTCGTTCTAGTAAAGAGGTCAAGTACCGTACGATGGCTCATACAGCTTTTGTGATGATGTGGGTGCAGTTTCTTCTTCATTAAATATGGATTATAGTTCTTATCCCTATGAAGATTATTGTGACAACCAATCGGCAATTTTTATCGCAAGTAATCTAGTGTTTCATGAGCGCACTATACATAATTAGATAGATTGTCATTTTGTTTGCGATTTGTGGATGAAGAAACATATTGTCACTCCATATGTTCGGTCTGAGGATCAATTAGTCTGAGGACCAGTTAGGAGATATCCTTGCCAAACCACTTACTTGTGGTTCATTTTCTGATTTATGTAACAAGCTAGACATGTATGATCTATATGCTCCAACTTGAGGGAGGGTGTTGGAGTTATTATTGTTATTTATCTTATGTGGATACAATGAAGTAATTGTGGGTGTATTTGTACATGAGGTGTAACCTAGGGATTAAGCCCTTGCACTCTCTTTTCTCACAATCTCTCTTCTCCTCCTTTTCTCTCTCCTCTCCAAACTTCTGTGTATAGGCCAAACCTTCCATTAAAGGAGGCCTTATGAAACAACACATAACTTCAGAATTTCAACATGTTATAAGATTGACATAAATCCTGAAAGGTCAGTTGGTACTTCAGTTGAAATTACTAGGAACAATCGTATGTAAGATAGAAAGAATGATGTGATTTTATAAATGAGAAGAGAGGAAAAAAAAACTGGATGAAGGAAATGTGATGAGAAAACATGATAAGGGTCTGCCAGGAAAAAAATGATAAGACCCCTGTAATTAAGGACAACTGTGGGAAACGGTCAAGACCAGCCAAGGTAAGATGAAATCTTACTTGATGGATGAAATTTGTGTCAGTTTTGAAAACATAAGATGTAGCACACTAAAGGGAAATCCAAATATACGAGTATCCAAAGTCGAGAACAAAATTATGGCATATTTGTGCAATTGAGAACATGAAGCACCCAATTTTCTGGCATAAACAGAATGAAAAACACTGCATATACAATAGTGCAGTAGGATAAGAGTTTCAAATGTTTCAAACATAATTGTGAGTTCTACTAGATAAATGGCACATACTTGATGTTACTCAAACCTTGTGACCAAAATAATGTCAAATGCAAGTTTTTTCATAAGGCAAAAGGTTTTAAGAGCATGAGCAAATTGGTTATGTATGAACCTGATTTATTCTACTATGATTACTTGTGAGAGAGTGAATTTGGCTCTCCTGAACAGTTCTTGCCCCAAGAAAACAAAGCCGCGAACAAATTGCTTTCAGCTCGTCACATTCCTGAATTCTTGATTTACGTAGATGCATTTTACTCTGCAATCAAAAGGAATGTATTACAGAAGATCTAAATGCTCAAAATAAATGATGCAGTCCAGAAAAATGAAGTAGAAGACCTACAGATAAATGGTCTAGTCTTATGCGCTTGAGCTGAACCATTGCTTTTTCATATGCAAGCTTATCTAGCAATGCACTAGCTTCAGCTTCTCTGTATAACCGTCAGGCATTCAATATAATCAGAAGTAGCAAACTTTTCTTTTCAGACCAAGTATACGAGATAGAAAATCAAGAATTGCAAAAGCTTCACATTGTCACCTTTTTTGGACACTAGAAAAATCATGATTTCTCTGCAGTAAAAATCAAATAGCAAATTACTGGTGAACAGTATTAGATTGTAGATGGGAAAATGCTCAAGGAGAAGGTAAAGTCCTACAATTTGCAAATTTTAAGAATTGAGTTTGTTTTGCATACCAAGGAAGCAGAAATCCTATCATACTTTCTTCCATTCTGCAGCGCACTTAATGCATCTTCTAAAATATCAAGCTTCACACAGGAACAAGAAAAGTAAAACTATAGATCCAATCATTTTATTGCATAAATTTATAAGATATAAAACGAGTTAGCATATAACATCCCATATTCCGCACAAACTTAGAAATTCCTTGCAATAGTGTGTAATATTTTTCCAGAACTGGCAAAGTGTTAGCACATATTAGTTGTCAAGCACCAAGTGCTATGGATGATGTGTAAGGACATATTTGCACCAAATCAGATGCAGAAAATGATTTACATCACCATCATCCAAGCCTTCTCCCATGAGAATGTGGTCGACTATGGAGCATAAGAAAGCTCCATACAAAATTTGCTCCATACAAGATTTGAAAATGTGTTATGACCGGTTGTCGACCTGATGCCAACCATCTTTGTTGGTGTCAAATTTCTAGCCAAGGTAGTTATGAGCATGAGAGGGCATACCATAAAACCAAGGTGGCCACTTGGCACATACGTAGACCTACCTTTTGGATTGCAATTTAAGTTCATGCAACTAAGGAGTACCCTCCGAGTTCCCCTACACTATAAGAGTCTACACTAAGGTACGATGGTACATTCACCTCTATGAGCCATTACGCCATAGCAAAGTAGTTGAAGACAACAAGCACTCGAGGCGCAAAGGGTCCATATCGTTCGAATCGCAAGGTGCACTTAAGGCGCACACCAGAGCGAAGCGAGACACAAAAATAATTAATAATAAAAATATACATAAATAAATAAAAAAGATACTAATGCAAAAAAATAAAACCAAATAACATTTTAAAACCAACAAAAACATGTTAAAACATAACCAAGTGAATTAGCAGAACAGTAGTAGCAATAACAGTCAACAAAACTAACAAGAGTTTGTATTCTTCCTATCACGCTTTTAGTAAATTTTAGTTTTTTCAGTTCAACTGTAACCAACTTTGGCAACCGTGGAGAGGGCTCTCTCCCTCCCACTTATACGAGGTAAATACCGTCTCCATGCCTGAAAGTTTTTTTTTGTGTGTATATATATATATATTTTTTTTTATTTTTTTGAAGCAATGGGTACACTTGTGGCGAACTCGCCTCCACTGAGGCTCGAACTCCCGACCACTTGGGCCGAATGCATCTCTCTTAACCACTAGGCTAGAGGTCATTTGCAATATATATATATATATATATATATATATATATATATATAGGGAAGGTAACCACTTTATAAATAAATCAAATAGTAATGACTTACAAAATTCCTCTCAGTCTCCTCTCTCCAAAATCTCGGCCTAGTAAGAAACGAGAAAAGAAATATCCTCCTGGATACTAGACTCTAATCCTTTAACTGTGTTCTTTAACCCCTCAAAAATTCTTCTATTTCTCTCGCGCCAGATGTGCCACACAGCACTTAACAGCCTCAGTCTCGCCTTCGTGTACTATTGTTGGTTATTCTTCTTGAGCTTGCTAAGCTCCTCGAAAGCTTCCTCCAGATTATGATTCACCCTTTGCCTCAACCCCGGCAAGCTCCGTTGCCTCTGCCATACCTCATTGGAGAATTGACATTGGAAGAAGATATGCTCATGGGATTCTGCATCACTCGAGCATAGAGGGCAACTCACGTCCTCCACCTGCATTCGGAACCTGACCATTCTGTCCCTGGTGAGGAGCCTACTGTGCGCCGCTTTAAATATGCAATTGTTGTACTTGAGGGGCGCCTCTCTAAACCAAAAGAAACCTGGCCTCTCTGATTTGGGTCCCGCCTCCCTGTATTTGTTGTATACACTTTTGAGAGTAAATTCCCCTGACTCCGACGTTATCCATCTCCAGTGATCCTTCCCTGGGGGACCCTCGATTTGGATTTTATTAATCAATCCCCCCCCCCCCCATCTGCGGATGTTCGTTCCCGCTCGGATACTCCACCTCCCGTTCCGTATCAGGCTACTAACCTTCACATCTATATTTCTAATAGTGTGGATGTCCAACTCCCCTCTCTCGACTAAGCTGCTTTGCTCTATCCATGGATCCCCCCCAGACGCTCGTATCCGCTCCGTCATGAATGACTCTCTGTATACACGCCTTAAGCCTTGATCTTTGCTGCAAAATCTTCTTGCAACTGACGGAGAAGTTGGAGTTGCTAGTTATCGTCCAAAAATTTCTCGTCCCTGCGTACCTGCTAGTCATCCATCTTGCCCATAGAGATTTTCCTTCCATCATATTCCAAGAGAGCTTCAGCGCGGCCATGTCTCTCAGAGTGTCGAGCGAGCGAAGTCCTACCCCGCCTTCCCCCTTGGGTCTGCATAGGTCGTTACATGCTATTGTTTGGACCCCCCCCCCCCCCTCCAAACGAACTTCGCGCACATCCCCTTGATCTTTTGAAGCGTCTCCTTGGGAAGAATAAACACCTGGAACCAATACGATATCATGGCGTTGACCACGGCTCTTACGAGCTCTACTCGACCTCCGAAGGATAAAAGTTGGGCTTGCCATCCCTAGTCTGGCTTCGACCATCTGGACAAGACTGTAGCATTCCGCATGTCTGGCATACGTGCTGGACAGAGGGACTCCCAAGTACCTAACTGGCAGCGCCCCCATCTCGACCTGTAAGAAAGAAGCCCATCTCGTCTTCTCTGTGCAAGTGCGGTTGAAATAGATGGAGCTTTTACCTTTGTTGAGACTGAGCCCAGAGACTTCCTCGAAGCTGCTAAGTATGTTAACCAAACATTGCATCCCTCCGTCGCACGTCTTGATGAAGACGAGCAGATCGTCTGCATAAATTAGGTGGGATATCGAAGGCTTGACGAGCTTGTATATAGGAGTAATCATCCTCGAGTGCTCTGGGATGTCCATAAAACATGTGAAATGCTCCATGACCATCGTGAAAAGATAGGCCGAGAGAGGATCCCCTTGTCTAAGCCCTCTAGAACTCTGGATGAAACCCGTCGATCTCCCCTTGATCATAATAGAAAAAGTGGGTGTAGATATACATTCGTACGCCCGACTAGTCCACCAATCGTCAAAACCCATCGCCTTCATTATGTGAATCATGAATTCTCTACTGACAGTGTCGTACGCCTTCCTCAGATCAAGCTTCAAGCACGCTTTGTTGCTACCAACTTTGTTGAAATCCCTGACAAGTTCGTTGGCGAGCAAGCAGTTCTCAGTAATGTTCCTCCCTTAATGAACGCCGATTGATTGGAAGAAATCAGCCCCGACATCAAGCTCCTCATCCGTCGACACATCAAATAAGCTATCACCTTGTAAATAAAATTACAGCATGAAATGGGGCGAAAATCATTCAAAGACGACGCACCTGCCTTCTTAGGAATAAGCGTGATGAACGTGTGATTTAGTTGCTTTAACAGCTTGCCAGTACGAAAGAAATCCCTAATCGCCTCAAGCATAAGGATCTTCGTCTTGTCCCAATGTAAGATGAAAAACCCAGCAGAGAAGCCATCAGGACCGGGAGACTTGTTAGATTTAGCCAAGAGGACAACCTCCTCCAACTCTTTGAGAGAAATCACCTCATGGAGCATGGAAATGGCTTCCTCTGTGATGACCCTCTTACAAGTAACCTGTGGTTGGATTAGATCCCCTCCATCCCTCCTATACAGTTCAGTGAAGAACTGAATGACCACTGAGTTGATGTCGATCGGATTATCAATCCTCTTCCCCTTCGCGTCTATGAGTTGAGCAATTTGATTGCGACTCTGTCTCGCCTTCACGACGCCATGGTAAAATTTAGAGCATCTATCTCCTTCCTTGATCCAATCGCATTTGGTCTTTTGTTTGAGTTTAACCTCTTCGATTAACGTCGGCTTGGTCACTTCCTCCTTTAAGTGCTTCTCTCTGGCTAAGCTCTGTGTAGAGGGGGAGATTTGATTGCCTACCTGAACCTCCTCTAACTCACGGCTAGTATCGACTAGAGAAGATTTAGGTAGCCGAGCTTGCCACGCTTTGATCTTCAACTTGACTTCTTTGAGTTTGGAAACAAGCCTATATTGACTGAACCCCTTCACCTGAGCTTTCCAACCTTCTTCAACTGCTGAGGAGTATCCCTCGATGAGGGGCCATGAATTACAATACCTGAATGGCGAGGGAGACCTGCACTTGTTGTCCACAAAGTCCACCAACAGCGGCGAGTGGTCACTTTGGCCAGAAGGGAGCCCTCTGACACCCATGTTTGGAAAAGTATCGAACCACCGCAAGTTGCCAAGTGCTCTGTCTAATTGGCACTCAATCCTATTCTCTGTTGCTTGATTGTTCCAAGTCCAAGCCACTCCCGTACGATGAAGGTCGGAGATGCCTGACTTGAGGACACAATCATGAAAGTCTTCGAGAATGTTGTCGGGGACGCTCCTTCCTCCCTTTTTCTCCCCTTTAAACATGATGGCATTGTAATCTCTGATGAGCAAAAGAGGTAAGGTATTCCCCATGCCCTTACAAACTACTTCGATGTCTCTCCATATGATGGTTCGAAGCCTGCGATTATTGAACCCGTAGAAAGCGCCCACGAGCACAGTCAAACCTCCATTATTGGAGAGTTCCACTACCAAGAGCGGCTGAGACTCGAACCTGGTACAACCCGTCCATTCCTTCTTGTCCCAGAGCACCCAAATCCTCGCCATCTCGTTAAGATGAAGATTGTGAGCAGCCCCCCAGTTAGCAGGAACCCGCCTATCCAGTAGAGCCTTGGACTTAATCTTAGATTCAAGTATAATGACAATCGAGCTCGAAAACCTCTTCATGTTGTCTCGAATACTTCTCCATCTCCCTATTGAGTTGGCTCCCCTGACATTCCAGGCGAGAACCGACATTAAACACAATCTGTAGGTTCCTTCGAAAGCCTCTCACTCACCCGAGAAGGATCGGATGAGATACTTGGGTTGATCGAACTGGGCGCTTTGTCGTTTAGCTGGATCGGCCTAGCTTTCTGTAACAATGCCGCCCACTGGGGGTTAGCTTTAGTGAGTCGAGAATCATCCGTAGCCCCGGATTGAAGTATGGCTTTAGCAGCACCCTTTGATTTCGGCTGGCCAAGGATGTTCTTCTTCCTGAGTTTGGCTTCTTTGCTTGAGGCAGGAGAATGAGAATTCAAGCCCACGACTTCCTTCCCCTGACTCGTAAGATTGGCCCCTTCTATCGCCAGCATTTGCCTATTAACCGGCGAGGCATGACTAAGTCTTTTGCCAGTATAGACGTTGTGGCATCCCCTTCGTACTCGACCATCTCAAGCTCCTGCTCTATGTATTGCTCGTTATCCTGTGGCTTGTTGTTCTCTGTTGTTGCATGTATAATCTCCTCTCCTTGTTCCTCTGTGTCGTTTTCCTTCCCCTTCTCCTTCTGTTGTGAGCTAATACCAGAGCTATCATCTCGATTATCTGCCTCTGGTTCCCTCATCATGTCAACTTCACCTCCGGGTTGGGGCTCCTTCTCTGCTGCCCCTGGTATATCCTTGCCTTCCTCCTTTGTGTTAGACATCTCCGAATGCCTGCAATTTAGTTGAAGATGCCCAAAACAATTGCAGACCCCACACACCGGTGGCACCCACTCGTATTCTACTTTCTGGGAGTAAATCTAACCGTTTGGGATCACATACTCGATTGTCTTAGGAAGTTCCGTCCCCGCTTCTACCTCGACAAATCCGGGCGTAAGAGATTCTCAACTTCCTCGTGGTGGCCTCATCCGCCTTGATGGGAATTTCCATGAGACTCGCGAGCTTCATAAGCATGGGAATGCTCCAATATTGAATAGGTAGCTCCGGAAATCTAACCCAAATAGGAGCCGAAATGAGTATCTCTCGCTCGCATTGTATCCGTATGGACCACCTCTTCAGGATTATAACCCTTCCATCGAAGGTTCAAGGTCCTCCGTGGAGTATTCTCTCCAAATCCTTCGCCATCCCAAATCTCACGAAAAAAAAAAAACCGTCCTCGCTAGAGAAAAACTCCATACTCCCCTTCGGATGCCACACTCTGTTAGCGTATGCTTTAATCTGGCCATAGAAAGGTTTGTTACCTATTACGTAGATCACCAACGTGTTCATCCAATATTCCTCCATCTCCTCCAGGTCTTTGCCGGTAAACTCCGCCATCGCCCGCCCCTCCTTCTGCGTAGGCTCTACGTACTGCATATCATCGCTCAACGAAGGACGGTTTGCTTTGCACATCTCGGCCCAGGTCCTGCCTTTCCTCCCCTAAGCTGGTTCTGGAACCTTTGGCGACGCCTCCTGAGCAGTGGGGAAGTTGTTTCTCCCTTCCCCTCAAAGTGTTTTGCCAATGTCCCTACTCGATTTTTTGTGCCCTACTCCTTGAGTCATCGTGTGCCTTTGAAGCCTACTCGACGAGGGCTCCTGTCCTTCTCCCTCTCGAAGGCCGTTGCTCGACTGTCCCCTCTCCCTATTACCCCCTTCACTCGTCTTCCCAGCACCCTCCGCCCTCGGTCGTGCTTGGAGTCTGCGGTTGTTCCCCCCCTTGTCCAGCCGTAGAAGCGTAGGATCCGCTCTGGAGAGGTTCCCTTCTCCGCCTATGAACAGTTGTCCATCCCCCAGCCACACCCCATTCCTCGATGTTCCCTTCTCTAGTCGAACTTCCCCCTTGATCGGAGCCTGGGTCCCAATCCAGCCTAGAACGAACCCCGCCACCAGAGGAGCTCGAAATGAAAGCCCTAGCTATTATATATATATATATATATATATATATATATATATATATATATAAAAGAACAAGAAAATCCATAAGGCATGCCTTTTCTTGGTCGCGCCTTTGGTGCGCTCGGAGAAAAGCGCCTCGTCAAGTGAGGTGCGAGGCGCAACTGATGCGCCTTTCTGCGAGGCGCGACTTACGTCCCATTCGCAACAAAACTGCTTCCTAAGGGTAGTTTTATACTTCATCATATGCAAAAATAGAAAATAGTGGGAAATAAATACATAATGTGGATGAGAAAGAGAAAATATAACCAAACATAAGTGCCTACAAAAATTATTGATTTAGCAAGAAGTCATTTGCGATATTTGGAAATTTTAAGAAGTTATATGCTAATGATAGTAAAACAAACTGTAGAGTTCCTGTTAACCTACGTAACATTATAGTGCAATGGAAAAAGGAAGAAAACAGCAGAGGGAATTCAAACTTTTGCTAGGTATCCCAAAGAAAGGAATATGTTCTTTTATTCCTTCGGAGCTTAACGTCTAATTAACTATCTTCAACCAGGTTTATAAACGGTTCTGTTTAGAAGTTTTATTTCAAACATACTCCATCCTCTCCAAGCTGGGCTCAGATCCTTGAAGGGACTGTCCAGGTTTAGTAGTTATTTTCAGTCTTCAACCCGAAAACATCCTCCCAGAACTCATAGAGAGCTGTTCATAGCTTTCAACACACAATTAGACCATATTGACTTCCGATGTAGGGGTAATGTTCCTTGAGACAAATTTTATCTATGTAGTATACATTACCTGACAAATACTCTAGTACAGGAGAATTTAATGCCTAAATAAATGCTTGACGAAGAGTACCTCCTGCAAACTTAACTTGAATATTGCTGGTGAAAATAGTCGTCTCATGTTGTTGGATACTCTGGAGATCATCTACAAGACGAACATAAAAAATATACCAAGAAAATGTGACGTAAGACGTAAACAAAAAGTAACACAGTACAGAACTTTTACCACAGCCACAGTAATACGATGCAAACAAATTAACTTTCTAAGAGTTTACATACATCTCTCCAGTGCCTCCGTGGTTCTTCCCCTCCAATACTCTCAGATTCATTGCTGCTGTGAAAATGTCCTACTACAAAGATTCCAGAATTACCACCCATGACATTAGATGAGACTTTTGGGTTTTTCTGACTCCTGCTCTTTTCGCTGATGTCATCCTTATCTGTGAGAAAAATCTGTTCAATTGATCGCTTCTTTCCAGGTATCTCGTCTTCAACAGAATGTAGCTCGCTCACATATTGCTGACCATGATAGCTGAAGTCATGACCATAAAGCATGGGGTCTTTACTCAGTTCGGTTTGTACCATTTCCACTAGGTCGGACGATTGCACCATGCTAATATTACTGTTGGTATTGTTGTTCGGACTTTGAAGACTATCAACCGAGCATAACTGCTTATAGAATAAACAAAGCTAAATTGAGCAAAATACTTGTGTAGCTATTCAGAAATTGGTACAGCAAAAAGTGAAGAATACAAAACTCAACAACCTTCATGGATTTGTTTATAGCTGAAGTCTCTTTGTAGGCAACGTCAACAGCAGACTTGTTAGGGGAACACGAATTTCTCACAGACATTCTTTCTTTTAAACTGACCGAACTTGTCAGCTCAACCTGGCTCCGAGAGTTGCAGTTTCTAGAATTATCTTTCTGTTCTTGGGAGTTGTTAGAAGAGATATAAGTGCAATTGTTGACTGGAATGTCATTCTCCTCAAAAAAGGCGGTTGAGATAGTTGTTCCATTGGCTTTTGGAGATAAAAAAACCTCCTGAGACTTGGATAACTCAAATCTGGGCATGTCAACAGGAGATGAGATGGCATTACGCAAATTATTTGATACCTGACTTGGTTCTTTGTGCTGCAATGCTCCTACTAGATTCAAATCATGCACATCTAAGGTAGAGACCTGTTTAATGGGACCGTAAGGTGTCAACTGACTCTGCCTGTTTATGTCTGACTGAGTAACCAGGATAGGTGATTCACCTGTAGTCATCTCAACAGTATCACCAATTACCTCTTTTTTCTTGAGGCTTGTCGCACTCACAGTTTGTGCAATCTGAAACTCTAGATGATTTCCCTGAAGACTGGTATTGTGTAAACTGGCCTCTTGATCATCATTTAGAGCATCTTCTGTGTTGGTATCAGATGCAACAATATGTTTCCTATTAAGATCATTATTAGTTTTTCCCATTGTAAATCTAACATTAAGCTCAGTTGGCAAACGATCCTTGTCATGTAATGCTTGTCTGGAGTCGATACTATTTGGGGATGTCAGGAGTTTGGATTTCGAGATGCGACTCTTAATAGCTGAAATCCTCTCACCAAATCGTGTAAGCTCTATCTTCAATGAGGAAGGAGGCTGTTCATTATCAGGAGTATAGATCAATCTAGTTTGAGAAAGAACAGAAGGATCATAAAATAGTTGTTGCCTCTTAGCACGTAAAGAGGATATAGACCCATGTAATGGAGTCGGAAGGGGTTGGACTGCATCTTTCGGGGTATGCATACCGAGCTCAGATGGCAATGATTGTTCTTGACCATTCATAGGCACTAGTGTTGGCCTCAATTCAGGTGAAGAATTTGAGTCATGTTTGCCTCTTCTTACTTTACCTGGTGAGAGCTCTACATTAACTAGACCAGACTGTAGAGTCAATTCATTATGGATGTTTCTATCTAGGGACGTGAATAAGTCAGTATTTTGAGCATCTACAGCCACTTGGTTGGACTGAATTGCCTCACAAACATCTCTGAAGGAGTCACTGACCTTGGAAGACAAGGTACCCTGCAAGTAAAGTGGATCAAACTTCCACTGTGCATCTGACTAAGCATTGTAACAAGATACATACATATTGCATCGTGACTTTACAAAGATCCATAGTTTATGATGGTTACAATGCAGATCAAGCTACTTAAGAGATGCACAATGAAAACATACTGCATGTAAATGTCAATGATGCAAAACACTACCAGATATTGAGAAAATGCATTACAATTGCATAAAGTGTCCATTAAAACGATGGAACGACTTGTGAGTTCCAAAAAATAGATAATAACATGCTGCTGCATAAACAGCACCAGTCACAAAAAACTATAATAGGAAAAAGAATGAAAGCTCCATTGTCTATGGACACCGATTAGAAATGACAACATCAGGACTGTCACATGTGATAAAAATTAAAAGATAATACTTTCGACGGCTCGAGAATATCTTACTTATGATCTTCTTCAGAGAAAAAAGCTCTGGCCCAAGTTCTTAAACAAGGTGCAAGATTCATATCAAAGCATCGTAATACACCATGCCCCCGGACATCACTTGTTTTCTTTCTATTTGTACATTGCCAACATTCAGTTCATACCAACACTTGAACATATGCAATTAGCATACTCCATATGCCTAAAAACCGCAAGCACTAGCAATTGAACTAGTTTCATGGCCTGGAAAGTGCATGTAGCAAACTATCATTGCACCACCATGATATCTCCATTTAAGATTAATGTTCTCCAATCTTTCTTATTGACAATATCTGGGGTTTTAGAGGCTTATAGTTTTCAATCAGGCTGTTATTCCTAATGAAATCAATCAGGCTTCTTAGGTCCAGCTAAAATAACTGAGTATAGAGAAACAGGTGAAACATTATTAGAGCTTATGGTAGTTATTAGTTGAGGGCCCCGTTTGGTAAATCGTATTTGGAGTTGGATTTTAGGATTTTATGGATTTGGAGCTAAATTCATGGAATCATATATTTGGTTGGAGATGGATTTGGATATGGAAAGTATGACCAAATCCAAAATTTGGATTTGGAAGAAAAAGGTTGGATTTGGGAGGAAAAAATTAGTTATTTTTTAATAATTTCGTTAAAATATTTAATTTATAGTTTATACAAAATTAACTAATAGTTAATTAAAAATTAGTCATTACTATTATTTTAAAAAATATTTTTTTATAAATAAAAATTAGTTATTGTTTTTAATAAAAAATTAACTAATAGTTAGTTATCATAATTATAATCTAAGTTAATAATTTATTATTTAATAATTTATAATAATCTTAATTTATAATTTATAATTTTATTAATCATAATTATAATAAATTTATTAATTATAACTGTAATCTTAATTAATAATTTATTAATTAATATCCATTATAATCATAATTAGTAATTTATTAGTCTTATTATAATATTAATTAATAATTCGTTAATTACTATTTTATTATAATCTTAATTAATAATATTTTAATCATAATTATAATCATATTTAATAATTTATAATTTAATAATCATCATTATATTAATTTATAATTACTATTTTTAAGATATATAATTTATAGTTAATTAAAAATTAGCTAACAGTTAATTAAAAATTAGTCATTATTATTATTATTTTAAAATTTTGTAACTAAAAATTAGTTATTATTTTAATAAAAAATAACTACTAGTTAGTTATCATAAATTATCATCGGAATTAATAATTTAATAATTAATATATTATTAAAATTTTAATTAATAATTTATTAATCGTCATTTTAATCATCATTATATCTTAATTAATAATTTATTAATCATAACTATTATCATAATTATAATAATAATTTAATTACTAATCATAACTATAATTATAATTATAATTATATAGCTAATTAATAATTTATTTATTATTTTATTAATTATAATAATAATTTAATTATGAGAAAATTTGAGTGGCACCCCACTTTTGTTACGCTTATTTAAGGTGCACCCCACAAGTTTACATGAATGTATGACACCCACCACATTTGACGGTTTCAGTCCAAAACGAACGATCAACCCCTTTGACCAATTTTTTTTGACGAAAATACCCCCTGTCTGTTATCCTCTTCCCCGCGTCAACTATCCGTCTCCCCCCGCCGTGCTCGGCCCCCCTCCACGGCGTCACCGCACCCCCCCTCCCCGACCTCGCCGCACCCCCCCGGGCCATCACCACCACCACCATCATCACCACCATCAACCATCATCACCACCACCGAACCCCTCCCCCCCCCTCCCGCTCCGCCCACCCCCTCCCGCTCCGCCCCCCTAACCCCCACCGCCACCGCCGCCGCCGCAGCAACATCAACAGCCGCAGCAACAGCAGCAGCGCACGGCAGCAGCCGCAGCAGCGACGGAGGCGGCGGTGGGGGCTAGGGGTGCGGAGCGAGAGGGGGGGCGGAGCGGGAGGGGGGGAGGGTGTCGGTGGTGGTGATGATGGTTGATGGTGGTGGTGATGATGATGATGGTGGTGATGGTGGTGGTGATGGTGGTAGTGGGTGTAATTTATGAGCACGTGAGGGTTATTTTTGTCACAAATTACACCTAAAAGCGGTCAACTGTTAGTCTTGGACAGAAACCGTCAAAAGTGAGGGGTGTCACACATTCATGTAAACTTGTGGGGTGCACCTTAAATAAGCGTAACAAAAGTGGGGTGCCACTCAAATTTTCTCTTTAATTATTAATCATAACTATAATTATAATTATAATAGCTAATTAATAATTTATTAATCGACATTATAATCATCATTATATCTTAATTAATAATTTATTAATCATCATTATATCTTAATTAATAATTTATTTATTTATTATTTTATTAATTATAATAATAATTTAATTATTAATCATAACTATAATTATAATAGCTAATTAATAATTTAACAAATCCTATGTTTGGTTGGAGTTGGAGTTGGAGTTGGAGTTGGATTTGGATTTGGATTTAGAAATTCATGACTTGAATTTGGATTTGAATTTTGGATTTCCAAATGCAAATCCATTTTACCAAACAAGCCCTAATAGGGTTATGTTAACATGTGCCCTTAGGGCATATGATAACACATCGACATTTTACATGGGTACTCACACCAGCACATTGATAAATACACATTAAGTGGAAGATTGCTTTATTTAATATGTTGGTGGGGAGTACCCATGTAAGATGTGCACATTTATCGATGTCTTGTCATGTGCCCTTGGGGCACATGTTAACATAACCCTAGTTAATATTATATAAATATTGTTAGATAGCATACTTGAAGTAAACAATATATGCTATTATATTAAAATGTTTCAATTGGAACGTCGACATTCATGCATCTACGTATAATTGCCAGGTTTACATTCACTTTGTACTAAATCATCAAGCTCAAACGAGTATACCGAACCAAAGCTAGAGATGACATGGCAATGGACCCTAATCATCTCAATACCCGACCTGCATCTGACCCATATTTTTAATTTGGATCTTCAAACCCTGTTACAAGAGGACATGGCCCTTGACAGAGCTGAATGGAAGAAAGTATTCAAAATAGCTGACTCCAAAAGTTTGGAATTTAAGGCTTTGTTGTTGTATGGATCTATCTTTCATATACATTCCTGGTTGGGTATGGATTTGAAAGTAGCACCAAATCTTTATCAGGTTTGGATAACCTATTTCTGAATCCAAATACTCAATTAATGCTCAGAAGGAATCTTCATTCTTTCCTGGTACTAAGCCAGTTCTTCAACAATTCAACTCGATGTCTATCTCCCATTCCCACGCAAGTGTTGCTCCATTAAGGAATTTATCAAGTAGAGAGTTAAAACTATATTGAAACCTCAGTAGGAAATAGGGAGACAGTACTCTTCATCTTATCGATATCTTATATATCATGAAAAACACAAGTGTCGGACAGAGATGGGCACTGTCATATTAGAGACAGACGCACACGAAAAAATTTAGTTGAAACTTGAAAGGGGAGCTATCAGAGCTATTATCACAATTTTCTTGAACATGATAAATCATGCTTTGACAGACTTCATGGTAACATGTGCTATATAGTAGTACATCAATTGAGACGATAACTGTTAACTAGCAAGTAATACATGACATGAAATTCTTCATTTAAGACAATAACTGATAATTAACAAGTAATAGCTTACATGATCTTTTGGCAAGTTTCAAGTTTGAATTCTCAGCTTCACTGTTACTCCCTTACTGCCATTGGAATTTTGTATATACTACCACTATATAGAACCAAAATTTGTCACTAGCTGACTCTAATAATTTCATATTGCAAATTATTTACTTTAATTTATACTTTTCCTACATTTTGAAATAAAATATTGAGTTGAACTTTATTTGGTATGGTGAAGCAGCTAAATTAACCTATAACAGGCAGAATATTTAAAATGCTCCATTTTCCCAAACCCTGGTGAATAAAGTTAGTAACAACTAATATAAAACATCCATCATATCTTCCTGAGTTAAAACCATACACTACAATTATTATTCATGCAAGACATGAATATTGTCATTTAACTTAGGAATGGATTAAGAGTTATTTCAAGTATATATGCAAAGCCATCAATTTGCATGGTCTAGTTGTCGCTCATTGCACTCCACATGCTAATTTCAGCAAAGAATATTCTCTAACCAGATGAAATGTTCATTAAAGTAGGCTAGGCATATTTCTTACCAGGGTTTTCTTATTGCTTGAGGCATCGATAGGTGGAGTTTCTGCCTTACTAGGAGAAGGGATTCCGTCACAAATTAGTTTACCCTCAATGCCCGTTGAACACCTGCCTGAAACTGGTGTGTGAATGGTACTGGTTGTGGCACTGGTATCATCAGCTGCATTACCTGTTGCCCTCCTGCTACTGGTTGTGGTATCATCCTTTCCAGATTCCTTTGCAACTGCAACTTCATCATCACAAACCTTGGATGTTAGAGATCCAACCGCATTGCTTGGAGAATCATGATGGGTGCGCTTGTTTGCTTCAGTCAGCAGGGCCTCCAATGTAGGAGACATTTTTCCATAATCATCATATCTATCTGGATTTTCAACTATGATGCTCATATTGGTTGAGTTACCAGCGGTGTCACTCATTTTTCCATCAGAGAGCCTGCTTAGAGGGACCTGCTGAATAAACCCTTTAGGGACCACAAAGCCAGGAGAGTCCGTAGGCACTAAATATTCTGTTGGTGACCTTAGACTTCTTGATGAGTTTGCTGAACAGTCTTCTGGTCGAGCAATGTTCTGGAAATGCAATGAGAATGCAGTGGAATCTAGAGTGATGTCATGGTTGTTATCGTCCGACATTCCAGAGTCAGATAGCCGTCCAGATTTGATGAAACTTGTCGACACAGGCCCAAAAAAATTATCATCTGAAGAAAAATAGAGGGAAAATGGCCAAAAGTGAAAGTTACATCAATATTTTCTGGAAATAGTTCTTGTATTATTTATTAATGAGTTAGAAACTAAAAAGAAAAGATAAAGCAATAATATACTTGGATAAACTGACAAAGCTAAATCTCTAAAAAGAATAAAGGTTAAGGGTAAAAAAGACATCAAAACGTGTTAAATGGTGAAGGAAGAGGTATAATTCAACATATAGACTATATTAATCATATTAAATACCAAAGTCCTGCAAATTGGTTGTAATTAAGGAGAAAAGAACAAGTATATTTATGTATGTATGGATAATATTGCATCTCATAAAATAAATTTAGTGAGATAGAAAGAAAAAAAGGTTCAGAAAAATAGCAGTGTTCTAAAATTCGCTATACGGATTCGGTGCGGAGGAGGGACGCCTAGCACCTAGGCGCCAAATAAGTATCAGGCATTTTTTTTCTCTTCTTCTACTCCCTTGTACTAGCGTATATAGTGTTTTTGAACTAATTTTGGTTTTATCTACTATTTCTCTCATCTCTAGACGTCTCTTGTTATCTATTACAGGATTCAAACACTTCTACAAGGCTGCAACAATGAAAACATTAGATCAAACTATCATTTTCTATGAACAATAAGCCAGCTTCTACAAGGTCGAACAGGTCCAAACATGGTCGCACAAGACGCCTAGGCGTCGAACAAAGCCACACAAAGACAACCGCATTATACCGCCGAATAGGAAATTTTCGGTCGACCTAAGGGCGCCTAGCACCTAGACGGTCGAACAGGCTGATTTTTAGAACACTGAAAAATTGAATAACACATGTATGAAATAGAGGAATAGAAACAGCCCTACAGGCCCAACGGCTAAATTTCCAGAAGAAGCAAGTAAACTTCATCCGAATTGGATAATCTCTCGAGGGTCCAGATCTACCTGAGTCCCAAGATCCCAACCAATCCTTACGGCTAGAGGAAATTGAATCTCAGTCACAAATTATTATTTCCAAAAATTTCCATTTTTTATTCATGTGTTGGATGTTTTTTTCAATGTCACCTCATAAAGACGAAAAATAAAAATCAGTAGTTAAAATAGTCATTTTTACAGTATTAGGGTTCTTATAAAACCAAAGTAGTCTGAAATTAGTAGATAGATAGATTGACTGGTAGATTATAACCCAAACCAATTGCACTTTCTTCCCAAAATTGGGTTCTCATGTGGAGTACGTAAATACATAATGTGGACACTGGACATAACTAGTGATTGTCATTGGAACATGTATCAATTTTTTTGTAGATGAACTTGGATTACAGGAGATGTCTGTAAATTTCATTTCTTTCAAGCATCTCGATTTGATGCAAAAGCAATGAAGTTTTAGGGCTTAGGAAACATATGTTGTCACAGGCAACTAGATGCGCTTAGACGGCCTAGGCGTGCGGGTTGGGAGAATGTCGCCTCGACCTGGCAGTTAGGCGATGGGCGTCTAGGCGGACGCCTAGGGTCGACCAGAGGATCTGATGCAGGCGCCTAGGCAGAGGAAAGTCAGATATGGGCTGCCATGGACTTTTTACCAATAAATGTATTTTTTTGGACTTTAGGGTTTTAACAGGGTTATTGCTGCAGCTATTGCTCGGCCAGCGCGAAACATTGTTATTACTGCTTGTCACAGACTTAGTATGTTTGCTACACTTTGACCCGTGCGACACACAAGCTTCCTACTCGAAGTCCCGTGTCAGCCTTCCACAAACGCTTAGCTAGATCGCTATGGCGATATTGAGAACAATATGGAGCAAAAGAGAGATTTGAAGTATAAAAACTTCACTATACTAGAAAGAGATTACAACTTTGTGTTGTGAGGAACAAATAAAGCCTCTCACTTATTTATAGTGGCACAAAGTGCTTACAAGAAACTTCTTGACGGCACTGAGTGAGCGCAACGCTCCCATGTGCGCTCCCACTTCGCCTCTTCGTCCTCCACCTCCTCGGTTCGGACGACGTTGACAAGCATGTTCCTCTTCGGATAATCCCGAGCAAATTTATTTTCTCCACATATGAAGCAGGAAACTACTCGCTCAGGTTGGGCCTTCTCGTGCCTCTTTCCCTCGGATGGACCCTCATAGGAGAGCTCTCCCGCTATCCCCCACCATTCTCCTTGGTGGACTTTGGCTTGACCTTGGCATCGTTGTCGCCCCACATGTACTCGACGAGCCTCTCGGCTGCTGCCACGATGGTGTTCAAGTGTTACACCCTCTATCGCTGCAATTCTTGAGCCGTCCACGATTCGAGCCATCGAGGAAGAAGAATAAGCGATCCTCCTAGCCCGTGCTACATATCACGAGCATCATACGTGTAAACTCCGCAATATATTCCTTGATCGCCCCGGTATGCTTGAGCTGCTACAAGCTTCATCTCACTGCAAACTCAACGTTCTCCGGATAGAACTGAAGCTTGATCTCCTTCTTGAAATCCTTCCAAGTCTCTATCGAGCACAAACCCTTCTCGACTTCCATGCACCTTCGACGCCACCACAACATAGCATCATCGGTAAAGTAGAGTGAAGTAATATCCACCTTCTCGACGTCATCGTTGATGTACAACGCCTTGAAGTATCGCTCCACGTTCCATAATAAGTTCTCAACTTATTTTGCATCTCGTACCCCGTTGAAGGATTTCGGCTCGGGGATCTTTCGTCTCGAGGCCTCCCTACTCGAAGGTCCACCTTTCGCAATGACCTTCTCCAAAATGGCAACTTTGGTCTTGAGTTCTCCACAACTCTCAACCACGGTCTTTAGCTCCTCGTAGCATCGGACGTTCCTACGCATGTCCTCAATCTTCGAACGATGTCCCTTGAGCTCCTCCTCAAGTGTGGATCGGATCTCATGGAATTGCTCCCGAAAGATTGTCATGGACGAAGCAACGTCACTCTCCAATCCATCGTAGAACTCCTCTAGTCTCGTGTTGCTTTGCTCCATGGAGCCTATACGCATCTCCATGTCCCTCGAACCCGTTTCCAAGATTCCAACGCGCTCAGCAAGATCGGCAAGGCTACGCTCTACCGTAGACTCCTTGCTCTTGCCCCTCTTGTAAATCTTGATGTGCCTCTCTTTAGGCAACGTCGGTCCCTCCTTGACGTTCTCGGATGTCGACATGGCACCAACCGACCTTCGCTACCACTTGTCGCGAACTTAGTACTTTTGCTATACTTCGACATGTGCGGTGCAAAAGCTTTCTACTCGAAGTCCCGTGCTAGCCTTTCCCCAAACGCTTAGCCAGCTCGCTAAGACGATATTGAGAACAATATGGAGCAAAAGAGAGAGATGAAGTACGAAGACTTCACTATACTAGAAAGATATTACAAGTTTGGTGGTGACGAACAAATAGGACCTCCCACTTATTTATAGTGCCTCAAAGTGCTTACAAGAAATTTCTGGAAACGGAATATTCCAGAAATTATTCTAAAAAACTCTAGAACCTAGATATTTATAAGGCATCTAGAACATCTAGAAATATCATGAGTCTTTATAAAAGATCCCGAGTCTTTCAAAGGATTCCACCATCTTTTAGAATATCCTTGAGTCTTCTAGAATATTCCACCATCTTCTAGAAAGTTCCGAAAGCTTCTAGCATAACCCTGTCCGTGGAGAGTTATGTGAGTACGCCTCGGTAGGGCGTAAACTTTTACGCGTGACATTCTGCTCCAAAAGAAGAAGAAGAGACAAAAGGAAAAAGAAAAAGGAAAGGGAAAAGACTCACCTAGGTATTCTTCTTCTTCTCCTTCGTGTTCTTCTCCTTCTTCCTCTTCTTCTTCTTATTCTTCTTCTTGTCCTCCTTCTTTTCGTTTTTTAGCATCGGTTGCTGCTGTTTTCTTTATTTCTTTTATGCTTCTCCTTCTTTCGACTGCTGCTGATGTTTCTTTTCTTTCTTTCTTTTTTTTTTTGCTTCTTCTCAACTCCTAAGCGGCTGCTGTTGTCTTAATTCTTATGCTACTGTTTTTTTGTGTTTTTTTGTTCTTTCTTATTCTGCTGGTTGTTGCTATTTTTGTTTTTCTGCTGATTTTTTTCTTGTGTTGCTGCTGATTTTTTTGCTATGATTTTTTTCCCTGAAGAAAACTGCAAAGTCTTGCAGTTTTTTTCTGCAACAATGTCTGGACGTGCGCCTAGGCGAGGCGGGTGGCCCGTTGCCTCGCCTCGCCTAGCACAAAGTACAACATAGTAGGAAACACAAATAGTTTTTCTATATATTTTGTAGAAGAAACTTCCTACTATGACTAACATGTGTTGACTTTCACTCACGTGTTCCATGTGCTCCAGTGGGCACCGTGTTCGATTATAGGATCTTAATTTAATCAAAAGGTACTCAAGTTTAGGGTTCAGGAACGACAGTAATATTTGTTCATACTTGTTTTTATGGCATATTGATTGTGTATGTATATATATATATGTGGCAAACTTACAAGTTGATACCCGCAACTATTCGAGTTTTTAATAGCATCCTTGCCCTAACGTTGTTAACCGAATGAATAAAATGACAAAAATGACCCCACATTCTCTCTCCCCCCTCTCTATTCGGCACCGGTAACCAGAGACGGGGAGGCGCAGCAGCAGAGGGGCGGCGCGGTGTGGGGCGGCTTGGCTCGGGAAGGCGCAAGCAAGGGGCGGCACGTTTGCCCCAAGGGGGGTGCACAGCAACTGCGCCTGGGTTGCAGGCGACCGGGGGGGGGGGGGGGGGGGGCACTGCCAGAAGGGGGGTGAACACCAGCTGCACGGGGGTCGCGTGGGCGGAAGGCAAGGGCGGTGTCGGGGGGTCGAAGGCGGCGCGGGGATGGGGGTCGCAGGCTGCACGAGGGGTGGCGGCGCGGGCGACGCATTGGGGGTAGCGACGAGTGCAGGAGGGGTTGGGGTAGGGAAGGGGGAGGGGTGGAATGGGGAGGAGGAAAAGTGGAGGGTATTTTAGGGGAAAAAAATTAACCAAAAACTTAACGAGGGTATCAGGTTAAAAATATTAGTTGGGAAAGGGTATTAAGTTAGTACCTATAAAAGTTGAGGGTATCAAGTTAAAAAATCCGAATAATTTAGGATATCAAGTTGTTATATATATATATATATATATATATATATATATATATATATATATATATATATATATATATATATAGGAGGGCTCATTATGTCTACAGTCATTGATCCGGCTTTGCCTGCGGATCGGTGGATTTGGGAGCCGACTGGAGCATCTTCGGGCTCGGGGGAGTTCCAGTTCCGTAGTTGCTACAATCTTATCCGGCACACTTTTCCTCTGAGTTCTGATTTCGAGTTCGTCTGGTGTAAGGGTCTGGCCAGGAAGATGCAGTTGTGTGTTTACAAGCTTCTTCTGGGTCGCCTCTTGACGAGGGATCGCCTGAGTTCCTTTGGAGTGCCAGTGCCGGACCCCAAATGTGTACTTTGCTATTTGGAGCCTGAGTCTATTAGACATATCTTTTTCGAGTGCACTCTGGCATGGCAGATATGGTCGGAGCAGAGCCGGGTATTGGGAGTGTGTGCCTCTGGGAAATACATTGGGGACATCATCCCGGTGATTCGAGATAGCAGGGGTCGAGGTCATGACTGGTTCCGTACAGCCAGAGTTCGTCTGGCGGCTGCGGTTTGGCATGTTTGGCGGGAGTGAAACCGCCGGATCTTTGAGGGTCTAGTCACACCTCCGGTTGGCATTCTCCATAACATAGAGTTTGATGTGAACGCTATGGAGAATGGATGAGTGTTGAGTGGGAGTCCCACTCAGTTTGTATGTTGTATGATTATGGCTTTTTATTTGGAATAAAATTTACCTTTTTCCAAAAAAAAATATATATATATATATATATATTGGAATAAGGGTAAATTTTATTCCACGCAAATCACGGTATCGGTATTACAATACACTATTCTCACATTTCCCTCCCCAGTTAAGGGGCCATTACAGATACATCGAATTCTATTATGTAGAATTCCTACTGGCGGAGTAGCCAGTCCTTCAAAGATACGCATGTTGCGCTCCCTCCAGACATGCCAAACTGATGCTGCAAGTCTAACTCTAGCCCTCTTGGCCCAAGCAGGGTCCATACCTCGGCGGTCTCTGATCCAGCTGAGGATCCCCCGGATATCTCTGGCACTGCCAACTCCACCCAACAATCGCATGCACTGCTCCTCCCAGATGTGCCAAGTCCAGGGACACTCAAAGAATAGGTGGCCTATAGACTCCGCGTCACCCGTACAGAGAACACACTTCGGGTCTGGAATCTACATCCCAAACCTAATAAGTCTATCCCGCGTTATCAACCTGCCTAGAAGGAGTCTGTATGAACAAAGCTGCATTTTGCGAGCAATCCCCTTCGCCCAGATAAAGTCATACTCCGCAATCATGTCATGTGGGGTCCGGACCAGGTTATAACTTTTAAAAATGAATATCCCTGACACTCCAACCGAACCAGGATCCACCCAACTCCAGGAGTCCGCACTCAGGCTAGTATCAATAGTGATCCGACGAATCTCCTCCCCAAACTGAGCCATGTATGGACACTCCTCAGGCCTCCAGCTCCCATCCCTGATAATCCGACTACATTTCACTCCCCTGCTCGCCTCTGTGTCCATCTGAGCCCCCAAGACCTCCAGAAGGGAGCCATTTCCCATCCACGGGTCCAGCCAGAGATCAGTATTCGCCCCATCTCTCATAATCCTGCAAATAGCGGACTGAAGGACCGGTCTGCACCTAAGTATAGGCTTAAATGAGACCGAGAAATTGTTATCAATCCTACAAGTCCAGAAATTCATCCGCCGCACATATCTGTTAGCCAGCCACTCTGCCCAAAGGGA